>VXBD01012041.1:117358-131631 GCA_013399975.1 Indicator maculatus | reverse complement strand
GTCAAGTGGAGAGGGTCAATCTTTTTTTCAGTGGTACACAGTAATAACACAAGGAACAATGTATACAGACTTGAACATAGAAGGTTTCACCACAATGTGAGGAGAAACTTCTTTACAGTGAGGCTGCCCAGACAGGTTGTGGAGTCTCCTTCTCTGGAGACTTTCAATACCAACCTGGCTGTGTTTCTGTGCAGCCTGCCCTAGGTAATCCTGCTTTTGACAGGTGGGTTGGACTTGATGATCTCTGGAGGTCCCTTACAACATCTAACGTTCTATGATTCTATGCTAGAACTGCACATTCTCATAAGATTCTGACTGAGAAGGTCCAGGTAGCCATTAGGGACCACATATTAGGAAAAAAATAAGGTATCAACAGAACCTCACTCATGTACTAACTACAGATTTAGAAGACTTCATGCAGCTGGATTACTGAATGGGCTCCTTAGAGACATTTTAGTTTGTATAGCCCTGAAAAATACAGTAGGTGTACATCATATTTTTGAATCTATTCTCCCTCTCTCTAGAGGCAGGGTATGATTTGCATAGTACTAGAAGTTATGAGTAAGAAAACACATTAAACTTATTTGGAATTCTTTTTGGACACTTTTAGTCACTTGGGACAAAATCCTAGACATGCTGAATTTGCTGGGAGGCTCAGTCATGTGTTTTAAGTAGTCATGATTTTTTTTTTTCACTCATTAGTGTCTATTCCAGCATTGCAAACTTGCATTAAGCCTCCTTAGTCATTCATATTCTCCCTACTTACTAGAAGAGAATGATTTAATACTTTGAGACTAAAAGTGGAGATCCCAAAGTGTTGCTTGTTTGGGTTTTTTTCTTTCATTATGCTCTCATTTTCTCTTGATTTTAGCCCTTTATCCTCTCCTATTTGATTTTCTTGCTAAGCATCCATTGTGATAAACCACCACATTCCACAGAGGTGCAGTGGACTATTTAAGCAATAGCAGGTGTAGATGCATTGAAATTTTGCTTGTAATGCACTGCTGTGAAGAACTCCTGCATTTATAGAGCAGCATGGTCCTGAAACCATTATGGCAATAAGCCAATCAGCTGGAAAGTGCCAGGCACACTGCTGCAAATGTACAGAGCTAAAGGAATTAATTTCAGTCACTTATTCTTGAGGTAGTTTTAGTGGAAATTTTGATCAGTTCCTGCATCTCCAATTTGGCCTCCAGCTTTGAGCCCTGGCTACAGCAGAGCTCTCAAGCTGAGCACAGATGGGGCTGGAGAGTATCTGGGTGAGAAGCTTCCAAAAAAATTCTGAATGCTGCTATGTGTAGGTGTTGGTAACTCACTAGGCACTATGCTTCCCTCAGGTCTGCTGCTTACATCCATGCCTTTCACCATGGTAGCAAATGTCAGCTTGCTAGAGGTATTTCCTTTGAAGGTAAGAGATCAAGTCACTTATCATTTGAAAATCCTATTATATGTTCTCCAGTCCTTGCCTTGATATCATGTCTAGCTTCCAGCTCAAACAAATCTATTATATTCTGTCTGCTTTTTCCCATTTCATTTCCAAGAACTGCAAATGAGAACTGCTGTCTGTATAAAACAGCTTTGACTGCATTTTGCAGAGAATTAGGGTTTTTTAGTATAGTCTCCACAACCTCTTCAAATTACTCCAAGCCCTGCAGTTCAAGTCAAGTTTTATTTTTTGAACTATGACTTCAGCTGTGCCAGAAGACCTCAGTTACAAGTGGGAACACTTCAGCAAGTTATGTAGGTAAATATAGCAGGACTTGCAGTTTGCTATTCTGTGAAGCATTTGCACTCCCACTAGATACAATCTTTTAAAAAACTAATACAGACCACTCTGGAACAGAGTAGAAAAGGTCATTTTTCAGGTGCTTGACACCCCATCTTACCCATGGGTTTTAACACCACTTTGCAGGGGAATAGGTGCCTCTCAGATCCACTTCTGACACATTGGCTGCTTAGGAAATTCTGTTAAACTCTTCAAAACTGAAGGAGGTTTTTACAGAGTTCTCTCACACCACAACTGTGCATGGAAGTTTAAAAGTGAGTTTGGTGCTCAGGAGGTACACTGAAATCTCACTGGGGATGGGAGGTGGGCGATGTGGCACCACGGCTGTGTGAAATGTTGCTCATGCCATGGGCCAAGTTCTGCTCAAGCTACTTCTCCTGTCTGTAGAAAAATCTGCATGAATGTATACTAACTAAGGGTCTCAGCTTAGCCTGAATTTGCTAACCTACAGACATCACTTTGAAATTACTCAGTGGATCATTGACATTTTTTTTTTTTTTTTGCACCACATTGCTTGCAGGTAAAATGAGTTGGACAAAGTATAACAGAGGAGGTAAGAAGTGCACTGTGAAGTTACAGAGAAGAACAACATCACTTCTAGGAAGTATTTAGGAATCAGAAGCTGCCTTTGCACAGATTGACACACCGTCATCACATCTCCTCAGTAACTCGCCCCCAAAACTAACAAATGTAGACAAGATGCTAACTGATATAATTTTGGTGAGGAAATTATCTGTGGCCTACCAAAAATTGATTCAAGGGATGTTGTCATCCTGCAGTCTTTCAAAGAAAGATTGTAGTGATGGAACTGCATTTTGAAAGGCAGGAGACAAAGCAAACTGAAATTCAGATTGTGTCAGTGATAGAATAGCCATAGCTAGCAGCTAGCACTGAAACAAGCTCACAGGATATCAATTTTGGCTCAGAAGGCAGATGGTTAGGATGGGCTCTCTCTTTTATTCTCTAACAGCTGAATTATTTTTTTCAGTCTTACTGAATTTCTGGTCATTGTCTCATGTAACAGTCATGGAATGGTTTGGGTTTGGGCCATTAATGATCATCTAGGTTCAGACCCCCTTGCCACAGGCATGGTCATCTGCCACCAGATTGGACTGCTCAAAGCCCCATCCAAATTGGCCTTGAACTCTTCCAGGGATGCAGCATCCCTAAATTCTCTGAGCAACCTATTCCAGTGTCTCACCATCCTCACAATAAAGAGTTTCTTCCTTTTACCTAATCTAAATCTACTTTCTTTCAGTTTGAAAACATTATTCACTGTCCTGTCACTCCACTCGCTGTTAAACATTCCCTCCCCATCCTTCCTCTAGCGCCCTTTCAAGAATAAAGTCTGCTCAGATCCTTCCCTTCTCCAGGCCTTACAACATCAACTCTCTCAGCCTGTCCTAACAGAGAAAGTGCTCCAGCCCTTGGATCACTTTTGCGGCCCTCCTCTGGACCTTGTTTAGCCTGGAGAAGAGGAGGCTCAGGGGTGACCTCATTGCTCTCTACAACTACCTGAAGGGAGGTTGTAGCCAGGTGGGGGTTGGTCTCTTCTCCCAGACAACCAGCAGCAGAACAAGAGGACACAGTCTCAAGCTGTGCAAGGGGAAGTTTAGGCTTGATCTTAGAAAGAAGTTCTTCTCAGAAAGAGAGATTGGCCATTGGAATGGGCTGCCCATGGAGGTGCTGGGGTCAATGTCCCTGGAGGTGTTTAAGAAAAAACTGGATGAGACACTTAGTGCCATGGTCTGGTTGATTAGATAGGGTTGGGTGATCAGTTGGACTTGATGATCTTGGAGGTCTCTTCCAACCTGGTTGATTCTGTGATTCTTTTGCTGGAGACCCCAGAGCATCCTCTGGTCACCATGATAGCCCTGAGATCCTCAGTCACTGCTGGCACCCATCTGGATGTGTTCCTGTGTGACCTGTGCTAGATTCTATGGTCCTGCTCTGGCAGGGAAGGTTGGACTCGATGATCTCTGGAGGTCCCTTCCAACCCCTAACATCCTGTGATGCTGTGATACTAAAGGCTTCATTAAAACTACTCCAATACAACAATACCTCTTAATGCATCCTGCCATTTTAGTGTTAGATTATGAAAAGGTCAGATAAAGTGGAGTTGTAAATGGAAAAAGGTTCTTCAGGGGACAAAGATTGTCTTGTATATCTAACTTTCAAAACTCTGTGTTTAAGTAGTAATTGTTCTTCTAAATGAATAACAAAGATGCTTTCCTGTGTGGACTACCCTAAGTGATGCTGCTCTGGCAGGGGGATTGGACCTGATGACCTCTTGAGGTCCTTTCCAACCTCTGATACACTGTGATACTGTGATACTGTGATTAGTGAGGCCTTCCTTAGATAAATAAAATTTGTGTGATTGCTGTGCATAAGACATTATTGGAGATTGCTATTCAGCAGGAATCATCATAGAATCATAGAATCAGTCAGGGTTGGAAGGGACCACAAGGATCATCTAGTTCCAACCCTCCTGCCATGGGCAGGGACACCTCACACTACATCAGGCTGGCCAGAGTCTCATCCAGCCTGGCCTTAAACACCTCCAGGGATGGGACCTCAACCACCTCCCTGGACAACCCATTCCAGGCTCTCACCACTCTCATGGGGAAGAACAACTTCTTCACTTCCAGCCTGAATCTCCCCACTTCCAGCTTTATTCCATTCCCCCTAGTCTTGTCACTACCTGATAGCCTAAAATTATACCAATATCTAGATACAAAACATTTTGAAGGAGAAAACTCTTTAAACTAAGGAAAAAAACCAAACCACTTTAACAGAGATTTAAAAAAAAAAAAATCAGATTTCAAGGAAAACTGAAGGATGTCACAGAACATAATGGCTAAAAATGCTGACTTTCATGAAGCAGCACTGTAAGGTATAGAGGTTTATTTATATTCACTGTGCAGATTACTGGGGGGAAAAAAATCCATAGATGCTTAAAAATCTTAATTGGTTATTCCAAGTCTCAAGGGTGCAGGAAAATAAGCCTGCTGTTGAAAAGAACATTAGCAAGAAAGCAAGCTTTTGATAATGTCAGCATGGATCTCAATTGCTCTTTCACAGACATAAGGTGAATATTGATCAGTGTCATTCCCTTGCCTTTTGGGCTGCGCTCTTTTTGTTTTGCATTTCTGTAAAGAACTTCTGCAGCAGGCTTTAGCTAGGTTTTTTTCTTCTTATTTCTCAGCATGCACATGAATAGTATCTTCTTTCTTCCCCAGAAACAGCAATGATCTGCTTTAGTTTTGATCAGTTTAACGTGCAGAAAAGCAGAGTGTTGAACGACGTCAGCAATTCTGCAGAACAAGATGCTGATGGAAAGGGCATGGCTGCTGCTAGAGGCAGTGACAGGCTTATGGGAAGCCTCAACTTTGTGTGAAAGGAGTTCGTGAGGGTCTACTGGAAAATACAGAGCAGCAACATCTGTGTTTCACTGAGCTCTCACGAGAGCAAGCATTCTGGATGCTTTTTATTACAGGCTTTTCATGAAAGGGAGATGGCACCACTGAATGTTTCCCAGATTAGAAATGTTAACATTTCCTTCACCACATTTGAAAGCTGCTTTTGACAGAGTATGGCACAGCAGACACAGAGAGACCTGCTGTGTTGCAGATTTTGCCAGGCCCTATGGCAGCCATCATATGCTCCTTTAATCTTTTATTTCATTTTTCCTCTTCTCTAGCAAAATTTCTGATGTATGAAAGCCTGTGTCATTTGTGAAGTAAAAGGTCTGCAGTAATGACAGTGTTTAACTTCCTGACATAAAGAATTCTTCTTTGGGCACATTGCAAACAAGATTGGAAGTTTCCCTTTCATATTCCCTGCATACTAATTCCAGCAGAACTGCTATATTACACAGGCACTTGGTTCCTTTCCTGTTGTTCTTTCCCTTCTATTGTTTCAGACACTTCACAGAAATAAATTAAAATCTGCTGTTGAGTGGAACCTGCATGCCTCAGGAAAACATATTAATGATCATTGAGACAATGGCACATGCTGATATTGTAATGAACTGATGCAATGCACTCAACTTCATAGACTCAAGGCAATCAGGCACTGAAAATCACCCATCCACAGAGGTTACCCACCCACACTGACAGTACTTCTAGCATTTTTCTTTCAACCAGTCTAGTTTTGAAATTTCACAAGTGTCAAGATGACCTTGAAAAAAGAAAACTGACACAATCACAGAATGTTAGGGGCTGGAAGGGACCTCAAAAGATCATCCAGTCCAAGCCTCCTGCCAGAGCAGGATCACCTAGAGCAGATCTCACAGGAATGCATCCAAGTAGGTTTTGAATATGTCCAGAGAGGGAGACTCCACAACTTCCCTGGGCAGCCTGTTCCAGTGTTCCATCACCCTCACAGTGAAAAAAATTTTTCCTTGTGTTCACATGGAATTTCCTATGCTTCAGCTTCCACCCATTGCCCCTTGTCCTGTCATTGGGTGTCACCAAGTAGAGCCTGGCTCCATCTTCTTGGCACTCACCCTTTACATATTTATAAGCATTCATAAGGTCACCCCTCAGTCTCCTCCTCCTTAAGCTAAAGAGCCTCAGCTCCCTCAGTCTCTCCTCATAAGGAAGATTTTCCACTCCCATAATCATTTTTGTGCCTCTGCACTGGACTCTTTCAAACAGCTCCCTGAGGTCCTTCTTGAACTGAGGGACCCAAAACTGGACACAATATTCCAGATGCAGCCTCACCAGGGCCCTTCTCTGTACACATTTCAGCACATCCACATCTTTCTTGTAATAGGGGCTCCAGAACTGGACTCAGTTATGTAAGGATCTTCTGCCAACAAAGTTTATCTGTGTCATTGGTAAGAAAGTAAAGAAAATAAGGGATTATGTTGTAATACAGAAGGGTCAGTTTAGATGCCTGGACAACTTTTGAATTTTAAGGGTATTGACACAGAAGTAGATTGAATGAGGGTGTCTTAGAGACCTCATCAATGAAACCTTTAAAGGTAGGTTAGATAAGCTCTTTTCAGGTATGACAAGGTATATACTTCATCCTGTCAGGACAGGAGGATGGATTAGATGCTCACCTAAAATCCCTTCCAGCCATATAACCATTCAGAGGAACAGCATATACACCAAATATAATTTATAACCTGGTTCAGCTTTACTGCTTCCCTTCATATTTTTTTTTCTTGTCACCGTTACTGTTATGTAATAAAATAACTGATGGGAAAAGGGTTTCCCTGTTGAATTACCCTTCTGTGGTTTGTATTACAAAAACATTGAGAGCAGAGCAAGCCCAAGTGTACTGGATTTTTGGGGGGGAGCCAGGCAAAACTAAGTAAACTATTCTTTGCTATCAGTAACTGCTTTAAATGCTAGAAGGCTCGAGGTCTGTCCCATAAATAAGGCAGAAAATGCTTCTAAATGTTTGTCCCTTCATGTAAGGTAGAAAATACTTCCAAATGTTTGTCCCTTCATGTAAGGTAGAAAATACTTCCAAATGTTTGTCCTTTCATGTAAGGAAGTGACACAAAGTGAATAATGCAGATAATAAACCCATGTATTGCTCAGGACTGAGAAGAGCAGCTATTTGCCCTTTCCACAATGCATCTTGAGTAATCAGGACAGGCTGTAGTGTGTGCTGGGGGTCTGGTTTCCTGATTGTCCAACTCAACAACCAAGTTACAACTTACTTTCAGCCTATATCTTGTGCCCTTCCTACAATGGAAGAAAAAAAATTAAAAAAAAAAAAGTACTGTGAGGTAGGGAGGAAAAGAAGTGACAGAGGAAACTGCTGGCACACACACACTGAAGTTTCAACCCAGAGCAAATCTGGGCAGCAGCTAGGGTGACCATTCAGGCATAGGAGGGCATATTTCCCCTAAGAGAGCCAGGCTCTTAATGTCTGAGCTGTTTCTGAGCAGAATTTCTACAGAGAATAACTAGTTCCAACTGATTCCCATTAAGCATCTCAAAGCTTAGCTGTGTGATCCACTTACCTTAATTCAAAGAGTTTCTGCATGTTAACTGGGCTCTGCTAATTTGCCCATAGCAAATGTCAGAGAATGTTTTCTGTTCACAACTCAAATACCACAGAAGTGATTAAAAAGGAGCTGGTGCAAATCAGTCTAAAAGTGGTAGCAGGTTGAGTTCTGGGACTTCTTTATCAGAGCCCCCTCAGCCATCACTTTTATATCTCTCAATTTCTGCACAGTTTAGCTTGTCTGGAAGATACTTAGAAATAACTTCTACATTGCAGGTTAGAAATGCTTCCTCAGATGTTTCACCTGGTTTGGTGATACTGTTCTGGACTTCAGTGAGGGAAAAACAGATCACCATCTGGCTTTCTGACATTTGACTTTTTTTTTATTTGCAATTCTGCCAGATATTGCAATGCCCAGAGGATCCAATGGAGGAATAATGTCTGTCTTTGAAGAGCAATTAAATTTGTTGAGACTATAGTAAATTAAAAACAATATATGAGGTCACTTCAAAATGAGAAAATTTAAGTTGCAGAACCACACCTTTGGGAGAAAAGTTACTGTTTATTAGGCTTTAATAGTGTTCACAGTATAGCCACAACTGCTGCAAAATTTAAAATAAACTACTAAAAAGACTACCCAAACATAGGTTATATATTAAACTCAGAAAAGTAAGATTATAAATAAATGACAGAAATGCTAAAACAAAAACTCATAACCATGTACAGGGAAACCTCATGAAGTTGCAGGCAAACCTCAGGAAGTTTAATAAGGACAAGTGTAAGGTCCTACATCTGGGGAGAAATAACAACAGGCACCAGGACAAGTTAGGGGCTGCCCTGCTGGAAAACAGCTCCACAAAGAAAGACTTTGGAGTGATGCTGGACAGCAAGTTATCCATGGAACAACAATGTGNGGAGGGGGCCAGGCTCTTTTGGGTGGCTCACAGTGATAGGACAAGGATCAATGGGTTCAAACTTGAACATAGAAGATTTCACCTCAACATGAGGAGAAACTTCTTTCCAGTGAGGGTGACAGAGCACTGGAACAGGCTGCCCAGGGGGGTTGTGGAGTCTCCTTCTCTGAAGACTTTCAAAACCCACCTGGATGCATTCCTGTGCAGACTACCCTAAGTGATGCTGCTCTCACAGGGTCTGATGATCTCTTGAGGTCCCTTTCAGTCTCTGATATGCTGTGATACTGTGACACTGTGATATTGACTAAAAATGCAAGTTGGTTTCTAAATTATCTTTTCTCAGGGATATCATGCAGCAGCCACTGCTGCTGAAGAGTGCCTTGGTGGTATTTGGACTGCTGGTGTCACAGTCCTGTCCACAAGCTATGATCATCTATGATGTGGTGGGTGGGGATGGATTTTTGTGCAGCATTGCTCCTATGTATTTGAGACAGTTACTGTGGGGATTGCAGGGTTCAACTGCTTGGCAGGCTGCTCCTAGTTAAAATGCCTCTGACATCCTGGAGGAATGGGGAAAAAAAAGAAGTATTTCTGAGAAGGTTCATGCCCAGAATGCCAACAATAGAGAGTGAACAGGGAGGAAAAAAAAAAGTGCTTTAAAATCCCCAGAAGTCATGTTAATATCTGAACTGGAAAGTAGTCTTTACTGGTACATTTAAAAGCGTGAGGAGGAATGTTACAATGCATCTGGCAGTGCAGAGCTCACAGCACAGCACTGCTGGGCAAACAGGGCAGGAGGCAGGCTTTCACCACCACAGGAGTCCCTCTTAGCTGACAAACAGGTCTCATCCACTAATCCTTTAGATATCTGAAGCTGTGCTAGGGTCTTGAACCCCACTTCTGGCTACATTACCGTGAAAACATCCTTCTGTGCACAGCCTTCTCTTCTCCCCTGCTTGCCTGAGGCCTCCAGCAGCCTGTCCTACTCCTGCTGCCAGGGACATCCAGAAAGATTACCTCTTGAATCACAGTGGTGGCTATGGCCAGGGGGGCTATACAATTTGGGGTTCATCCACGCTGCACAGGACTGAGTTGGGGCAGGAAAGGATCTAGCCCAATACATCTACTCATGGAAAACTGTGCTGTAGAACACCCAGAATCAAATGTCTGGGGCAACAGAGCAGTTTTGCTTACCTCTGTGTGCACCATATGCTCACAAAGCCTGAGCAGCTCACTCTTCACATCTGCACAGCTGCCACTTCGGTCCCTTCTGCAGCAGCAGCACCAGCGGAGAACTGCCCAGCAGGTCCCAGCAGGTTGGTTGCCTGTGCACTGCTTTGTGTTAGCTTCCAGAGAGATTCTTCCCTGCCCTGAAATGTTTTCTGGAATTGACAGGGAGTCCTTCCACACACACCCTTGTGCTCTGGCTTGTGAATTACAATCTCTCTCCACTTGGGACACCCTTCCTCACTTGCTTCTCCCCTACGAAGTGATCTTTTCCCTGGAATTTTTATAAACTGAAATGCTATTTTTATTTCCTCTTCATGCCCTCTTGCTGTGAGCTTCCCACCACAAAGCTCCTGCATTGCTGGACATCAGTGGAGGGATTCATCTGAAAAGTGACAATCTGAGCAGCCTCCAGCTCCCACAGACCTCCCAAAAGCAGAAAAAAAAAAAAAATTCTAAGGAGAAGCAGCTCTGTATTGACAGCTTCTGGGAACTTCAGAGCCAGGCTACTTTTGCTGCTCTTACACAAGCAGATTTTAAACCTAAAGTAGATTGGGCTCAGTTGATTTTTGGATGGTTGAGATCATACTTATTGCACTAAAGATGTCCCTGCTCTCTACAAGGGTGTTGGACTAGATAACCTTTAAAGATCCACTCCAAACCAAACCAGTCTGTGATTCTGTCTGTGATTTTGTGATTCTTCTGTCCTATTCCTGTGTGGGTCCTCCAAGTCTTCAGCTTGGTTCCTCCTACAAATTTTTTTTTAATTTTTTTGCTTTGTCATTCCTGTTCCTCTGACCTATGAAGGCACTTTTTTTCCCCTGTGAATTCTCTGCAGAAAACCTTGACAAATTGGTTTTCCCATTCAGATTTCCTATTGACTGTTGTCAGGTGCTTCCATTTGAACAGATGGCAGATAAATGACTAAGAGTATTGCTGGTTGGAGAGAAATATGATAGAGCACAGTGAGGTGGATTCATTGCCCACAGAAGCAATCTTTTTCATAACAACTTCAGAAAATTGAGCAGAATACAGAATTTGTGCAGATATCAAACTTGGAGATGTAAGCAGGTCCACCTGTGTTATGAAAATGTTTGTACTTAGTGGCACAATAGATCCAAACTGTCTCAAGGTGACTGTTGAGATGAAAATCCTTGCCTGTGACAAAGGCTGAGCTATTACAATTCATTCTTAGGAGTGCTGCCAACAAGCCTCATCCACCACTCAGCAGAGAAGTCTGAGCACTAGTGTGCATGTTAACAAACTCTCAGTGGCAATGAAGTTGGTTTAATTTGGGGCTGTGGAATTTTTTTCCAATGTGTGCCCAAGATTCATCATCTACCACTAACCACTATTTAAATATTTTCTCTTTGTGCTTTGTGCTTTTATGGAGAGATTTGTCAGGCATTCTTGAAAGCTAACTCTATGCTTACATGCTGTTTACAGAGAAAGTGGAAAACATATATTCACGTTACAGAGCTGTTAGATAAGCTCAGAAGCTATTGTAAACTCACAGGACATTTATACATACGCAGTAAATATTCTCCATATGTTTGTATTTGTTATATATAACATTCATGTGTGTACACACATGAAAGCATCCCCTCAACATAAAGATTAAGCCTGCTGCATTAAGGTCTGAACTAGCTGTGAAGAGCACCTTACATACATAATTTTTGTTCTTTGTAATATCTGGGGAGCTCCTCGGGGTACACAACCCTACCTAGAAGGTGAGCAACAGAAGAGGGCACATTTAAGCTACACCATTGCTTTCCAGAATGGAGGTTCTGTTTCTTGCTTTGAACAATGACTGTATCCTGCCTCTTACTGCTAAAGGAATACAAATCTCAGGGAAAACACTCATGGATGAACTTGTCACCCTAGGAAATGTCTGGCTACTTCTCTGGCCAGTTCCATTTTCCATCAGATGGGTAGAAGGCAGCAAGATTCTCTCCTGTTCCTCACCTGAGTGTAGGAGCTGTGATTGTCCTTTGCGCAAGGTGGCAGCATAAGAAAGCTCTTCAGACTCATTCCTCCCTCCCCTGCACATCCATTACAGAGTGTAACTGCCTCAGCATCACTGTGTTTTAAAAAACACCTCTTACTGCTAATGGCTAATATGGATGTCAGTGATTTACAGTTAATGATACCTTTTACTTCAGGAACACTGTCATATTTCTCTCTCCATTTTTTAACCAACATTCTCCAGGAGAAAGACTAGAAAACTATACACAAAGGTAAAACATGAAACAAATCTCCCTTAAGTCACTGATTTTCCCTTTAAAAGAACAACTGCTTTGAGAGAAAAGATCAAGTCCAAGAGAAGGAAAAAAAAAAAGTTTAATCTCCAAAAACACATCTTCATGCTGACAAATTCTGATGGACGTACCAATGATACAGCATGTTTCAGCATGATTTTGTATTTCTATAGGAGTAAAGAGTCTAAAAATCTGGCTTTTGAAATTCTAGATAGCAGTTATCTAGATAAAAGTTTGGAGTACACATCAGTAGTTCTCCTGAACCTCTTCAGCACTTTCTGTTTGGGTATTTTTTGACATGGTTCTGTTTGTTTGTTGCTTTGGGAAACAGTTACTTTGCTCTCCTGGACCCCAATGTATGTTGATTTCAAAGTTTTACCAGAAATTTTAGAGCTGGCCAAGCTATTTTAAGTCTCAAACACATTTTCACTATATAACCTTCCCTTAGGTGAAGATTTTCTTCAATTCTTTACAGACCAACTCTGTTAAAGTCAACAGAAGCAGCTCACTGACAACAATAAGCCTTTGACAGAGCCAGTATTTGCACTACAAGCAGAACTGACTACCTTACTCTAATATCACTGAAAGACCCAAGTAAATGACTTGTTCATTCCCCCTTCTGTACACCAAATATGTTTAAAGGTATTTCTTAAAAAAGCAGGGACTATTCAACTTAAAGGCACAATACATTAAGTGTGATCTTTATTCAGATGGGGTAAAAGAATAGCCAGTCAGCTTTGGGTATGAACATCCTTCACAACCTTGAAGTTTGTTTGGGTGGCAGTAATCTTACTTCAAAACACTGTGTTTAATAAAAATTAATTTCAGGATTTGAAGAATATTTTTATTATGGAATACAAAAATACTATCTATGTAAAAACAATAAGTTAGTTTATTTACAGTACTTTACACTATTCTGCTCTAGGGTTTCCTTTGCAGTGGATTTATTTTCATTACTTTACATGCCTTTACAATTTTGCACAAAGCATTTCCAAGAGCATGTCATCCATGTTCACTGATCCAATGATGGGCCTAAAGAATAGTTCAGCAATCACATTAGCATTAATAGACCTTAACAAGGACAGAACAACGTTCAGTTTGGCAAATCTGGCTTCATCATCTCTGTGAATGAGTCTGACATGTTCATTTAGAGCTTGTTGTGCTTCCCTCTGCAATCCTTCAATGTACTGTGTACACTGCAGTCCAGGTAGATCTGAAAAGTAAAACAAATTTTGTTTACAGAGGTTTTGTCTATAAAACAACATTCTTCTCACAGAACAACTACTAACAGATTAGAACTGTTGCTGAAAGAATGAAACAAATGAAATTTCTAGAGGACTTCTATATGCAGAATCAACACATCAAATTTTGTAGAAGAGTTTGCAGCCTTAACCTGTTGGTGCTCTGAATGTTCAATGCTTTTCTTCATTACACAAACTTGAAACACAACATTTGCTAGCATTCACTTAGCGTTAAACAAATTATTTCACGAAACAAACAAAAAACCCACTTTCAAGAATGCTTCCCAAAACACCTTTAGAGTGACAAATGCAATCTGTAAACAGTGGACACGACAATAAAAATAACTTGATAACTTTTCTCTTCTACATTATTCACGTTTAAGGCATCTTTGGACAACTGGTTCTTAGTAGCTCCAGATTAGAACTGGGAAGAAGCATTAACTCCAATGTATGACAGAAAGTTTCCTGGTGAACCATAGAAAGGATTAAGAGAGTAGAATTTCCCCGTTTCAGTTTAGACCCACGAACTTGCCGCAGCCGGTAACGCGGCAAACGGGACGGCCGTTAATGCCTCGCAGTCTGCCAGCCCTGAGAAGACAGTGAGAGATCACCTTTCTCCCTGTCCGCCTCCTCGACCATCTCTTTCATCCTAAGGAAAACCCTGGGTCCGCCCCGCTTCCTGAGGAGACAGACGAGCTGTCCCCAGTGGCCGCCTCCCCGTGATCGTTGAGAACCCAGCCGCCCCGCCCGGCCACTCACCTGGGTTGAAGAGCACCGTCCCCTTGAGGTAAGCGTACTCTTTGGTGCTGATATCCAGACTCCAGCACTTGGCCAGGAAGCCCTTGATAGCTTGAATCTCGGCGGCCGACAGCAGATGCGA
>VXBD01012041.1:84798-107809 GCA_013399975.1 Indicator maculatus | reverse complement strand
GAGGCCAGAACTGGACACAGGACTCAAGGTGTGACCTAACCAGTGCTGAGTACAGGGCAGAATGACTTCCCTGCTCCTGCTGGCCACACTATTCCTGATCCAGGCCAGGATGCCATTGGCCTTCTTGTATATATACAAACCTTTCTCATTTCCTTTTGGTTTGAGGAACTGAAAGATAAAATTATTATGATTTGATCTCTTTAATATTACTGGCTGGTGTTAGAACCCTTCTGCATTTGGTGAATATGAAGTTGGTTGTGGGTTTTTCAGTAGCCACAACAAAAAGGTAGAAACACTGAATGCTAAATTAAAAGTGGAGGAATCTTGTTCATCTTCACTGAATGGTGTGCTGAGGCTTTCATTTTTTTTGTTTGTTTGGTTTTTTTTCCTGTATACCCAGGAAAATGCAAAGCATTGAACAGAGAAGTGACTGACCAAAGAAGTGTTAGCCTCCAATATCCATACTGGCAGCTTAGATGAGAGGAACAAGCAGCAAGTGAAACACAGTCATGTTATTCCTAGGTGAGATGCACCTGTGATGGAGGAGAAGTTAAGAATGAGCAAAAGATTAAGTCACTGCAAAGAAGGATGAAAGGCACTTCCACTGGGTGGTGATAAGAGTAGCCATAAGGATGTTTCTGTGCAACAGAAAATGCAGGACAGTAAGTGGGCACGATGAGAAAAACTTTAACTTAGGAAACTGAAAGTTGAAAATGTTGAAACAGAAATAGAGGAAGGAAGAAGAATGAAAATACAGTAGAGTTTGCAAGAGGAGATAGACCTTTTAAGGGCAGACAGAAAGAAGGGGGTTGTTCCATAGAATTGGGAAGGGCTGATAAATATATTTCCCTTTATTCTCCTTTTGGTAACATTTTGTTGGAAGGTTGATTGGTTTGTGTTTGGAATCAGGATAGGAAGCTGGATTTAGAGGAGGAAGACATCCTCTTTCTCTCCTTCCAACCTGTGGAAACCATACTTGATAAACCCTTCTCTTTCTAGTGAAATTACCCTAGAATAGGACTGTTTTGCTCTTTCACTAATTTTGCTGCCATCTCAAGCATGTCTTTCCAGGTTTTGGCTTTGAAAATGTGGTTGCCTTAGAAGAGGAAGATTGGGAATTCCTTCTTTTACTCCTTCATCAATTATGTATGCAGAGGGTCCATGTGAAAAGAAGAAAACCCCCAAATCTAAAATGTTATCATTGACACTTCATTGTCTCTTTCTTGCATTCAGAAATATGTTCTGTTTAAATCTTTCACTCCTTTCAAGGACAAGTTTTCTCCTCACATGTGTAACGGAGTAAATCACATCATTACCTTGGACTTTTAATCTCAGAACTGCAGGAGCATGGTGTGAGAATGAGAAATGGGACTGTTGCTGGTTGTAGATGTTAATATCTGAGGCTGTGGAATAAAAGAGCCATGGTTACTTTAGGTTTGAAACAGGAAATTTCATCTAATATTTTGTAGCTTCTTTTTGCTGCTTCTAAAGCAAACTTGTGTGCTTTTCTTTACCAGCCCTGCCAAGAGGGCACACAAATCCCAGAAGTTCCCTGGAGACTTTCTTTTCCTCTCAAAGGTATTCTTTCCTTTGACCTCCAAATTCCATAGCAGTTCAGTTCTCGTAAATGTTTCTGTGTCATAACCTGCCTCAGCCTTTGCCAGTCTTTCCTAGTAAGCAAAGAACAGTTCAGTCTGCAGCCAATCAGGCTATAAATTCAAATGTGGAAAAAAGAAGAGAGAAAAATTACCTTTCTGTAACTGAAACTGGGTGAGTGTCAGTTGTTTGGTTGTTTTTTTTCCCCCCAAGGTCTTGCTTAGGAAAGGATATTGAGGAGTCTTGAATCACTCCTATGGGGAATGCTGAACTCCAGCACGATTCATGGCATTCTTCTCTGATTACTAAACTTACCCAAGTGTAAGGGCTGATGTAAAATTGTGGTGCCCCTGACTGTTAATTGGAAGTTCTCTGAGGTTTTATCCTCTCCAACCATTTAAATGAGTAGTTTTACTAAGTCCAGAAAGAGTAGCAATGACAAAAGGGAAACGTCACAGTCCAATTCCTCCAGGCTCCCAGTTACATCCCCTTCGTTCCTGGAGCTAAATTAAAGCTACAGTGATTTCACATCTTTGTTTTGATGGCTAGAAGTATTCCTAATATCTTTGATTTGATGCAAATAATAACTACAGCTCTCTGTTGTGATGAAGTAATATGAAAAGGAAATCCCACGTGTTCCTGGCATATGGTGTGTATGCTGTACTGGGAAGGATGATACACTACTAAAAGCAAATTAACAGTGATTTTTTTCTTTTTATTTTTCAAAAAAAAAAAGCATTTAAAAGCTGAGGTGAGGTTGCTGACACTGTCAGCTGT
This sequence comes from Indicator maculatus, assembly GCA_013399975.1. Lineage (NCBI taxonomy): Eukaryota > Metazoa > Chordata > Aves > Piciformes > Indicatoridae > Indicator > Indicator maculatus. Next base: position 105,436 of record VXBD01012041.1, on the reverse strand, counting down.
CTCTTGCTGAGACAGCTCATGTTGAAACAGTTTTATTAAAGTCATTACAGGGTCAATAGAAAATCTCCATGCGTATCTGAAGTGTCCTGAGTGATTTATGTGAGTCCATGGATATTCATTATGATGATATTCATTCATGTTTCCACTGACAGGCAGAACAATGTCACTGGTAATGCCCAAAGTAAATTATATCATCGTGAAGCCAGGCTGCAAATGCAACAAAATTAAATTTAAGATAAGTCTTAAAAGTTTGACAATTAAGGAAAGTTTAGGGATATATATCAGGTAGTACTTGTCATCCTAAATTGTCCTGCTCTGAGTAAGTGTTGACATGCAGTAGGCTTTGTGACACAGAAGCAGACTTCTCAGCTGTAATCTCTGCTATGAGCGCAAGGAAAAGAAGGCAGTGAGAGAGCCTGTGCTAAATTCTCTCACCTTGCCTGGTTCATAGGTACTCAATATCAATACATTGTTTTCAATGCCACACTTCGCAGAGTACTGCAGTTTTCTGTATTAGGTGTTTGCTGTTGTATGGAGCTATCAAAAGATTTTCTTCAGTGAATGTTTGTGTGTAACTACTCATCATTATCCCAAGAAATTCTGCAACTGGCCACAGTGAAAATATGAAGTGCTCATGAATTTCCTGATACAGTCTGCTTTTGTCTTGTCATTTACATAGGATGACAATAACTAAAGACTAAGACTTCTTGGGCTTAGGATCTCTGTAGCTTGAAGTAAGAGACTGTCAACAATTTGGCACGGGCACTATCGGAATTGACTGAAGAGGGCCAAAGCCAAGGAAATTATTTACCTCAGGTTATTCAACAAATCAAAACCAAAATTGGGAAGCAAATCTACCAGTGAAATTATCACTGAATCACAGAATGTTAGGGTTTGGAAGGGATCTCAAAAGATCATGCAGTCCAACACCCCTGCCAGAGCAGGAGCACCTACACCAGATCGCACAGGAATGCATCCAGATGGGTCTTGAATATCTCCATATATGGTGACTCCACAATCCCCCTGGGCAGCCTGTTCCAGTGTTCCATCACCCTCACAGTGAAAAATTTTTCCCCAGGTTTCCATGGAACTTCCTATGCCTCAACTTCCACCCATTGCTCCTTGTCCTGTCATCGGGCATCACCAAGCTGTATCATATCTTGGATTTAGGGTGCAGCTGGAGGATACATCCACACTGAGGACCTTGAAACTCTCTTGGCATCTCAAAGTTCAGATGACAAAGCCTACAAGTTTCTCCCTGTTCTTTGCTGTTACAGTTTATTGTTATTAAAGGTAATGTAACTGATTTGCGTGTTCTGTACACTTCAGGGTTCAGTCTTGCTGCTGTTCCCTGATCTCCAGCTCTCCTGCTGTCTTCACAGCACTTCATTTTTCCTAGATGGTTTTGTAACTGGGATTTATTTTCAGTTTTCTGATGTTCATTATTTTGTACATAACTCTATGAAGAGATATTTATAGATACAGATACTTTGCAAATGTGTATGCATGAAATCCACTCCATTTGAGTGTGCTTTTTGTCCTACAGAATTCTCATATTTCATAGACTTCATTGTCCTTTCTCTTTTGTTTTAAGGCTGAGTTTTGACACATCTAACAACCTGTGCTCCATATCTTCTGAAATCTGTTAATACTGCTTGTGCTGTTAAGGACCTCTCCCAAATCTCTATATGCAGCTTCATACTGTGCTATTAGTCTTTAGCTTTTACATCTGTACATACAATTAGCTTTGATTAGCTGATGATTAAATTCTGCCAAGAGGACTCATGAGGTGAATTACTTTTTTTTTTTGTCTTCCTGGTTTACAACTTTTTGTTTTTTTGTTTTTTTGTTTTTTTTTCAATTTAGCCTTTCCTCTGAAGGAAAACAATGTGTACTGAGATAAACCAGACTTTGCCATGAAGTATGTAAACAGTAAAAAAACAATGCATTCAGGTTTGTGGGGGATAAAGGCCATATACCTGTTAACTTGTTTCTATGCAAAGAGCAACTGAACTACTTCTTTTTCCTCTCACCAGATATAAATCTCTGAGAAAGGTTCTTTCATGTCAGAGAAAGGTTCTTTCATATCATTGGCCAAAAGCACATGGCTATGAGACTTTTCACTGTCAAACAGCATTTCTTTTCCTCTGTATCTCCTTGAGAGGGAAGATCTGACTCTGTCCCAGAGTTCTGTTGTGAGCAGGGATTACCTTGTAAGTGATGCAGTTGATTGCATTTCTTTCAATAGATTTAATAGAAGTCTAGAGGATTCCTTTTCCTTTCCAGCTCTTCTCAACTTCATTTGTTAAATCACTAGTGCTTATATTTAAGGCAGGTCCCCTCTACGTGCTCAAACATAATAAAATAAGTCTGACTCCTCTTTCCTACTGTTAATTCAGTTGCTTTGTGGGAAAACCTGTAGTGGAATTAAGATTCATTTTCACTGTATCAACAAGAATGAAGTGTGTCACAGTGTTGATAGTCTTGGCAGCAATTATTGTGAAACAGCCTCACTTTTTCTTGTGTCAGGCACGTTTGCTTCCTAGATTCTCACTTGAAATGTCTGGTAATAATTAGAAAACAAAACAGTAGCCCTTCCTTAGGCTTTTTCTTCCCTTAGGATTCCTGCTTCAAGGTTCTCTAGCATTCACTATGCAATTTTGCTTTTCCCTACTTTGTTCCAGCCAGGTCTGTGCCAACCTAACTCAAAACCATTTGTCTTACCACGATGTGGAGAATGGTTTTTCACTCCTACCAAAAAAAAAAAAAAAAATCCAAACCATCAGCAAACAAAAATGCCTGGGCCATTTTTCAGTGAGTAGACAGTAATATGTTCCTGTCATTACTGTGTAGAGAGAAATGGAGACTCCATCATGCATCACTGTTGAAGCAGGACTACAGTGATTTTCACTCAAACAACTTAGTGTTGTCATAGGGGGGGAGACTATGAAGTTCCACATATTATTTCAGCAAGGCATCTAGTGCCCATTCTCCCCTGAATTTTTAATTTATTTGTTTATTTTCATTTCCTTAAATAGCAGGCAGGAGAAGCTCTTTCTCCAGAAAATGTGTGAGATGAGACAGTGCAGATGTGGCCTGTTTCATTTGAAAATAAACAGGAGGCAATTTTCCCTGATACACAACAGCTGACTGATACTGGTTCTGTTTGCTATAATTTCTATTAGGAGAATTATCTATTAGGACTTTTCTTTCCCCCAGAGAAGCTCAAGTTAAGGCTTCAAGGACATTTTCAAGTAGGCTGTAATAGTTCAGACATTCTTATCAGGAGCATGTTATGAAACTGCTGGCTTTCTCTTATGTTTCCTACAAGCCTATGAGGCATTCCTCATACCATCAGCAAAAGAAGGGCAATTTCTATGCAAAAAACAACACTACCAAACTGTGATCATATAGGTGCTGGCATACAGGCAGCTGCAGGTGACTTGCACCTTCTCTGAGTACTTATTTTCTATATCTGTTGTCTGCAAGTTGCCTGTTGAAATTTCATTTATGGAGAAGAATTTGTCCGTACTGCAGTGAAAGCTGCAGCTGATTCATTAGAGGATAATACACCTCCTAACATGCAATGAGCAACTTTTGGTCTTAGTGGTGAGGCTAGTAACACTTAGGAAAAACATGTCAGCATAGCCAGTGGAGGGTAGATAGCTTAGTATCTGTGTAAAAGCGGAGTGGGTCCAGAGGAGGGCCATGAAAATGATCCAGGGGTTGGAGCACCTCTGCTACAAGGATAGGCTGAGGGAGCTGGGAGTGTTCAGCCTGGAGAAGAGGAGGCTCTGGGGAGACCTAATAGCAGCCTTCCAGTACCTGAAGACAGCCTACAAGGATGGAGAGAGACTGTTTACAAAGGCCTGGAGTGATAGGACAAGGGGCAATGGCTTCAAACTAGAGAAAGGCAGATTTAGATGGATCTGAGGAACAGGTTCTTTTCTATGAGGTTGGTGGAACACTGGAACAGGATGCCCAGGGAGGCAGTTGGGACTCCATCCCTGGAGATATTCAAAGTGAGGCTGACAGGGCTCTGGGCAGCCTGATCTAGTTGAGGATGCTCCTGCTGACTGCAGAGGGGATTGGACTAGATNAGGCAGTTGGGACTCCATCCCTGGAGATATTCAAAGTGAGGCTGACAGGGCTCTGGGCAGCCTGATCTAGTTGAGGATGCTCCTGCTGACTGCAGAGGGGATTGGACTAGATGCCCTTTGGAGGTACCTTCCAACCCAGACCACTCTCCTTTCTCAAGCCAACATATCCTGGAATCCTACCCTTCTGTTCTTCACAGTATCACAGTACGTTAAAGGTTGGAAGGGACTTCAAGAGATCATCAGGTCCAACCCCCCTGCCAAAGCAGGATCACTTAGGGTAGTCTGCACAGGAATGCATCCCGGTGGGTTTGGAAAAGTCTCCAGAGAAGGAGACTCCACAACTCCCCTGGGCAGCCTGTTCCAGTGCTCTGTCACCCTCACTGGAAAGAAGTTTCTCCTCATGTTGTTCTCCATTGTTCCTTGTCTTATTACTGTGCACCACTGTTGTGTTTTGTTTGTTTGGGATTTTGTTCCCCACTGTCAATCAGGGCCTCATTTTGCTAATTGCTTGTAAGTCCTTATTTATGTGTTGCAAATTAGGACAGGACAAAGCACATCCTTTTTGTTACTGTTTATAAATTGCAGAAAGAGAAACAGGTATCTGTGGTTTAGCTACTCTTCCAAACAAGTCATCAGAATTAAGAATACAACAGAATTTCATGTTTCTCAGTACATAAACCCTCTGAACCAGATCATTAAAATTTTAAGTGTGCCAAATCCTGCATTGCTAAGACTAGAGTCTCTTTTGGCTTTGGAAAATAATAGCAGATAGTTTAAGCTGTATCCACTGTAGAATGACATTAAAATCAAGTTTATCTACCAGTTCTGGAATCAGAATATAAGCAATAGAATAGGCAAGTAAACTCTTATTACATGTTAGAGCAACTTCCTCAACTTTATGCCCATCCATCCTGTGTGAACTGTGCATAAAATCACTATTTTTTTGTGATTAGCTTGCACAGCTCATTGTTGAATCACATAAAAGTCTATTACACCACATCTATTGGGTTTATGGCACAGCTCTTTGAGTGATTTTTTCACTTTTGTTTGCTTGACATTCACCTTTTTGTATACTTGCTTTTGTGACAGTCATTGGGCAATGGAAGTACAGTGCTAAAGAACTGCACCACAGAGACAGGGAGTATGAAGGGAAACAGCTCAAAATTACCTCAGCAAGGTAATGTTTCAGCACATTAACAATGATATTTTTAGACTATTTTTATATTTTATATTTTTAGACTATTTTTAGATTTTATGGTACCACCCAGGCACATACTCTCATATGTAATTATACTGCAATGTATTGAGAAGGTAAAAAAGCAAAGGGCCTGAGGTTTAAAGCAAAAAATAAGAATTATACGTTTTCTTTGTGGAAAAAGCAATCACTGAAAGCACAGCTATTTGATATTTAAAGTATGATACTGACAATTTGTCATGTGTTATAAATTTATGTGGTAATTCACAGAACTGCAGAAGTTTAGGTCACTGTCTAGAAGATTTTATAGCATCTGTTCCAGGTGTCCCAGATGACTTGGAGTTCCACTAACATTAATGGAGCTTTGCTTGGATATTCTGTATAATAGTTCCTAAGTTCCTATGACTTTCATTAGCTACCTCATCATAACTTAGAGTAACAATAGAGACTAGGAATATCTTTGTAGTGTTGTGATTTGTCTTTTTCCTTGTAACTCAGCAATCAAAAAATGTACCTCATATCCACTTCTTTTATTGTTTGGCTTCCTTGATTGACTTTGTGATTGTATAGAGTTTTTGGTGTTTATTTTTCTGAGATGTAAAATGGTTATGGTGAGCTGAAAGGAAAACGAAGCAGGACTGCTCTGCTTCTTTCTCAGTTTGAGAGTCTGGTAAACAAAAAAAGAAACCCAACATTTATGAATTTCTAAACCTAAGAGGATTTTGTCTAAAGGAAAGGTTGTTTATTAATAATTCCAGCTGTGACCTTTAAAGACATGATGTACACTCTTCAGAAATCAAAGAACAGTGGCAAACCCAAATGTTCTTTTCACTAGAAACACTCTTCTGAAATTATTTCATAATAACAAAATCTGAAGAGATACCAAGGACAATAGAAATATAATGTTCCTCGGAGAGGAAGAGGGGGCAAAAAAAAAAAAGCATTGTTAAACAAAAATGCTAGCAGTGCATTGAAGAAATTCTCTACAATATAATAGTGAATTGTATTTGCCTATTGTGCTTTCCTAACAGTACCTTTATTTATTTTTGTTTACCACCTGGTTAATCTCCCTGCTTGCCATTAGATGCTGGTTGTTTTTTTCCCCTGTGGTAATGGTTCTGTAGCTAATCACCATCTTAAATCATAAAATAAGAGGTTTTCTCTGGTTTTATCTCTGAATTTTTTTTTTTCCTTTGTGCAAAGGAAATTAAAACCATGGAGATACAAACTGAAAGGGTTGATTATGAAGGTCTGTAGAGTTGGCTTAATGACAGGAATTTGGCCCTATAAATTTCAGGTTTTAGGTCTAATGTGCTGCAGGAATAGTGGCCCCCTGTGGTATTATGTGCTTTAACAGCAAGGGAAGATGTGCCATTACAGTGTGCATATTAGAATTAAAAGAATCAAAGTGGTAAACTAATAATCTATTTCACTTTTAGCACTTCATTTGAAAGTATAGTCTGGAAGACACCAAAATGGGATTATTCTCTTGGTCAATTAACCACTAGCTTTGATGAACTTTGTGTGGTGTTGATATTGACCTATTTTTCTCTTTAATTATTAGAAAAAGTCATTCTGTAGAGACTTATGTCCTTGTTGTTTGGAGAAGAAAATACCATACTGTTGTGGGGTATAATTAAAATAACTCACAGTTACTGGGAGTTTTAGCTTCAACCTTGCTAATGCCTTACAAGCTTGCAAGGAGGCTTGCAAACAGCAGCTTATTTTAAGCCAATACCCTGCCTAAATTAAGGTCATATTCAAGATAAACATAATTATAACATTAGATGGGATGCTGGCAGAGTACTGGTGTGGGACAGTGGAGATCTCTGTTCATTTGCCACATCAGACAGCAGATACTGTGACTGACCTTGATTAAAACAGCCTGTTTCAGACTTCAATTTCCCATCTGTGAAAGGGAACTAATATCTTCCTGCCACAGAGGCATGATTTCAGGATGATGTTTATTCATGACAGTGAGACAGTTGCTCAGGGAGGTTTATATATATGCTTGATAGTTGGACCAGCTGTAACACCAGGCAGTGACACAGGCAATGAATAATCACAAAGATGCTGTAATATCATGATTAAATTAGTAAATAGCCCAAATAAGGAGTCATTTTCTTCTAAAAGTTTTCTTGTTTGTGGTAAGTTTAATTCACTCACTTTCAAAAACAATTAGGATGAAAAATTTGGAATATGAAGTTGTAGTTTTTAGTTTCTTTAGGGAATTCAAAGAGCAAATTCATAAAACCCACTTGACCTTATTTAAGCCAAACGCATTTGTGGGATATTTTGGGTTTATCTGTGCAATTTTAGGCAGAGAAATCAAAGACAAACCTTAGGAAGGTGGGCGTTTTTGAATTGCACAACCAGTTTCCTCGCATTAAATTCTTTTTTTTTTCTCTTTCAGAGTTATTCTACTGTTGCTATGTTTGCTTCACAAAGATGCTATAATATCATGCCTGACCAGCCTTGCTTTGGCAGTAGATGAGTGAAAACTCCTACTTAATTGCTTCTTTCTGTCAAGGCCAGGAAAAATCTTGATTTGGATCCATCAAGAGAAAAAGGTTTTCACCCAACAAGTTCAACCTCTTAGAGAGTATTCTTAACTTTACATGACTGAGAGCTTTCAATAGTACACCAGGGCAAGCTGACCTCATCTTTCTCATGAAAACTTGTTGCCAATTTATACTTTCCATTGGTTTGAGAAGTGCATGTGCACTGTGACTCTCATTTTGCCTTTTTTAAAATTTTTTTCCCAATGTGTTTTGAATCCCTTTGTTTTCCTAGCACAGCCTGTCATGGTTGTGCTGATCTCAGCTTCTATTTATGCACACACGAAGGTGTAGCAGTAAACACTCATGTGTAGCTTTAATGAGGTTTTTGACATTTTGAAATCTGAATTGGTTTTCAGATGTGTAAACCATGATGGCATGTAATTTTTTATGTTCTGAACTTTGGCTTGGAATTCGTGGATTTTATCTAGATTCTAAAAAAGGAAAGGTAAAAGAGGGCACAAAAATGATAAGAGAAGCTCTGCTGGCTTCATATAGTTTTAGATCTCATCCATATATTCAGTAATGTATCTCTTCTGATGCACCTTCTCCATGAGCTTGCTCTGAAGGAGGTCTGGCACTGAATGTCCCCCTTTCTTTGGAGAGAAAAGGTGGACATTGCAAATTTGATGTGCAGGACAGGGCAGTTTACTGAAGTAATGCCTCATATTGTATTATTTCCCTGGAAAATACAAGTATGTGATCCTTGCTGCTTCAGCTCAGCTTGAGTAAAATCATGGAAGGAGAGTTTGGATAAGGCTGCTGAGGGCAATAACCTCTGAGAGGAGCAGGCAGCAGCAGGCAGCTGATATGGCTGCAACCAGCTGTATGAGAAGAGTTCTTTTTCCTTACTGAAAATGCTTCTACATTTTGATTCTCTTTCTGCAGCAGACTCTTTCTGGGCATGAATGACTAGTTTATAGAATTGGTCAGACTGCAGGTTGGTTTCTTTTGGCTTTGATTTAGTTTTTTTTCCCCACAAAGCCATTTTCAGTAAAGGCCATTATAAATAAATACATAAATTGTTACCTTGTAGTAAAGCCAGTGACATGTACAAGGGGGGAAAAAGTTATCAACTTCATTTTGGATTGGTTTGTTCAGAATTTCTTCTAGTGAGCTGGGGTGGAAAAAGGTCACTTGAGTTACAGTGTCTCCTGGGATTTTCTTGTGACTTTCTCCCGATTGGTTTCATCAGTAGTTAAAGTGGTGGAGAGATGAAAAGTAAAAGCAGTGGTTCCAGAAAGAACAGCAAATCCCTTTCATGAGTGAGCTTTGAGGGTCCTTTTTCACCCTACAGGTCAATCTCTTTTTAAAGGGAATGTTTTCCCCTGTATATATAAACTTTAAAAATCACCTGTGTCCATATATTGACTCATAATTAATATTTATTCTGGAACTTCTGAATGGCAACTTGCAAGTCACAGTTACTTTCCTACTTTCTTACTACCATGTGCATCAGGTAAAATGCAAATTTTACTTTAATTTGCCTTGCCCAGGATGGCAAAGAGATATGAATATGTATCTACTGTCTTTAGCTTGCTTTCCTTATGAAAAAAATCTAGCTTCTTTTAATAGATGATGCTAATTCCATTCCTTCCTAACTTAATTTTGGTGACAGTCATGGGTTGATTATTTTCCTGTCTTTTAAGCTTTGACAGCTCTGCCAGTTTACTTGAATTTATTGATCACATTTCTTAAGAAGGAGGTAATTCTTTGAACAAGCCATCCCTAACAGTTCAGATATATTCAAAGGAGTATACAAGCACAATAAAACATAGGATCATAGAGTCATAGAATGGTCCAGGCCAGAAGGGACCTCCAAATCTCATCCAGTCCAACCTCCCCACAGTCAGCAGGGACATCCCCAACTAGATCAGGCTGTCCAGAACCTCATTGAGCCTCACCTTGAATATCTCCAGGGATGAGGCCTCAACAACCTCCCTGGGCAACCTGTTCCAGTGTTCCACCACCCTCATAGTGAAGAATTTCTTCCTGATATCCAATCTAAATCTGCTCTTTTCTAGTTTGAAGCCATTGGTCCTCATCCTGTCACTACAGACCTTTGTAAACAGTCTCTCTCCATTCTTCCTGTAGGCTCCCCTCAGGTACTGGAAGGCTGCTCTTAGGTCTCCCTGAAGCCTTCTGTTCTCCAGGCTGAACACCCCCAGCTCCCTCAGCCTATACTCATAGCAGAGGAGCTCCAACCCCCTGACCATTTTTGTAGCCCTCCTCTGGACCCTCTCCATCAGGTCCATGTCCTTCCTATATTGAGGGCTGCAGACCTGCACACAGTACTCCAGGTGAGGTCTCACCAGAGCAGAGCAAAGTGTCAGAATCACCTCTCTGGATCTGCTGGCAGTTCATCTTTTGATGCAGCCCAGGATGTGCTTTGCCTTCTGGGCTGTGAGCTCACACTGCCTGCTCATGTCCAGCTTCTTGTCCATCAGCACTCCCAAATCCTTTCCTACAGGGCAGCTTTAATCCCCCAGTCTGTATTGATAGTGAGGATTGTTCTGGCTGAAATGTCAAGTTTAAATATGACATATCAAATTTATTCTACTTTCCTGCACTTTCCTACATTCTTTCACAATGGTTTAGCTGTTTTCTTCTAGTTTTTGCGTGAAGTCTTTGCATGATAAATTTTGAAACAAATGTCTTTCAAGACAATGCTGTACCCTATGCTTCTGCAAACAATGAGCAGAAAATCAAGAGGAAAATAAGAGAAATATAATAGAACTGAAAAAAAACACTGTCTCAGCTGTTCCTTCTACCATCACAGGTACTATTGTTAAACACAACACTGTGTTAACTCATCTGAGAGAGCTTCACACCCAGTTCTGAAGAATAAAAAGAAGGGAGGAAAGAAGAAGTTGAAGGAAGGAACTTAATGCAGCAGTCCAGTCAGTATTTCAGGTTAGCTTAGAAAGATGTTTTCAAAAATGCATCTCCTCAATATCTCTGCAGACTGATTTGGATTGTGTTGCAGAGTGGGTTTGGGTTGTACAAACTAGGCTCTTCTGGATGAGGCTGGACTGAAAGATTTTGCCCAGAAATGTACCTGATGTTCTCCAACTGCTAAAGGGATTGGTGCTACAGATGAGTCTGGAGCCAGCTCAAGGTGGAACCCCTGAAATGTATAGAGTATTGATGATGAATCCTCAGCACTAACTGTTTTATTCTACATCTTGGTTCCCACTCTGCTGCACTGCAGTATTTGATAATATAGATACAGTGTGAGTCTATTCCTACTTTATATAATGTTGTCTATTGACCCTTCACACAGCTGTTGCCTGAGAGCTGTTGGATCCCAGTATGAGATCACTCCTTATTGCAGGTCAAATTAATACCTATTGCCAGAATATTAAGGAGTTCAATGCACAGAACCTGGGCAAGCTTTTCATGGCTCAGGCTCTCCAAGATTACAACAACTGAAGAAACTTTGCCGTACCACTCAACAACAAAAGTTAGTTACAGTTTTATACTGTACATGATCCTCTTGAAAATGTGTTGTATTGGGGAAAGAGTCTGGTAAAACACAGTCAACTTGGTTTCTGTAGTACTCTGCTTTAAGAAAAATAAAGGCAAATTTTAATGGTGTTGTAGCCCTATTGGACTGGAATTTTCTGTGGTCACGCAGGTTTTTCTAAATGTTTGGCAGTTATTCATGTTTAGTCATAGCAAATAATACAGGTTTTATTTTACTTGGAATCTGAAATCAAAACAAATTATTACAAATGTTCAGCATAGCTGACTTCACAGAAGAAACTTAAAATCTCCCAGTTTGGGTTGAGAGCTTACAACCNTTGGTTTCTTTTTTTTTTTTTTTTTTTTTTTTCTCGAGTTCTTTGGTGCATGTCACTGTGTGTTAAGTTCTGAGAGCCTAAAGCAGTTAAAATAAGTAACATCCTCTAAATTGGAACAGGTTACCCAGGGAGGTGGTGGAGTCGCTGTCCCTGGACATGTTCAAGAAATGTGTGGATATGACACTTTGGGGCATGGTTTAATGGCCATGATGTTGCTAGGTGGATGGTTGGACTTGATGATCTTAGAGGTCTTTTCCAACCAAAACAATTCTATGATTCTATGAGGTAGAGGAGAAACAAAATTATTCCAGGGGAAGGAATTGCTTGATGTAGAGTATGCTCTTGGAACTCTATTATGCAGAGAACCCAGGGACGAAAAAAAAGAGAGTGAACTGGGTTCCTATAACAGACATGAACCAGAAATAGGAGACAATTCTTCAAAAAAAGGAGCATTCTTATGTCCCTGGGCCAGAATTCAGGAACAGACTGAACAGAAAAGGCATAGATGCAGGCAGAAGCTATCAATAACTGCTTTCTCTGGCATTTTCTACTTTAGTTTTAGAAAGAATGAGGTTTTTAAAGGAAAGAGACAGTCACAGAAGGGCACTGCTTTTTCCTCTCCTTGATTTTTTCCTCAGCAGCATCAGTCATCATGCATAGATGCTTATATAGTTCTTCAACGTGTGTTACAAATATTTTACTTGGTATTGAGCAAGATTTTGAGTTGAAGACTGGGACAAAAGCATCACCATTTGGGGACACAGAATCAGTCTGTGTGGTGACCTGCCAAGCTACAGATACCACATGGTACTGAAATGGTTGTAGCTCAGTCACAGAACACTTGTATCATTAGGACTAACCAAAACTTGGTGGGACAATTCACAACTGGATGGCTATAGGCTGTTGTGTAAAGGCAGGCAGGGTAGAAGAGGTGGTGGAGTTGCACTCTGCATTAAAGAGAACCTTGAAATTACTGAAGTCAACTACAGTAACTGTGGAAGCCCTATTGAAAGCCTTGGGATCAAAATCAGAGTAGTCATCTCCAAGTCATCTTACAGTAGGCATCTGTTACCAACCCCCAAACCAAGATGACATGACCAATGAGGCAATTCCTGAGTCACTCAAGCAAGCTGAAGGTCAACAAAACCTGTTTTATTTTTATGTGAGACTACCCAGACATTTGCTGGAAGGACAACACAGCAGCTCACCTGTCATCCATCAAGTTTCTGGAATCCAGGAAGCCACTCACAAGTGAGGTTCCCCAGGGACTGATATTGCTGTTTAATGTCTTTGTAAGGGATATGGATGATGGGATCAAGAGCACCCTGATGAAGATTGAAGATTACACCAAAATGAGTGGGGGGACTGACACTCCAGAAGGGAGAGCCACCCTCCAGGAAGACCTGGTTGGGATGAATAAGTGGCCCAGCAAAAAAACTTATGAAGGTCAAAGGGCAGAAATGCAGGGTCTTGCACCTGGGAATACATAACCCAGGAGTGCAGCTCAGACTGGGATCCACCTGGCTGAAGAGCAGCCCTGTGGAAAGGGGCCTGGGGTTCTTGGTGGATAGCAAGTGAACAGTTGCAGCAACAGAGAAAGTCAACAGGATGCTGGGTTGCATCGACCAAGGGCATTACCAGCAGAAATGAAGGCATTTTACCACTCTACTCAGCACTTGCCACTCCACAACTTGAGTACTGCATTCAGTTTTGGTCCCCACTGTACAAAAAAGATGCAGATAGGCTGAAAAATGTCCAGAGAAGGGCCAGGAGAATGATCAGAGGACTGGAAGACTTGTCATATGAGGAAAGGATGAGAGAACTGGGTTTGTCCAGCCTTGGCAAGAGAAGGCTCAGGGGAAACCTCATTACCACATAGCAGTACATAAATGGTGGCTAGCAGGACAAGACTCATTTTTTTTACTAGGAGTCACCTGGAAAAAACAAGAGGGATTGAGTAGAAGTTAACTCCTGGGGAGATTCCTATTGGAATCCAGAAGAAAAATTTTCACAGTGGTAACAGTTAGACCTTGGAATCATCTCCCAAGAGAAATAGTGGATTCCCCTACACTGGACAGTTTAAGACTCAGCTTGGCAGGGTGTTGGACCCTCTCATTTAAACTACACTATCACCTAGAAAGGTTGGACCAGATGATCCTTGAGGTCCCTTCCAATCTGGCATTCTTTGATTCTGTGATTTTTTTTTTTTTCCCCAAACCTGGAAATCTAAGAGATTCTTAGTCTCATATATTTTGGTTGAGTTTCTGAAGATACAAAAAGCAAGTTGTAAGAAGAGCAGTTAATTGCTGCCCTGAACTCAGCTTGGGTTCCTTGTGAAGGTTAGAAATACCTGACTGTCTTTGCTAACAGTTTAGTTTGCATGTAATTTCTTTCTGCCACACTGATAGCAAGAGTTAACTTAGCCTTGAGAAGCAGATTTACACATCTCTAAGTCAGTAATTGGCTAAGGATAGTCTAAACATTGATACCTTCTCGTGTTGTCCATCTGAAAAGGGAACACATACCCACAGCTCTCCAAGGACAAGGTTCTGGAGACAAGTTGACAGCCACAAGAGAGACAAGTTGACAGCCACAGGGTATTCATCTGATCATGAGCCAGCACCCTACCTTGTGAGGTTCTCAGTAATTTCTATCCTCAGTCTCAGGGTGAGTGCATCTAGAAACCATCCTTTCTTATCTTCTGCACTTGAGCTTCTTATGCCCTTGCTCATGTGCTTCTGCAGTACATGCATCCTATTTCTCTTTCCTCCATTTATTTCATCCTAAGGAACTGGTGGAAAATGTTTCTGCAGTGGCCTGGATTGATAAAAATAGGAGGGCTACCTAGACTTGTCATGTTTTTAGTAGCTGGGATCCCAGAGCAGCACAGGATTTCAGAATACACTTTCAAGATAGAGCTTAGCTTCTACCACCTTTTCTAACAAAAAAACCCCATGAAATATTGACAAACAAAGCATAGAATCATAGAATCATAGAATCATAGAATCATAGAATCAGTCAGGGTTGGAAGGGACCACAAGGATCATCTAGTTCCAACCCCCCTGCCATGGGCAGGGACACCTCACACTACATCAGGCTGGCCAGAGCCTCATCCAGCCTGGCCTTAAACACCTCCAGGGATGGGACCTCAACCACCTCCATGGACAACCCATTCCAGGCTCTCGCCACTCTAATGGGGAAGAACTTCTTCCTCACCTCCAGTCTGAATCTCCCCACTTCCAGCTTTATTCCATTCCCCCTAGTCCTATCACTACCTGATAGCCTAAAAAGTCCCTTCCCAGCTTTCTTGTAGCCCCTTTCAGACACTAGAAGGCCATAAGAAGGTCACCTCGGAGCCTTCTCTTCTCCAGACTGAACAGCCCCAACTCTTTCAGTCTGTCCTCATAGGAGAGGTGCTCCAGCCCTCTGATCATCCTGGTGGCCCTTCTCTGGACACCTTCCAGCATGTCCATATCCCTCTTGTAATAGGGGCTCCAGAACTGGATGCAGTACTCCAGGTGGGGTCTCACCAGAGCAGAGGGGGAGAATCACCTCCCTTGACCTGCTGGCCACACATGAAATCCTTAAGGCTAAATTTCATACCATAAATCATATACTAACAGATGACCCCAAACTAAGTACATAGCTAAATGAATGGTGGTTTCATGTGATGTCAGCATGGCCCATTGAATCATGGAATCATAGAATCATAGAATCAGTCAGGGTTGGAAGGGACCACAAGGATCATCCAGTTCCAACCCCCCTGCCATGGGCAGGGACACCTCACACTACATCAGGCTGGCCAGAGCCTCATCCAGCCTGGCCTTAAACACCTCCAGGGATGGGGCCTCAACCACCTCCCTGGATGGATGAGTCACAGCCTTGCATTCACTCTGGGGCTATCTGTTATCTAAATGTGCCTGACTTGATTTTCAGTTTCAGGCAGGCAAATTGACCATGTACACCTGCTTGTGTCAGTAGCTAATTTTAGGTAGCCAGTCTAATTGAGGATGTTATGCTCCTTTAGCTTGTCAAATAGAAGTTCCCATTTTCTGATGAATGTGATTCGTTCAGATTAGATTTGACTTGACAGGATGACAATGTGTGATATAGAATAGAAGGATGACAGGGTTCTCCATCTCCTCAAGTCACATTTCATTATGAATGGCCTAGTCAAGGCTGTGGCCAAGAGTGTCTTACCTGCAATATGATCAGATTTGAACAGCATTGCAGCCATATAGGGTCCACACAATATGTTCTCCCAGGTGGCAATATGCTTTCAGGAGGGTGACAGGTTAAAGATCTTTCTTACATTTGTGACCCTTATATGTAACTGGCTTTGTGGCATCCTGAGGTGACTTAAAAATTACTGAGAAAAGGTGAAAGGAAAAAAAAAAGAGAGAAAATCCTTGATAGAGATCTAAAAAAAAAAAAGTTAACTGATATAAAATAACAAAAAATATTTGAAGGGGGAAATATGTAGAGCCACGAGGATGATTAGGGGACTTGAGCATCTCTCCTATGAAGAGAGACTGAGATCTTTGAGGCTGATTAGTCTTGAGAAGAGAAGACTGAGAGAGGATCTGATCAATGCCTATAAATATCTGAGGGGTGGGTGTCAAGTGGAGGGGGCCAGGCCCTTTTCAGTGGTGTGCACTGACAAGGAACAACAGGTTCAAGCTTGAACACACAAGATTTCATCTCAACATGAGGAGAAACTTCTTTACAGTGAGGGTGACAGAGCACTGGAACAGGCTGCCCAGGGGGTTGTGGAATCTCCTTCTCTGGAGACTTTCAAAACCCACCTGGGTGCATTCCTGTGTGGACTACCCTAGGTTATCCTGCTTTGGCAGTGGGGTTGGACTTGATCTCTGGAGGTCCCTTCCAACCCCTAAAGTACTGTGATACAGTAATACACAATGGAAGTAAATACTAACTAGTACATTGGTTGGTGGAGCAGAGAATGGGTTAGGTGGAGAAAATGCATCAGTAGCCAGAATTTGAAAGATGTGTCATGAAATATAAAGATGACATCAAATAAAGGGGTGCCAGTAACTTCAGCTACATGTAGTACATACTGTTGCTTCTGTAGGTAAAATGCCTGGTATGCACACAAAGCATGTTGAATACCCAATTTCAGTCTCCTTTCTGACCGTGGAGGCAGTGTCACTACCATCATGATACCTGTAGTAAGAGTAGGGCTCCATCTATGTCAACAGCTTCATCTGCTCAGTCAGTCCAGCCTGCCCAGGCCTGTTGGTGCTGCAGCACTCCCGCTACAGGTCTGCTCATGTAGAGCTGGCATGGACTCAGAGCAGCATTCATTTTGGAAGGTGCTTTTAGACATCTCTAGTCCAAATCTCTTGCTCAAATCAGATTCATCACTGAGTTCAAACCATGTTTTGGGGGTGTACAGTTAGGTAATTAAAGGACAAACTGTGTCTCCAAGGACAGAGATTGACAACCTCTGAGGTGTCCAGGTTCAAAAGTCCCTATCTTCCCTCTATTGTAAGAACTCAGTTCAAACTCTTTCCCTATCTCCTGCCAGACTGGATTTGCTTCCTAGCCCCTTGCTGATTCAGCCCTCCTTCTCATATGAGGAGCTTTTAGTCTCATTTCCTATTCTGCTGGCCATTCCCTCATTCCATAAGCATTTTGTTCCCTACATTCTTGGGCTGCCCCTAAGGACATGATGGCCAGGGGAATAAAATCTGTTGTTTCATACAGGAGGCTAAGCTGGTATAGCTGCTATTGCAATTTCCAGCCTCACTCATGCAGGTCTCATCTAATGGACAGTAGCAGGGTATTATCAATTTCTTCATGTATTTCATCAGGAAGAGATTTTTAAGTTTCCAGTGCACCAATTTCATAAATGTTTTTAGTGTCCAACACAGACTTAAACATGTTGTTTTTTTTTTTTTTTAAAAAAAGGTTAAAAGTCCAGTAAAGGAGGTTTGTAGAACCTTTTCTTTTGGGAAGAGATCAGTTTTTGGCTAAACTGTCTTAACAGAGTATCTGGAGCATCATCTCTCTCAGTATGGTATTCCCAGTAGGCTTTGCACAAACTCGGTTTGCTGCTGATGTTAACAGAGGTGTTGCAGAGTGGCAGTTCTAGGGACTTGGTGGCAGCCCTATTAAAACTCCAGAGATAAGGAGTTTCATATGCCTGTATCCTTGTCTGCTAGAAGGACACTGCACCAAACTGTATCAAAATTCAAGCTTCAGCTTTTATAAATTCAAGTGCTGAGTGGATTAAAGAAAAGGGGGGGAGGGGTGTAAATGCTTTAGCAAGATCAAATAGCAATAACAGATCACACAGTTATTGGTATAATAAGAAATATAGAGTAGAGAAAATAAGAGGAACAATAAAAGAGAGGTCAGTCAAGGTGAAGGCTGTATTCAAAAAGTAGTAGCATTATTGCAGGCATATTGAGTAAAAGCAAGGCATAGGATAAGTAATGAAGGGAATTTTTTCTACAAAAATTGACTGGGAAGTCTGGAAAAATAAAAAAAGCTTTCAAGTACACTTTCCCATCAACAAGCATGAGATAGAACAATGTCCTTCAGAAGTAAGATACTTGATTCAAATCTTTTATTCTTTAGGCATATTCTTGTGCCTGTATGTTTGCAGTTTTGCAGTTGTCATGGTTGGTTTGTTTTTTTTCCCATCAGCAATGATCCAAAAAAGTTTTCTGCAATTCTGTTACTTTTGAGAAATGTCTTTTTTGAAAATCCATACACTTTTCCTTGCTGTTGCAGCAAAAGATACCTCCTCTCCCTGTAAAAATTCGTCCCTTCTCTACTATAAGGGTATAGCAAAACAAACTGTACTTAAAAAGCTATGAACTCCAGAGAAAACCAAGAAAAACAGCAACAACAAAACTAAAATAAATCTATATTGTTTTATGTAGCACAGTTGAGAACATCCTGGTGTTTTCTGGCCAGGGAAAGCATACATGAAAATGATGGACAGCTGCACCACATCCTTCATGGAGACTGCAGAAGAAGCAGGTGGGGATCTTTTTTTTTTTTTTAAAGAAATAAGACCTTTTTTTTGTATTATCATTTTTCCAGATAATAAGATTTGCTATCCCCTCTCCTCATGCTTCATTTTTAAAAATGATTTGGAAGATGATAGGAAAAAGAAATACTTCATATTTCACATATTCTATTTTTTTGAGTACATATTACCCACATTAGGTATTTCACTTAGCCTGTGCTGATATTTGTGAATGGTAACAAAATCTGCAGTTGATTTAAATACAACTGGCAGTAAACCTCAGCTGTGCTTCTCTTTATTTAGAAATACAGCAAAAATGTTGCCTCTGTCTTTTGTGAGTAATGTATGTGACATAAAGCTGTAGATGCAAACACAAGAATAAGGAAAGCTGTGCAAAAACCTCAGAGTTGTATTTTGATGGTCAAGTATGAGTGGAATCCACTGTTCATGAATCCATGGATGAGGATGAAGCTAGGTTTGACAAGCAGTGTTTCACTGTTGCCAAATAAAAGTTGCTACTCTTGTATGAATCCTGCTGTATGGAGTTCTTTGCTGTTAAAAGTGCTTTTCCCAAAGAGCTATGATTCAGCTTGATCTTAAGAGCACTTCTCCTGTTACCTGCTCTTATCTTGTCTAATCAAGGTTCTTGAAGCTCAAGCATCAAGGCCAGTCCAATTTTATCTCTCCATAAAGCTTAAGCACAGGTAGAATTATCCTGATTTCATCCTTGATGTTAACCTTTTAATTTCTGGTGATTGGATCTGTTTTGACTGTTAACTAGGCTCTGGCCAGCCTGATCTAGTCTGAGGTGTCCCTGCCCATAGCAGGGGGGTTGGAACTAGATGATCCTTGTGGTCCCTTCCAACCCTGACTGATTCTATGATTCTAACTAAAGACTGGTATGTCGCTACCTATTGTAGCTGTAGCACAGTTTGCCTTTATTTCAGAATTCCTGAGAGTATCATATTCCTTCCATACATATCACTATGGTAGTTGATACAGATTTGGAGGTGAGTATCATAGAATATCATAGAATTGTCAGGGTTGGAAGGGACATCAAGGATTTCCTAATTCCAAATTCCAACCCCCCTGCTATGAGCAGGGAAACTTCAGGATGCTCAGAGCCCCATCCAGCCTAGCCTTAAAAACCTCCAGGGATGAAGGAACCAGAAAGAGTTTATGGTAATAAACTATCTCTTTGTCTTTGATACCTGTGGTATTCTAATTCATGTAATGTTCCTTCTCTATTGGAGGACTGCAGCAGATTGCCCATTCTTGAGCTCACTATTAATTATGCTTACTAGTACTTCTGTAGTTGAAGGTCCCATGATAAACTCCTATTTTATTTTTAGGGGTTTATAATTCATCTTTAAACACCCACTTTGGACTGAAATATGTCACCACCATCTAACACTGACTTACCTGAACCAGCAGTAATATATGATAGATATGGAAGGAAGAAGCTGCACTTTGAATAATTCAAGGTGATTACCTCATGTGAAAAATCATCCTTTTCATGTGCATGTCATCTGAGTGGCCACATAAGCATTCACCAAGCAGTGACAGGCTGTTCCTCATCATAGCACTGTGCCAATAAACACAGGTCAGTCCTCTTCTTCACTTTCTCTTCCTGATACAATTTGCATTACAACAACTGAATTAGGCATTTCTCAGAAGTAAACAGAAAACATGAGAAAAGCTAAATTGATCAGTCCCAGTGCTAGGGTGCACAGTGGCCTGATTTTTGATAGGGCACCTTAACTGCTATGTCACCAAAGGGGAAATCATCTCCACTGATATTTGTAATAGTGGCTTTTTGTGAATTATTTGGATACTCATTTTGAGAGCTAAATTACAGCTTTGGAGGACAGCTGTGTGCATCACAAGACCCCTGACACTAATGAATCTCTAAATGAACAAAATCATCAGAATTAGCTCAGTACTCTTTTTTTTTCTTTTTCTCTTTTTTCTTTTTTTTTTTT
>VXBD01012041.1:72738-84283 GCA_013399975.1 Indicator maculatus | reverse complement strand
CTGGAGACTTTCCAAACCCACCTGGATGCATTCCTGTGCAGACTACCCTAAGTGATCCTGCTCTGGCAGTGGGGTTGGGCCTGATGATCTCTTGAGGTCCCTTCTAACCTCTGATATACTGTGAGACTGTGATAAGATCTACCATATAAAAGAGTCACCTCATTCCATTGCTGAAATGTGCTTATCTGCTAACTTTCCAAAAAATATCATACTGTACACCAGGAAAAGATCAGCCCTCCAAAAATGCAGGAGTGGAAATGTGCAGGTAGTTATAACAGCACAACCAACCATTCTACAGAGAAGCAGAGATCTTTTCTCTCTTAGAAATCATTACATATTGTTGCTGCTTCATTTCCTAGCTTTTAGTTTGCTGAAAATAAGGTAATTTTGGAGTATAATTTCAGTTCAGAACTAAAAGCAGTTGCAAACACCTTTGCAATTTCCATCTCTTTCCTACCTTCTCCTATTACAATCTTCACTTCCCATATGTTTTTTTCTGTTGTCAGTGGACAGAAATACTTCAGTTAAGTCTGGCATTTTATGTATTTGCTGACCACTTAACATTAATCACCTTTATAGAGTGTACAATGTACTTTGCTCATTTCACCTTACCTGAGCCTGTACTTAATTGCCTATCCTTCCTTTGTAATTTGGATTTCAGTCATTCATTGCTGTAATTAACTAGACCATCAATAAATCTGGACTGTCATAGAATTTTGATACAGAATTTCTTGTACCTCCATGAGATCTCACACAGATGATTCATTTCCAAAGCTTTCTGTACCACAACTATCAGAACTATAACAGCAATATTTTAAATGCAGCCCTGTACTGTTTCCCTTCAAATAGATGAGTCTCAAATAGAGACTCAAATAGAGTCAAGAGGAGGATCTCACAAAGAAGTAACTATAGCTATAACTATAAAAATAACTAGAACTATGACTATATCTATACCTATATCTATATTATCTATATCTATAACTAACTATAAATGTAACAACTATAAATATGAATGTAAATATATAAATACATATAAAGGTTTCTTATAAAAAAAAATGTAGGGGGGGTGTTGTTAATACCTCTCTGATCAATAATTCATCATGTGTTTCTATTTTCAGTCCTGTTCTGAGCTGCTGATGCTCAAAAGTACAACTGCAGTTCTTCAAACCTAACTATGAAGAAGCACCATGGAAGGGAACTCTGAGTCACTGTAGCAAGGCACTGTTGTTTAAAATGCTTTTTTTCAATATATGGACATAAAATACACAGGGAATGCTTCAGGATTCTGCAGTTTGCTGGAGCCATGTGCAGTGTGGACTACTGAACAACTTCTGCTTGGATTTGTGTGTGTGTGACCCTCATAGACTCTAGAATTGAACCTGAAATGATTCAAGAGTTTTGAAGAATGTTTGAAGAAAAGCTTTAAGCTGCATAAAACTGAGGAAGAAAAGTTCTTCTTTATAATGAGATGATTATGTATTGCCAGGAAAATGTGTTTGATTTGCCATAAAGTTTTCTGTTAATAAATAAATCCTAACTGATCTTCAAAATGCAAGTTTAAGAGAATACATACTATAATATATGGAATACAGACTATAATATATGTAATACAGATTATACATAATGATGTCCTCCTGAAAATACTTCATTACCTGATTTTAGAGAATACATTTGTAAATCTTTCCCTGTTTTTCAGGTTTTATGACATTGGTTTAGTTCCTGTTCTCATGGAAATGAGGACACCAGAAACAAGTTTATTTTGCAAAACTTGTACCTCTAGTGTGCAGCTGAAATAAGAGCCCTGAGGTTGTTTAGTCTTGAAAGAGAAGACTGAGAGGGGATCTTATCAACATCTATAAATATCTGAGGTGTAGGTGTCAAGATAAAGGTGATGGTCTCTTTTCAGTGGTGCCCAGTGACAGGACAAGGAACAACAGGTACAAGCTAGAACACAGGAGGTTCCACCTCAGCACAAGCAGGCACTCCTTTACAGTGAGGGTGATGGAGCACTGGAACAGGCTGCCCAGGAAGGTTGTGGAGACTTTCCAAACCCACCTGGATGCATTCCTGTATGGCCTGCTGTAGGTGACCCTGCTTTGGCAGGGAGCTTGGACTCGATCATCTCTGGAGGTCCCTTCTAAGATCTAACACTCTGTGATATGTTTATGTTGCTTGTTAGTGTGGTGTATGCTGTTCTCTTCAGAACAGCACGTTCCTGAATAACAACACATATCAGACACACATTCTCTTCTGTCTCATGTCTAGAGATTCTCAGTACTTCTTCATGGTTTGTATTTATAAACCTGATGGGTAGTTCATAAAGATGTGCCTTTAGAGAATAGTCTGAAAATGTACTTCAGTCCTTTGGCCTTGTCCTTTAGTCTGACATGTAATCAGGAAAACATGACTTCTAATATAAAATCCCAGCTTCAGTTCTTGGAGTATTTTTAAAGCATAGTTTACAAAAGAAATGGTTAGAAATACCTTGGTGATCCCCTACTGTTGTTGGATGATGTAGAGGACACAGCTTCAAAAGCTGACAAGATGGGTTTAACAGTCTGAATTGATGGATTCTCCTCAGTAATCACAATAGTAGAAATCATAACCATTGTATTTGAAAACATCAGTGTAAATTCACATTTAAAATATTTAAAATAATTCCAGAATCCTGAGTAGAGTTGTGAACTAATTAAGCTGTGCCTCATTTACTTGTTCTTAAGAAAACATGTGAATTGGTACTTCTGCAAAACAAATGATCAGAAACACTGAGCAGTACTGAAAAATTCTCTTCAAGAGAGCCCATCATCTGTCTTTGAGGTAGCACTGCACACTCCTATATTTTTGAAGCTGATTTATGCTCTTTTAAAGACAGACTCAATGCACGAAAAGTCAGTGTTAAAACAGCATTAGGTTAGATGTAAAAAGAACAAACCTATTGTGACTTCTATGACAATTAGCTGGTAATGTTACTTTTGCTAATGAGTATTCCTGTGTTTGGGGTTTTTTTTTTTTTCCATTCTAACTCTGAAGAAAACTGGTATTAAAAAAAAGCCAGGAAACCCACCACTGTGCTCATAAGACAGCATGTGCTTCCTCAGTTTTTCTATGCATTCAGTGAGGAATTGCTGTCTTGGTGTAGTGGATATTCTGGTTTAACAAAGCCAGTAAGAGGAAAGCTTTCAAAGGGAAAGAAGTTCACATAATTAAGACAGTTGCATTAACAGAGTGTGTGTGTGTGTGTGAGTGTGTGTGTGTGTTCCAGCTGCCCATGTCTCTCTTAAAGAAATCATGTACACCTAATGTAGTTCAATGCCATCTTACTGAAACTTGTTGAGAAAATTAGAAGTGATGAAGTGGCTCAAGGACAGAGCGAACAGGAGATTCTGGTGTGAAGACCTAGCTTCCTAATTGTTATTATGCTTACAAGGACATGGATAAAAGAAAAATGAATGCCTTGCTTCACACCTGCTGTAAAACGTGCTGCAGCTCCGCAGCTTGGTTAAATCATCCTTCCTGAAACAAACTCCTAAATGAAATTCCGGCCCTGTGATTTCCAAGCACCAGTAATTAAAATGAGTCACACCATCAGACTTTGGCAGGGCTACAGCCTCCTTTCCTTTTTTTTTTTTTTCATTTTCACATAAATTTCAGCGAAGGTCAGATTTGTTGGGGGGAGGAGGAGCACCTGCCTGCTCCTCCGCTCATGGGAGGTTAAAATATGACTTGTTCTCCGTGTCCCTCGTAGTTCAGAACTTAATGGTCCTTGACGGGGATAACCTAGAAGTTAATTTTACTTTGTGTCCCAAAAGCAGTCACTGCCACTGTAATCCTTCTTGCAGGCTGAAGGGTATCTTCACCACCTGATCAAGCTTTCAATAGCGATTGATGAGCAATAGCACCAACTAAGAAACACTTTGCTAGTGACTGTCTGGTAGAAGACAAAAAGAAACAGAAGGAATGGTGCTAATTTACTTTTTTTATCATTTTAAGCCTTTCCAGTGCCCCTGACTTTAAATGCCAACTTTTGCTATTTGTAGAAGTCAAAGTCAGACTGCAAAATGAGGAACTGCTGCTGCTTTCTTTTCCTCCATATTGCTCAAGTGCTGCAAGGGAGGAAGATGAGTACATAATGGAAATAGACACACTCTGTCCAATTTTGTTATCCAGAGCAGGGGGATGCCTGAAGCCAGAGGCAAGCACTATCAGGAAGGCCTGTACCCTTATCTCTGGGCAGCAGAGTGTCTTGTGTGCACAGAAATCTTAAAAAAAAAAATTTAAAAAGAAATTTTAAAAAGTGATTTCTATGCTCTGATAATCTCTGATGAAGTCAGTTTGGCTAACACATCTTTGAAACAAATACATATGTGATAAAGGCTCAAAAAAGAACTCTTCTCAAGCAAACATCTACAGAAGTATTTTACACAGGCACAACAGTATGTTTTTTCTCTTTCCTCACTTTGGTACTGAAACTGAAAAATCTGATGGTTAGTTCTGTGTATTAACATTCACTATGAAACCATTGATGTAGGTTGAAAAGCAGCTAATGACCTGCCTTACTGAGGACTGCACCTGTTAGCAATAGGATAGGCTGGAAGGAGATCATATTCACTGGCACATGGCACACCAGAGCTGTTTTTGACATGCTCTGACACCCTCCTTCAGACCTTCCCTAGCAGTATCATGAGTGTAAACACCTTAGCTGTTGGTCTTCTTCATGCTGCTTCTATCCCCTAAGATAAAGGAGTCTAAACTTGGTGCCTGAGGACAAGCATGAACTATTCAATCTGTTGTAGGCAGTGATATTAAACCAATTCAAGTGTCAGAAGCAAAATGGATCATACCAAATCACCATCCACCCTTCCACTTCAGGAACCACCCATGACACACCTGGGACCATGACAAGGATTCAGCCTGGATGGGTACCTCTACACTTGCAAAGGGTTGACTGCTGGGAACGTTGCACAGATAATTGAGGACTATGACTCATCCCCCAGAGGGTGCTCCAGGATCCAGGCTTTTGCCACTGTGCTCATGGGAAGTCCTGAGAGGAAGAAAACTTTTTTTGTGGCTCTGTGAATCACCTGTTTCTTTTTATCCTTTAAAAAATACCAGTCATGTCAACACAGAGTAAAGAATATGGCAGGGGGGTTGGAACTAGATGATCCTTGTGGTCCCTTCCAACCCTGACTGATTCTATTATTCTATGATTCTATGATTCTAATATCTATTTCTGCTAGAGGCAAGGAGGTTGGTCATGTGGGGCTGGTACAGCTGGGTCATCTTGTTAGATTTAAGGAGTTCAACAAGGAACCAGACAAAAAGAGGATTTGGCCCCTTGCTGCACAGCAGCGAACGAAAAGACAGAACTTCAAAAGCTATTTAAGGTGAAGGAGAGGGAAAATAAAAGTATTTTTCCAGTACATGCTAGCAGCTCCTCAATCTTTCTCAATTAGGCCCCTCATTAAAAACAGATATTTCAATGAGATCCTGGTAATTGTCTGCAGGCAAGCATCCAGGCTCCTCTGAATGAGACTTTCCCCGAGAGCATTCTCAAGTCCTGTCAGGTATGAATTCTCTGACGCCTGCTAAAGTGAGGTCACATTGTTACCTTTTCCTTAACCACTTGTCTAAAAGCTATTTATAGGAATCTAATTGTCTTTGAGACCTCTGTCCCCTGACAAATTTAGCTACCATTAGCCAGTGAACTGAACGACATTATAAATTGACCTATAAGGGTGTATAGAGAGATCTACAGAGAGAGAGCCCTTAGAAAACCAAGCTAAAATAAAAATTAAAAAACCAAACAAAACAAAATAAACTACAAAACCCCCCAACCAACTAAACAACAACAAGAGCAAACAAATAAACAAAAAGAAAAAGGGGTGATGAACAGAAATGAAGGGGCGTGTTTTCCCATTTAAAATGAGATTTAAAAAAAAAGTTAATTATTCAGTTTGTGAAAAGAAAGCATATAAAGATGTGAGCTATACAACAGAATGAAGAGAACAGAGAGGGCCAACCAAGCCTTCCTGTTTTGAAGGACAAGAGGGCACTTTATGAAAACACAAGGGAACAAAGAGAAAATGGAAAATACTTGAGGCAAATTGCATAGATTTTTTTATTAAAGGCTCCAATGTACAAAGAACAGCATCTGCCATTGCCAAAGCTGAGGCAGCAATAACAGTAACTACTCCTCTTAATAATTTGGAGAATAAACTAATTGGCATGATCCAAAAAGTCAATCTTCTCACTGTGATGTGTTACAGTCTAACATTATCCACCTAACAGAATAAAGCACTGGACCTTCACCTGGAGCACTTCACAGAGTGAGCTGTCACCAGAGCCAGCACACTGGTAATGAAGGGGAGAGCTGTGCATTGCCATACTTTGTAGCTCCTGCAGTTCAGCTGCCATCCCAGACAGCAGCAATGCTCAACACTAGATCTAAGGAAACACCACCTCCTTTCTTCTTTTGATTACTCATAGCAGGAGGCACATCCTGCATTGCATCATAAATAATTCAAAGGGTGTGAAATAAACATCGTTTCTCCTTTTGAAAATGAAGAGAAGGTAGGTTTGGTTGCTTAAACAGTAAATATTGATTATTCTTAGAGCTACAACATCTTGGGTTTATTATGGACAATTTCTTGTTTGGCTGTGGATAGCAGGGAAATATCAGCCAAACCTCTCATAGGAGAGATGCATTTTGGGAAAGTCATTATAGTATTTTAACTAGCTTCTAAAGTGTTCTCATATTTACACTACGATTGGTATTATCTTATTTCATGCTTTGGTTTGACCTTGTTCACCTAGATACCATGAAAACAAGATTATTTTTCCCTTCTAACAAATATTCTAAGGCCACACTTAATCAATTACTAACAGAACTCCTTCAAATGAAATTGTCTCTAAAACAAATTGTGATTCTTCAGGATATTGTGTCATTTGTTTTATGCTTCTACAGTGACCTCTCATTTTTATGTGATCTGCTGTTCATTAATCTCCTGTGATACTCCAAGCTTCCCTGTTTAATACCTGAACAAACAAACTGACTTCTGAATTCCATTCTGAGCATTCATCCAGCCCCTGGATTGCCTTCTAAATGTGTATTTTATCAAGGCACAGGTCTAAATACATTTTAAATTACCTGTGCTGTTGCAGAAAGTCTTACTTGAGAAAAATGAAATTGTATTGAGCTCCTTTCAAGTCCTGGTAATTATTTTCACATTGCTGTAAAGCCATCTTTCACATTTTATAGGGAGAATAGAAACTAAAAAGGGATATTTTCCAACAGATCTGAAAACTTAAAGCTGTTGTCTTTCTGTAGACTTTGTGATCCCCATTTGCTTACAAGAACTTGAAACTGTGAAACAGGTTTACTGATTTATTAAATAATAATTTCAGTGTTTTGAAAGAGTTAGGTTCCTCCTAAGTAAACAAAATATAAATTCACTTGCTGGTTTACCTTTATTACTCATCCAGCTCCCATCCACTTGAAGCATCTAAAAGTGGTTAATGTATACATTCTCACAACATTCTATGAGTTACAGAATGCTATTATCTTCATTTTACAAGAAGCTAAGGTCATACAAGAAGTGCCTTTCAGGGGAAGCAATTGAAAGAGTCTCCAAATCACAGGTCAGCCTAGTGTCTTAAACAATTCCATCTATGATCCTTCATCCCTTCTGAAAACAAATAAAATTGTGAAGCACAACAGGTATAAAAAAAGTCATCTGATTAACACTGTTACCTATTCAGCTCTGGTATTTCCCTTCATTCATTTCTGCTTAAGATGTAGGAGACCATTCAAAACTCAGCCTAGGTGTTAGATGAGCTGATAATGCATTAACCTTTTACTCTTGACTCACAGTTTAAACCAAAGCATATGTTAAGGCCACTAAATTTAAATAGATATGACAGAGAGAGAGAGAAAGGGGGAGATAGATAGATAGATAGATAGATAGATAGATAGATAGATAGATAGATAGATAGATAGATAAGAGAGAGAGGAGAAAGGGATAGATGAGATAGAGAGATAGATTAGATAGAGAGTTAGATTTCATAGATAGATAGATAGATAGATACATAGATAGATACATAGATAGATAGACAGACAGATAGATAGAATAAAAATACTAAATAAATAAGGAAAGACAATCTGTCCCCAATGTCATTTTTCTTCCAGTACTAAGACACTATGAAGCTGCTGTTACCCTGCCATAAGGTGAAGGGATCTACACACATCGACCTGAAATCTTCTGTTCAGCTTCTTTCAGGATTGAATTGCAACATGTAGGATTTCTTTGCATCTCACAAAATCACTGTGAGTATGCAGTTTAATAACAGACAAGAAATGTGTGATCTAAATAGCTGAGAAGACTCTTCAGTCCAACTTGTACTGTCAGAATCCATGAGATAAATACAAGCCACTAAATATGAATCTGGATTTCAAGATGCCATCTGATGACCTGCAGCATGGAATCTGGGTCCTCAGAGAATATAAAGCAGCTTTTCTCTCCCCAGCTCCATGTTTTCCAGTATCAGTGGTGTGCACAGCTCCAACTCAAAACCTCTTTTTGTCTGAGTTTCTTAAAAACAGGAGTTGTTTCTCTTTCTTACATACAGATTTGATGTCAAACATTCTCAAAATTCAGGAGTGGTGGACTCCTGAAAAAAGTGAAAAAGTTTCAGTTCCATCCTCTATATAAAAAAGACAGCAGTTCAAAATAAGGGGGAAGGGGGGAAAAGCCTTAAAAAACCCAAATTAATTCATCATTGTATTTCCATCACCAGAGAAGGACTGGACACACTGTAAAATTAGAAAGAACATTTTGTTGTTGTCTAACTATACACTTAGCCTCCCACCTGCCTTTACTGGCCTGCATGGTAATCAGAGTGACAAAGGACAAGACAGGAGATTGCAGAGCATATCAGAGAGGGGAACACATGTCTGTGAGAGCATAACTGCAGCACAGCCCACAGCAAGTTATCTCAGAAGAATGCATCCCACTTGGGCAGTGACATCACAGGCATTTTCAGCACCTTTCCAAATGTACACAGATCCTCTGACCTTTGATTTGGTGTGCTGCGAGGAAGGAGATTTAACTCAGCAGACAGACACATGCAGAAATGTGCTGCCTCCTTGGGTAATTGGGCACTTTTTAATTGTTCTTCTTGTAGTACATACCTTCAAGTCAGGCAAGCACTTCAGACACTTTTTCCAGAAGGCTACAGGAAAGACCTTCAGATCCAGAAATAAAATTGTCTTTACACTGAAGCATGTTAAACATTTCTTGAGGAGGCCAAAATGGCTGAAGTAAAACAATTTTAAGTTATGCCTCAGACTTAGGGTTGGAAGGGACCTCAAGAATCATCTAGTTCCAACCCCCCTGCCATGAGCAGGGACACCTCACACTACATCAGGTTGCTCAGAGCCACATCCAGCCTGGCCTTAAAAACCTCCAAGGATGAGGCTTCCACCACCTCCCTGGGCAACCTGTTCCAATGTCTCACTATCCTCATGGTGAAGAATTTTTTCCTAAGATCCAAACTAAATCTACCCATTTCTATTTGTATTCCATTCCCCCTAGTCCTATCATTCCCTGACATCCTAAACAGTCCCTCCCCAGCTTTCTTGTAGCCCCCCTTCAGATACTAGAAGGCTACAATAAGGTCTTCTTGGAGCCTTGTCTTCTCCAGACTGAACAGCCCCAACTCTTTCAGTCTGTACTCACAAGAGAGGTGCTCCAGCCCTCTGATCATCCTCTTACTTTGAGTCACAGTCCAGCATGTCAAATTCCACATAAAAAATGCCAAAGTCAGAAGGTACACATGGGTACTATATTTTAATTCATAACTGACAAAGATAGCTTAGTGCCTTGGCCAAGGTTAGAGGACCTATTTAATTTCTTAGGCATCTGAGACAGTGAAAGAGCACAATACTATTTCCCAGCTTGCCTTGGAAGGTCACCTGAATCACACTTCCAAGCCCTGGTCCCAGAGAACTGAGATGACATGAAATCATATTATCCCATTTCTTTATCTCTCTGATAAGAAAAAAAACCCAAAACAGTCACTCCCAGCACCCAGCAGTCAAGCCTGCTGCCAAATACTCTGAAGAAATCTTCCTGAGGCAATGACAGAAAAAAAAAAGAATAATGAAATGCCAGAAATACTTCAAATCAGCAGTGGTAAGAAAAATGTTTCTGGGGCAGGATGACCCAACTATCATCACCTTTATTTATTAGTGCATAGAGAAGGCTAAATTATGGTTATTTGTATTGCTCATTGCTAGGCTCTGCAACCACTGAGCTCCACAACAATTCTCAGCCCAAAGAGTTTGCAGACTAACTGTTAAGCAATTTATGAACAAACCCCAAAAGATGATTGGGTTAAACCTATGGCTGGCATGCTCCTGTAATCGAAATAAATAATTCCTGGGAAAGGCATGCCTCTCTTAGAGGGAATGACTTAGAACATATCAATTACAGCACTTTATTTTCTTAGAGACAATTTTCTTCTTTATTTTCTTGTTTCTACATTACTTTTTCTTTCTTGCAGTAGCACTAAGCAAAACAATCCAGAGTGCCTAGAAATATTTTTGCTTTTTTTTTTAAAGACTTGAACTGCAATAAATGGGAGAATAAATGGGTGAAATAAGACCATATTTTTTCCCTGAAGTTTAAATTAAGATTCCTCCTGTGTTTGTTTCACAAAGGTCTGTTTATGTTGAGTAAACACAGTATTCAAGAACATCAGCCACACACCAGAGAGAGCTATGAGTCTACCACCTTAACAGAACTTCAGTCCTACCCATACAAGTGATTTGTCCTTTTTCTTGCATTATAGTATGAAAAAAAAGATATTACGTGAGGAAAACTTTTTTCCCTGTGAGGGAGACTGCTCAGTGATGCCTAATGACAGGACAAGGGGCAATGGGTGGAAGTTGAGACATAGGAAGTCCCATGGAAACTTGAGGAAAAATTTTTCACTGTGAGGGTGACAGAAGACTGGAACAGGCTGCCCAGGGGGGTTGTGGAGTCTCCCTCTCTGGAGATATTCAAGACCTGCCTGGATGTGTTCCTGTGTGATCTGGTACAGGTGATAGTTGGACTGGATGATGTTTTGAGGTCACTTCCAACCCTTAGCATTTTGTGATCGATTGATTCTGTGATTACTGCAGTTTGTTATTATTATTTTCATGCACAGAGGACCGAGCTCAAGATGCTAAGGACTGTCCAAAAATATGTTTTATGACAGTCCCTTTCCTGAAATCTAACCATTTAAGTAGGCAAGAATGGTATTTAAAAAGTGACATCTACTAATAGAGACTTTTTGCAGAATTTTTGTTGCCTTTAATTATTATATTTAGTGCTATCTAGTCCCAGCATAAGGTCTTATCTAAAATCAGGATCACTAAAAACTCAATCTTGTCTTTTAAAACCCCTGTGTTTCTCTGGTTTTATGCATTTGAAGGTCTGAATATTAAAAATTATCCTGAGACTCTTACAGAATAACATACATGTGAGACTTACTTTCTTTCTCT
>VXBD01012041.1:27532-65312 GCA_013399975.1 Indicator maculatus | reverse complement strand
AGCAGGGCAGCCCCTAACCTGTCCTGGTGCCTGTTGTTATTGCTCTCCAGATGTAGGACCTTACACTTGTCCTCATTAAACTCTATGTGGTTTGCCTGCAGCCAGCTGTCAGCCTGTCCAGGTCATGTTGGATGGCTGCACAGCCTGAGGGGTGTCAGCCAACCCCCCCAGTTTTGTATCATCAGGAACTTGCTGGAGGTACTCTCAATCCCCTCATGCTGATAAAGATATTGAACAAAACTGGACCCATTACTGATCCCTGGAGGACATCACTGGCCACAGGCCTCCAAGCTGACTCTGTGCCATTGATGCTGACCCTCTGAACTCTGTTGTGGAACCAGTTTGCAATCCACCTCCCTGACCAACCATCTGTGCCACATCTCCTGAGCTTTTCTGTGAGGATGTTACGGGAGACTCTACCAAAAGCTTTTCATGTGTACTAATTAGTTAACAACCAACAAGCCATAAATCATATTTTCATCTGTGACTGTGATGGTTTGAAACCGTCTTTTTATTTTTTCTTCTCAAAGTTCAAGCAGAGAAAGCGAGAGTGTAAATAAGTCACTATTGGGTGTAAGAAAACAAAACAATGATTGTTCTAAACACAGTGACTATTAATTTTCTTTCCCTTACCTCACCATAATGATTGTATCTTTCATTTTAAAGCATTCTGGGTCATAGTTCATTGAAGACACTTGCAAATAGTTGAACAAAAAGCTGTATGCAGTGCTAAGTGTCTGTAATATCTAGAAAATCCGTGTGTGTTATCTTTGGTCTCAACTTTCTTTCCAAGTAGGAGTTGCATATCACATGGGATAGGAATGCCTCTATGGCACCAGATTTGTCTGTCTTGCAGTACTTCTGAACGTGGCAATAGTGATGAAAAGTAAATTGTTTCCTGAGGGATCTGCTGAGCATGTAATATTCCTCAGAATCACAATACCTGTCAATGTGTTAGAAAATAGATTTTAGGGATCTAACTTCAGGCAACCAGAGATGTCCAGAGGTATGTCTTAGACTGTAATGAAGCTCACTGGAGACACAGTCAATAAAGCTCTCAAGCAGAGTAAGGGCTGAAACCTGGAGTCCCAGGAGCTGCCTAGCAAGGACCAGCAGTGTCAGCATGAGCCAGGCAAAGAGAAAGTGGGAAGGGGACTCTTTTATCTGAAACAAGCCCATTTAGAGGCTTTCAGCCAGCATCCATGCAGCTTCTAACTCAGCTGCCATTACTATTTCAGCACAGTTTCATTGTCAGTAAAGTTGTATGCCAAAATCCATGCATACATATTGACTGGGAAGTGTAGATTCAAGTTACTAAGGTCTTTAAAATTTCCAAATGCTTGAAGTCTGACTCACTGAGCAGTTTAACTCATCTAAGCAGGAGCTTCAGACCCTGCTCCACATGTTCAGGTATTACATAAATTGTACTGCTTTGAAAGGAAAGTTAATATTAAATAGCCTTTAAGCTGTAGTTTGAATATATGAATTTCAAAGCAAATCATAAATATTATCAAAAATTTAATTTCTGGATTAAGATCTGGACAAAGCAAAAGCTAAAATCCTATTTTATTCCACTGTAGTTTAGAACTTATTACAGACTCATTTAAAATGGAAAAAAAAAAAAACAACCCATTACCAAATCACAGTCTAGAAATTGTCACTAAAATGAAACTGTCAACTGTTACTTAGAAAATCAGAGGCATTGTTCTTTAACTTTTGAATCAAGCAGTTTGAGAATGTCCTTCTAAGCTCTGAATTGATACAGGAATCTAAACAAGACAGTCTCTCCTATGTATTTCAATATTCTGAGGTATATTTCCTATTTCTTAGAGGTCAGTATATATTTTTCAGCTTATGAGTAGTGTGTCTCTGTAGACTTGTCTTCATTTATAGAGCTGTCAGAGAGCTGTAGGTTAATTCAAAGCTGAAACAGACTTCCTGAGATACCCCACTTCAAAAGATGAGTTGACACCTGCCTCATTCATGAGTAGTTCTTGAAAGAAAACCCCAGCCAAACAAATAAAAAACATCAACAGCAACAAAAACTTCTGTGGGGAAATTTCTACTTACAATTAAGCAGCTTAAAGAAGCTTTCTAAAACTAAAATAAAAACCAAGTGCAGAAACTGTCAAGGCCAATTCATGGGGGGCAAAAAAAAAAAAGAAATTAAACAAAAAAATCATCTCTGCCTGATTTAATTGTTTTAAAAGATGAAATATATCACACACCAAGTAATTTATGGTGATTCAGTACAGGCAGAAGTCATAAAATATCCTAACCAGCATGACAACAACCACTGGTGAGGAAATTGATCTCCAGGCTTTGTTTCAGCAACCTAATGGTAGAAAACTGATCAGAGGATCTTTTAAACAGCAATGTATTTGCCAAGGGATATTTGTTCCTGCAATGCAAAATATTTGCTTTAACATTTTCCCACAACTATGAACTATGACTCAAACAATAATTTAGAAATCTGATTTATGAAAAATGTTGATTTTTTGCTCTTCTCTTCCTGTGATCAATTGACTTTAACTGCATGATTTTAGCTGATGTCTGCACTGCACCATTTCTTAGGCTGCTTTGATGAAAAGATCTCAGGCTCCTCTTAACCATCTCTCAGGCTAGGAGCTTATTTTACTTTCAAAAACATCCTATAGGGCACTAAGAGTTTTGCAAAGACAAAAAGAGTTTTTACAAGACAAAATTGTCTTAACTGAAAAGTTGAAAATAAAGAGAAGCAAGCAAGCATAGGAAGAGTAAGCATAAAAATCCACAGAAATATTTCCTACTTCTTGCATTCATCCTTTTAGTGAAGTG
This sequence comes from Indicator maculatus, assembly GCA_013399975.1. Classification (NCBI taxonomy): domain Eukaryota; kingdom Metazoa; phylum Chordata; class Aves; order Piciformes; family Indicatoridae; genus Indicator; species Indicator maculatus. The sequence goes on along the minus strand of VXBD01012041.1, from coordinate 62,495 downwards.
CAATGGATAAAATTACATCAAATGGAATTTATGGTTCAGATTCAATAATATAATCCCAAGCCAGTATGTAGATTTTGAGGATTTTCCCTAACTTATCCCCAGTCTTTTTAGTCTCTTATCCATCTTGCTTCTTTCCTCATTGTTCATGTCATTATCAGACATTTTGTGCTTAAAGCTCTCATTCTTGTCTACACAGAAAAGTTCAATCTGTAAAGAAATTAGAAAGAAAAACAAAAAAAAAAAGTAAATAAGGGTTGTGTTCCTAACACAAGCCTCTTAATTATACATACCCATATTCCTAGAATAAATTAAACGCTTTCTTTCCTGAATTTTACTTTGCTTTGTAATCTAGTTTTGAGATTCAGAAATATCCAGGGCTGAGTGTGAGTGCACAGGAATGGAAACAAAGGTGAAAGCCAGCTTACTAAAATAAGTATGAGAAAGACTCCCTGCCTAGATTTGCAGACAGTCATTCCTAAGGAAATGTAGAATTAAAGTTTCAGTTTTCCTTTCAAGAGACAAAAAGAGAAGTTTGTTCTGTGCTGAACTGGGTGACCAATGTTGTTGCCTGACATGATGTTGCCTGAAAACACCAGGAGGAAGCATGAAACATCAGGAAGTTCTTCCATTTGGGAGTGTTGTGCTGAGTTGTTGTGCTAAGACTGTGTTTGGAACTGGTTGAGTTCCAAGTTGAGTGAGGCTTTGGAAAGAGACTGCAGCAAAGGTTTGTGGTGCATAAAGATGTCTCTTATGGAAAAGAGAATTCTGTGATGTTTAGGATGTGATGGAGAAACACCTGGAAAACTGTACGCTGCTTCTATGTGATTCACAGAAGGGAGTAAGCTCCAAAACCCTTTAATGATCTGCATCAGTCCTGACAAATGGTTACAAGTCCACAGAGGGAGAAAGGCTGAGTCATGGTTTATGAGATTCTACATTTCACTGCAGAAACCTCTTGGGGCATGACAGAAAGAAAACCTCAGTTGTCATAGTGATCCATTCCACTCACTTTTTCAATTTGTTAGCCATCTTCAGCAGGTTTTTGTTTTGTCACAGTGGGATCAGTAATTATTGCTACATTGAATCTGCAGTCGATTATGGAACCCAGATAATTTTCATATACCTTCCTGTCTTTACGAGCCACCTTCATACTCTCTTTTGAAGAACAGACTTTGCACTTGCCAGTCTTGTTCTGGGCTGCATCAAAAGAAGCATGGCCAGAGAGGTTATCCTACCACTTTGCTCTGCTCTGGTAAGACTTCAGTGCATCAAGCTCTGCAGCCCTCAACACAAGAAGGACATGGACCTGATGGAGTGGGTCCAGAGGAGAGCCACAAAAATAATCAGGGAGTTGGAATACATCTGCTAGAAAGACAGGCTGAGGGAGCTGGGGTTAGTCAGCCTGGAGAAGAGGAGACTCTGGAGAGACCTAATAGCAGCCTTCTAATACCTGAAGGGGACCTGCAAGAAGGATGGAGATTGTTTACAAAGACCTGCAGTGATAGGATGAGGGGCAATGGCTTCAAACTAGACAACAGCAGATTTAGATTGGATGTTAGGAACAGGTTTTTTTAATGTGAAAGTAGTGGAACACTGCAACAGGTTGCCCAAGGTGGTGGTTGAGGCCCCATTGCTGGAGACATTCAAGGTGAGGCTCAAGAGGGCTCTGGGCAGCCTGATCTAGCTGAGGATATCCCTGTTGACTGCAGAGGGGGTTGGACTAGATGACCTTTAGAGGTCCCTTCCAACCCAGATCATTCTAGGATTCTAGAATGATTCTATGATGATTCTATGATTTCCAGAGGTCCCTTCCAACCCCTACCATTCTATGATTATATTATACAAGTACTGTGTTTCAATATTTTTCTTACAGATGCCATTACGAGTATCTTTATACACTCTTTTAGGATGTCCCTCATTTTTTTTTCCTGTTTTTTTTATCCAGATATAATGCTAGTTCTTTTTACCATTATTCTGTGTTAATTCTTTTAAGTATTGCTGCTTTCCCAGATAAACTCATAAACCATGTCCTGTATTCTTTGCCCTATGCTCTAGCAGTATAAAGATGTTCCTTCTTTGGTCATGAGAAGTTTAAGCAACTCAGATATTGATCTACCTCTTGTTATTCTTTAAGCACCACTGTCATCTTTTTGACATTGACAACCAATATCAGCAAAGGTTTATATTTTCTTCCCAAGAAAAGCACTGAATAAACATAAGGACAAGCAGTCATCCTCATGGGAAGACTTGGGACAGACTTCTATTCAGTGATCATTTCCCATGGACAAATGCAGCTGGAGAGCCAGATCTGGTTTTGTCCATTTTATATGGACCCACTCTGGTGTTATGAGACAAGACCTCGAATTCTGCCCCCCACTTTGTTAAGATATTGCTTTTATTCCCTTTCAGAAAACAAAAAGCCTATTAAGCCCTACCTATGATTAGGTGGCTCGAGACAGAAGGGGAAATTGAAAAGTAAGACAAAAGCAGTACCTTTAAGGTCACTCCAGTGTGTATCATCTGTCTATATTGCAGCCACAGCCTTGTAACCTCCCTGTCCAAGCATTATGAAATAAAATGCTTCTTATTGCACTTTTATGAGGTCGAGCATCTTGCATTAAGAAGGCTCATCTTAAGGCCACAACCCTTTGTTATGTTACTTCCACAGGTATGTATGCTTTTTCCTGTTACCTTGTCTAAAATAAGGAATAATGCAGCCATTGCTGCATTTATTACAGTGGTTACAGTGTTAGCCAGTCCAGAGGTAAAATGGAGTATTAAAATAAATGCTACTTGTGTGAAGGACAGTCTGTACCTTAGGATTTTTTTTAATACATATATATATATATTGTTTTTAAGAACTGGTAATAGTCAGGCTGTTTAAAAAAAAATAAATAAAGAAAACAAGATTAAAATCAAATGTGTGTTTTTCTCTATTGTGCTGCATTTGTTTTCTGTCAGAATGAATCCTGCTGGTCTTGGTTTCAAGGTTTCCATTCTGTGTGCTTTTAAACCAAGGTCAAGCAGTAGGCAGCAGAGGGACCTTGAAGGTGTCATTGGCTAGAAATACATAAGCTTTATAGCTGCACCACTAATTATTTATCATTCATACAAAGAAATATAGATGGGCAAAATGATATAGATACTCACACTTCTGTAGCTGCTCACACACCAGAAAGGCAAAGGACAGATGCTTAAGTTTATTAGGCAATGCATATGAGCACACATGGATGTTTCTGAGTGAGTACAAATGTCTGTATGGTGATAGGGTGTCCCTACCTCTTTTTCTGTGTCCAGGATGAAATTGTTTTCTCTATGTGCAATATTGCTCACACATACAATCTGAAAAGCCTGAGAAAGCTGGGAAGGGAAAAAAATCATTTAACAAAGCTGTCTGCCTAGTAAGATTATATACTACTATGTGTTTTTTCAAGGCTAACCTTGAGGTGGTTTCTTTTCATTAAAAATAAAGCCCTTGGAATAAGGCCTTACACCTGATGAAGCAGATTTATTTACCTTTTTTTCTTTTTAGTGAAAAAAAAGAGAAAAAAAAAGAGATAAAAAGAGGGGGAAAAAGAGAAAAAAAAGAGGAAAAAAAGAAAAAAGAGAAAAAAGAGAAAAAAGAAAGAAAAAAAGAAAGAAAAAAAGAGAGAAAAAAGAGAGAAAAAAAGAAGAAGAAATATTATTTAGTAAATTTGGGACTTTCCTGTCTCTCTTGTGTTTTTTTCCTTGAAACTGTCTTGAACAAGGTAAAGCATTCTTGTACACACTGCCAGTAACTTATGGCTTCTCACATATTATCTGTTTAATTTGAAATTAAAGCAGAGTTTCTGGGAATGGTTTATGTACATTCAGAGCAGATGTCCCATCTGTCTAAGGCAGCCGTGACTTCTGAAAAGCAGCAGGCACAGAGCTTCACATTTGTCAGATAGAAAGCATGCAGAATGGCATGTGGGACTCTCAGGAGAAGCATTTCCATGTAAAGACAAACCTTCTAGTCCCAAATAACTCATCCTCTGTGTCTCCACCTCAGCACAAGAGTGTTATTCCTCACCAGCTGTGGCTGCAAGTCTGGACAGATGGACTCTACTGGCATAGTATACACAACTGTCCTGCCTCCTGAGTTTTCCAACACAGGTACTTCTTCAGGTGCACCACACTTCAGCTCATGACCATGCACTGCACACTGGAGATATTCAAACCTGCCTGGATGCATTCCTGTGTGATCTGGTCTAGGTGATCCTGCTCTGGAAGGGGGGTTGGACTAGATAATCTTTCAAGGTCCCTTCCAGTCCTTAACATTCGGTGACTCTCTGCACACTGAGGTCTCACTGTGACACACAGACTAAATAGGATGAGGGTGGGCATCCAGAGCTGGGAACTGGGAAATACAAATTAGCTCCATGGGTTAGATGTTCTCTAGAGCACTAGGTGCTGGCACTTTTAAGTCTGCCTTAGCAAGCAATGCAAAACAATGGGAGCTTTGCCTTCATGCAAAAAGAACACACAATACAAAGTATTGATGGGTTTGTTCTTTTTGCATGAAGGCAAAGCAAACCATGAACTGCAGTTGTACGTTATGAAAGATTGATGGAAAACAAAGTTATTTTAAAATCCCCTCCTTTCAGCACCCCCTCCCCTTTTCCACCAATATCTGCCCCTTTCCCCCACACCCTCCCCTTTTTCCCCTCAAATCCCAGCACACCTGGGCTCTGTTGGAGTCTCCTCCCACCCCAAGTGTGGCCACTTTGCCCTCCCCACCCACTCCCCTTTTTAATCCCCTCCAGGAGAGGCAGTAGCCCCAGGCTGAGCCCATCTGGGCTGAGGATCCTCCTCTCCTCACTGGTGAGTCCCATGGTGCACACTGGGTGATGGTGATGGTGGACAAAGGCCGGGGGGCCTGGTGGCCCCTCGGTTAGTTAGGGAGAAACTTCATAATCCCTCCAATATCATCTATGGGTACTGGCTGGACCTCCTTACTGGGTCTGAGCTCTCCTCTCTGTGGTGTCTTGTCTGGTTGAGGGTCTATGCACCTGAGGTGAGGTGGCACACAGAGAGGCAGGAGGGACATGGTTTGGGCAGGCAGAGGTTTGCTGGTAGCACTCAGCTTATATTTCACCAGCCACCAAGGCATTTCTGCAGCCCTCTGAGTGAAAACTGATCATTTTCTGATGAGCTGCAATGAAATTTTCCAAGCAGCTCTGAATCTGGGCTTGTCTTTCAACCAGACCCTTCTTCCATTTAACATATAATTGAAAAGCTTCCAGTCCATCTACCAAAATTATCACTGATCTTGGCAAGCTCATATTGCATGGGTTTTCCAAGGAGCAATTAGACGCCCTGATTATGAAATAAAAATTCTAAATCACCTTTCATTTAAAAAAAAAATAAACAATGTGTACCCAGTTTAGGGCACCTTACATCAGGCTGTTTTTCATTCCTTTATTACATAATCACAGAATTATTGAGGCTGGAATAGACCTCTGAGACCATCAAGTCCAGTCTATGACCTAACACCAGCCAAACCATGTCACCAAGTGCCACATTCAATCTTTTCTTAAAGACCTCCAGGGATGGAGACTCCACCACCTCCCTGGGCAGTCCATCCCATTGCGTAATCAGCCTTTCTGTCAGGAATATCCAACCTAAACCTCTCCTGGTGCAGCTTCATACCATGTCACCAGTTGCCTGGGTGAAGAGGCCAACCCCCACCTGACTACAACTGGCTTTTAAGTAGTTGTAGAAAGTGACAAGGTCCCTTCTAAGTCTCCTCCATGCTGAACACCCCCAGCTCCCTCAGCCTTTCCTCATATGACTTCCCCTCCAGCCCCCTCTAACAAACTTGGTGAGGCAAAGGTTACCTCCCAAACTTTCCCCTTGCATAGGAGAAACCCCTACACCTATATTTGTAGATCAGATGTGCATCACACTTGAGCACCTTTCTCAGTTTCTCCAAGTTGTTCTTTTTAGATGATGATGACATTTTCTCCCCTCTCCTCTTTTCTTTCACCTTTTTTTGCTTGCTTTCCTCCCCCTCTTCCAATGCAGTGAGCCTGGAGTAACATTCCCATTGTCAACAAGGACAAAAAAACCCTCATTACTTTTAAGACTGATATGATTCCTGCATGAAGGTGACAAAGGGCACAATTTTTGTAGGCAGGCATGATGTTACTTTGTCCATTTTTTTTTTCCATGAGTCAAAAGCTGTATCATCTGTCACCCTCATGCAGATATCAGTGTAGCAGTGACCCTTCTAGCAGCCAGTCTTGTTAGTTTATGCACACTGGTGAACCAGTTCCCAGACTACAGAGAGCATTTTCAGAGCACCCTTATATCTACCCCTAGAAGGCCATAAGGTGTTAATTGCAAAAATATGTAAAATTTCAAGGGCCTGATTATTTCTGTTACTAGACCTGGAAGGGGTTTAAACTAGCACATCACCAACGCTGTTTGCTCTTTCTTTTCTCTGTTTTTTTCATCAGAGTTGAAGGCAGAGTTTTGTGTCTTACTTCATCCTCTTTGTGTTTCTTTGGTCACATACCAGTACCTGCTGGACAATAGGAGGCAGATCTGGAAGAACAACTAAAATCAGTTCCATTCCTGCCCAGATTTGAAGACTGCAGGTGAAGTAATGCTGTGCTCTCCTCATCCTCTGGATCATGGGATTCAGAGAAGTTCTGGTCTGATGTCGTGGGAGGAAATGGGTATTTCTTTATAGATGCTACAGACAATAAAAGACAAGTTTTACCACTCCTGTTGTTCTGTATTAACTGTGCTAAAGCAGATGGAACTCAAGTTTCTGGCTGAAACTCTGAAAATAAAACATTTTAAATCATATTAAAGAAATAAAAAATGGGGGAAAAAAAGAAATAATAGATTTGGGTAACCCTGAAACATTTTTTTTTCAGTGTTCTCCCTAAAAAAGGGAGAGTGCATTTAAAATAAAACCTTTATTTTTAATATTCTGAGTATTCCCCTCTCGTGCCTATTGTCAGGTGCAATTAGAGAGAGACCCATTTAATCTCAAAACATCACTGGACACATTAAACTCGGGAAGTTTTATTTAGATTCTAGTGCCATAAGGACTGCAACGAACAAAGTTTGGTTTCTAAAGGATTAATTTCTTATAGCTGGGACTCTGACCACAAAGGTGATGAGGCATTAAGTCCCCCTGTAATGTTTCCCTCCTTCAGGACATGTAACAAGTTTTCTGTGTGTATGAAGCCTCAGATGCCTCAGACAGACTGAATATTTCCCCATGAGGGATTTTCCTTATCTATCCCGTTCCTAATAAGTTAAAATGTAACAACTGAGATTTGCACAGCATGGTTTACCTGAAATATGCAAACAGGGCCAGATTTATGGTGCAAGAAGAAACAGGTAAAAATACATTTTTAAAAGTTGTACTTTGCCATACCACTTGGGGAGGACAGGGAACTGCTTGAAAGAGTCCAGCACAGAGCCACAAAAATGATTAAGGGAGTGGAACATCTTCCTTACAAGGAGAGACTGAGGGAGCTGGGGCTCTTCAGCTTGGAGAAGAAGAGACTAAGGGGTGACCTCATTCATGTTTACAAATATGTAAAGGGGGAGTGCCAGGAGGATGGAGCCAGGCTCTGCTTGGTGATGCCCAATGACAGGGCAAGGGGTGGAAGTTGAGGCATGGGAAGTTCCATGGAGACATGAGGAAAAAATTTTTTTTCACTGTGAGGGTGACAGAACACTGGAACAGGCTGCCCAGGGGGGTTGTGGAGTCTCCTTCTCTGGAGATATTCAAAACCCACCTGGATGCATTGCTGTGTGATCTGGTATAGGTGATCCTGCTCTGGCAGGGGGGTTGGACCGGATGATCTTTCAAGGTCCCTTCAAATTCCTAACGTTCTGTGATTCTGTGAGGAGAGAAAGTGTGGAAGTTTAAACTGCTTATGAAATACAGCACCCATTGACAAATTTATTTTGATTTACCTGTAGCTACATGTCAAGGGAGTGATTTATTGATTTTTAAAATTCCACCTTGTGCAGTTTACAGAGAGGATCCTCTACTTGGTCTGTTACCCAAACACTGATCTAACTTCTCCCAGTACTTCCAAGTATTGGGTGCCACAGATTTCACACACTGTGACCAAAGTGCAGCATGGATCTGAATAAGACATTTTTCCAAAGGAGAAATAACTCAAAGAACATGTTTTATCACATTTTTTTTCTGAGCACTCTACAGGGAGCACATCTAATTCAGAGCTTTCTCCACAGGCAGTCTCCTTTTATGCACCAACAGCATCTGTAATGAGAATGAAACTCCTAAACTGCTTCTCCTAGGTGCAGGAAATGGGAGGGGGAAATGTACCCACAAGGCAATTTCATTATTCAAAAGGCAAATAAATGCAGATAGACTTTGTACAAATTATTTTTAACTGATCATTGAGCTTGTTAATGCCTTGTACTCCTAACAGGGTGTAGACATATGACATCTGTGTTGCTTCAAATGTTTTGGGAGATTTTGAGTGTTGGTTCTGCCATTGCTAACATCACCAGCAAATTGTTGCTGACTTGAGGTGATCCTGGATCTAAATGTCAAATATCACAGATTAATTGGATTTCTTGGGAATAGCATCACCTGGATGACACTTAAGGTGGCCTGTCCCCTGGAAACAAAAATTTCTTTGCTGCTTTTACTGTCTTTCAAATCATCCCCCAGACTCTCAACATGTCAAGGTTGCTGCATTCTGCAAAGCAAGTGAGAACTTCAGCTATTTCTTCTCAGGAGATGTGTGATAGCTGTGAGGGATCTCAGCTTCTGTCCCCTTTCACAAACACTGATGCTGGTAAGCTCTTCCAATTAGACTTTCATCCTTCCTCTTCCCTCTTGCAGACTCCTCTCCTCCCAAGTCCCTTCCTCTGTGACAAGCACCTCTTTCTTTGCTCTGTTTCTCCAACTAAATTAAATTATATTTTTTAAGTGGGAAATTAAATAAAATATGTACTGAATAATTCCTCTGTCATTAGCCCATTTGTGGTTTGGGTTTTTTTCCCCAGTTATACTGAAATAAATGGCAGTCTGGCCACTGAAATTGGTGAGGGCCCCTTGTCTCTAGTTTTGTATTGTTATTTCTATTGCAAGAACTATAATTTCCATAGAATTCCACTGTATATTTCCTATTTCATATAGAATGAAGTATAAGGCTTCACTCTGAACCCAGACTGCTGGATTTTCCAGTACTGGGAAAGAAATTAATGACTGAACTATGAACCACAGACCCAGCCAGGCTGGTATCTGACTGCTGCAGATGTGTACTGGAAAATGATTGCAGCTGAGTTGAGCCAGGCAAAGATTCATATATTTGAATCCATGCTGATTAAATAGATATTTTTCTAGTGACATTTTACATTGCACAGGCGACCTGGACTCCTTGAATTTCCAAGAAACACTAATCATAAAGGGGCTGTAAGAGTCTTTATTAATAATTTGATTTCTCTAAGGTATTTAATTCAGAGACTTTGAATACTGTGTTTGACCTTTCCTTTCCTGCAAAGTTATTTAACACTGCTCCTAAAACTCATTTTTGGCACACTGCACTTTAAACCTTTTTTTTTTATTTCTTACTGACTGTGAAAGACAACTTATTCTTAGTTTCTAGAAATTTTTGTCTTGAGACAAAAGCCTCAAATCTTCAGAATTTATGCTCTGCATTTTACTAATGTACATACTTAAACCCCAATTTGTCTACACAAATGTATGGTGAGTATGAGCTAAAACACACAAATAAAATTACCTACCTTTTGACATTTCTTGTGTCTGGTGTTTAAATAAGGTAATGTGAAATGCAAGATGCAGCAAAATATCTATTTATATATTAAATGGGCAAAAAGTTACATTTCCTCTGGATTTCTTTCCAATTAAAATCATTCTTTTACAACATCTTGCAAAAAAATTTTAGTTCAGCAACAAAAACACAGGCATTTTATACCACCTTGTGTTGGTCTCAGTACAAACAATTTTGTTGAGCAAATAAGCCTCTGTTTCTTCTTATGTTATAATATACTGTGGGGAGGAAGAGGAAAAAAAAAGAAGAAAGGAAAAGTTCATATTCAATGTTTTTAAAAAGAAAAAAAGGTCTTTCAGATTTTGTACATTAAGGTGTGCTGTAATTATTTTATTTTAACATGGGTTCTGCCTCCTGGTTGACTGCCTATATCCTCCACACATCCAGGACCAGATCCCAAGCCAGAAGCCAGATCTGGAGCTAAATCCATCAGTGCATGAGAGCATAGAGGCATCCCGTCTTACCTCCTGCTTCTCCCTATCCCTCCCCATCTCCAAGATAAAATTTGATCCCCTGGTTTTCTTTTGAAGTCAGTCACCCCAGGGAGCCCCAAACTGTCCCCAGGGCACTCCTCAACTTTCATTCATATTTTTTTTCTGCTGTGCTTCTGTACCTCAGTCTGGAGGACCCTGGGTCCTTGAGGTCCCACTATTATTCCTTAACCCTTCAAGCAGAAGATCTCAAGAATCATCATCACTTCAAAATGCAGACGAGCATCTCTCTACTTATTTCCCTCCTTCCACCCAGTGAAATGTACCCCTATTATTAGAAAGAAATGCAAGCATTTATTAGCTCTGTGTGCAGGCATTATTTAAAGCTGGAATTGGGGAGATTCAGGCTGGACATGAGGAAGAAGTTCTTCCCCATGAGAGTGGTGAGAGCCTGGAATGGGTTGTCCAGGGAGGTGGTTGAGGCTCCAAACCTGGAGGTGTTTAAGGCCAGGCTGGATGAGGCTCTGGCCAGCCTGATGTAGTGTGAGGTGTCCCTGCCCATGGCAGGGGGGTTGGAACTAGATGATCCTTGTGGTCCCTTCCAACCCTGACTGATTCTATGATTCTCCTGATTAATACTGTCTCTGAGGCAATGGCACGTGAAATACTGCTCATAGCATCCCCAAGTAGAGGCAAAACTGCTCTTAAAATGTTCTGCTCAGAGTTTAATACAAAGAAAAAAAATAAATAATGCCAGGCCCTTGCCAGGATCTGCCCATTTTAAACTTTTTGATGGCACAAATCATCATTAATGAAGCACTTAACATCACACAGTGTAAAAATTACTGCAGTCATCCAAAGGATAAGAAGAAACATGGCAGATAACTTCTGGAGAGGAAAGATTTACACTCTTTTAATAAAACTTTATGGGTTCCAGTTTACATTTGAAGAGAGGGGGGTGGAAAATGTTTCTCTCTTAAAAGCTTCAGGGGGAGACATTTAGAAGGAAATCATACAGGGTTGTTTTTTTTTTTTTTTCCCAAATGGATGGAAGAAAGCTCAGAGAGCAAGGTCTCAGCAGTAGTGAAATCTGGTTTGCATCACTAGCTATTCTGATACAAAATACTGTGCCTGGAGTCACAGGACATGAAGATTTACATTCTGTCATGTAAGTTCCCTTGTTATATAGTTTTTGTCATAGTTTGTTCCAAAAATAGCTGACAGTAAGCTCAACAGCTGTCATCTAGTGCTTAATTTTTATTTTTCATTTGTAAAAAAGGAATACTATGCTCTGTGTATTAAATTACACAGAGAAAATAATCTCAAGCTCATATGGTTGTGAGACATGGATCAGAACAGAGATTCCTGTTAGTGATACAGGATATGAGGATCCAGATGAAAGTCTGTGAGGAGCAAAAGGTTTCACCACCTCCACTAAGACCTGTGGCAGTATTTCTATGGAGAAGGGTTGTTGGTTGACCAGGCACTGGTAATAGAGAGGGATGTGGCGTGAATTACTCAAGGCCATGACAGGATTCTTCAGTCCAGGCATTTCCCTGATGGGAAACAGGTTTTAAACCAGGACTTGGCCAAAGGGGAAAAGGATGAACTCTGTAGACAGTAATTAGCGTTTGTCATCACAGAAACAGAGAAATGTAGAAAGGATGGAGGACAGATTTAGCAAAACCAAAATAGACAAATATAAAATTTCAGTATCACATTTCTCCTGCAACCCTCCTGAACAGAGCCAGCAGAAGACAGAGGTCATGTTTGGCTTTTCTTCATAATGCATACCCCTGGAACTAAAAGACAGTTGGTTGTGTTCTTTCCATGGCAAGTGTTTTGAGAAACAAACAAAAAAACACCAAGCAAACAAACAAACAAAAAAAACCCCTCACCAAAGCCATACAACTATGTGGAGAGAAGAATTTAAGAAATTTGCTCTCTTGAACTTCTAATACAGCATCTATGTTCTGAAAATCAATTTCTCAGCTTATTATGAGGAATATTTATTCTCCTCATCAAATTCAACAGATTGCAAGCAACTCCTGCTCAAAATAAGGTGGCAGTGATGAACTTATCTATTTGCTCAAGCTTGATCAACTTGATTAAAAGTTTAGGATTTTCTCTTGAGTAACCAAAGTATTTCTAAATTCAGTCCTAGTTCATTTTCTGCCCAAGTACCTGCCCCATTTAATGCCATTTGGTTTATTTCACACTTTCTCAAAAGTTAGCCTAATTTGCTAACACATTGAGCTTGTCTTTTGTAAAGAACAGGTTTGTCTGTGGGGAGGAAAGGACCACAAGGTTCTTAACAATTTTTCCTTGTTCTTTATATTTTATACAGTAGTTCTCTAGAGCATCATAGATACTTCCAAATGTTTTTGTGATGAAATAACAAAAAGTAGCAAGAAAAGCAATATAAAAGGGTGTGGCATTGCCATGTTGCTAACCAAGGATAGCCAAAGTTGGCTTCAAATTAAATCCCTGTTGTACTTAGAACAATATTTGCTGTTTCTCTGCACTATAGAATGTTTTAACTGTCAAATTTATCATTTCAATGACAATGCCTCAATCAGGGAAAAAAAATTAATTTTGTGCATAACTTTCTACACAATACATCACTAAAATATCATGCAAAACTTAAAGCATATGCTGCTTTTCTCTGACCCATTGCTCTCTATCCCAAATAGGTCATGTTCCTACAGTATGATTTTTTTTTTTATTAGAATAATTTAGAGGAATTAATGTGTAAAACAGATCCTCTCTTAACAACTGTGTAGCAATCTTCCAGGGAGAAGGCTTCTGCCTACTATTTGGACATATCATGTTTTCATTTGACCCATTTTCTTCCAGAATTCTGATGACTGGCATGGGAAATCAAGGCAATCCTGAGCTTCTGTTAAGCTGAAATGGGTCCCTGTGGTTATTAATTGTTTGAAATATGGGGCTAACATTTGCCAGCACAGAAGCTGGAGGAGTTAGGGATTACTGGGTGTGTGATAAATACTGAGCATAAAGGACTGCTGGAAATGTATTAGGTATGACGAGGGAAGATTTTAAAAGGCAAAAATAGGAGTTAAGTGCCTTTGAACCCTAGTGAGAAGTTAGTAGGTGAGCATTTGTCTCTCTTTTGTATTAATATGATGATAGTGATAAAGAATGAGAAATAATTTGGTCACTAGACAGCTATTTTAAGTAACAGCCTCTTTATACTGAGAAGAGTTATTCTGAGGGGTCATCTCATTTTCACTTTACCTTTCCCACAGATTAAAATGATGTATTTGATCAATACAATCTGGTTGGAGCTGAAAAAGCAGGTTAAACCTAGAGAATGAAAAACCTGACTTCTTATGGTAGTCCCCTCAAATCTTACCTTCTCTTCCCCGTGTTGAAGTTTACTAGAATCCCACCCTGCCAGTGTCCACCAAGCTCTCTTCTAATGCTTTGCACAATGTGATGCAGGGAGTAGCAAAACTGGGCAGGCTGATTGCCTCAATATTTCTGTCATCACATCACCACAGCTCATGTCAGCCCTCCCTCCAGTCAGTGGTAATTGTACATAGCTACACAAAGAAGAAGATCTGACTGTGCATTGAGTGCTGTCATTTTGTGCTGCTGTTTAGCCTGGAAGCACTCTGAAAAGACAAATAGTTCTTTGATTTTTTTTTTTTTTTGTCCCTTTCTTTGATGTGTGACAGCTTGACTGTACTCAGTGAATCTATTGAATACCCACTATGTAAAAGGCAGGCTCTACAAGCCCAGTACATGATAACACACTGCCTGGAAGGTATTGAGGGACCAAGCTGTGCCTGCATAAACAGCTCCTGATCAGCTACCATAGATCTGGAAAATGAAAAGAGTCTTTATGAAATGAGGTTTGTCAAGCCCTGACAGGAATGTGAGGGTTGTTGGTTTTTTTGCCTTGTTGCTCTGAATATCAAAGATATGTTTCCAGTGAGGCTGAAGCAGCACTCAGGCACTTGGGCTCTTCCCACCAGGGTTACAGAGAGGAAGGACCATGTTGTGACCTTCAGCCACAAGCAAAAAGTGTCACTGGGAAGAGTGTGACTGTACAGCTCTCTGAGGTCTCACCACATAATCACAGAATCAAACAGGTTGGAAGACACCTCCAAGATCATCAAGTCCAACTGATCACCCAACCCTAACTAATCAATGAGACCATGGCACTAAATGTCTCATCCAAGCTTTTCTTAAACACCTCCAGGAACACCAACCCCACCACCTACCTGGGCAGCACATTCCAATGGCCAATCTCTCTTTCTGGAAAGAACTTCCTTCTAAGATCAAGCCTGAACTTCCCTTTGCAGAGCTTGAGACTGTGTCCTCTTGTTCTGCCTGGGAGAAGAGACCAACTCCCACCTGGCTAAAACCTCCCTTCAGGTAGTTGTAGACAGCAGTAAGGTCTCCCCCGAGCCTCCTCTTCTCCAGGCTAAANTAAGGTCTCCCCTGAGCCTCCTCTTCTCCAGGCTAAACACCCCCAGCTCCCTCAGCCTCTCCTCATAGGGTTTGTGCTCCAGACCCCTCACTAGCTTTGCTGGCCTTCTCTGGACACATTCCAGCAACTCAACATCCCTCTTGAATTGAGGGGCCCAGAACTGTGCTCAGTACTCAAAGTACGACCTAACCAGTGCTGAGTACAGGGCAGAATGACTTCCCTGCTCCTGCTGGCCACACTATTCCTGATCCAGGCCAGGATGCCATTGGCCTTCTTGGCCAGCTGAGCACACTGCTGGCTCATGTTCAGCCTACTGCCAACCAGTACCCTCAGGTCCCTTTCTGCCTGGTTGCTCTGCAGCCACTCTGTCCCCAGCCTGTAGCACTGCATGGGGTTGTGGTGGACAGAGCCACTGCTGCTGCATCTGCACTGCCACAGGAGGAGGCAAAAGAGAAGGCTGAAGTTTCACCTTTCTCTAGGCTGAACAAATAAAATGCACACTAAAAGCTCCTCATTTGGTAGGGATGTTTTACAAAAGGTGCCACATTATCTCTGTAACTCTTATGTGACATTTTGAGCCCTTCTGTGGAAGGCAGTTTCCATCACAAATGTTATTGCTGTTTATTATTTTCCATTTCGTTTGAAGTGCAGTTTATACACAAAGCAAGCTACCTCTCTCATGGGAAATAGACAGCCATGGCTTACAGTCTGAGCTGAAAAGAGGTCATTAACACAGTGACATTTGAGGAATCATTAGCAAAGGTGATAAGCACCCTTGACAGCCTGTGGGAAGATTTTACATAGCTGATCAAAATCATGTGTTACCCTTCTTCCCAGGGAGGAATACTCTGTCTGACGGTAGGACAGTTCAGTATTGCTACTGTAAACACTGTTTTTGTGAAGACTGATTTTCAATTAAAATCCTTCTAAGTATACCTGTGTTGGCTAGTGAAAACTGAAGCCATTCCTACCTAAATCATAGACTCATAGAATCATGAATCAGTCAGGGTTGGAAGGGACCACAAGGATCATCCAGTTCCAACCCCCCTGCCATGGGCAGGGACACCTCACACTAGATCAGGCTGGCCAGAGCCTCATCCAGCCTGGCCTTAAACACCTCCAGGGATGGGGACTCAACCTTCTCCCTGGACAACCCATTCCCTAACCCAAGAGAGTCAGAGAGAAATAGAGAGTAAAAGAGTACCTATTTTTCTGAGTGGCTGTTTATATATTCTTTCTTATCAATCCTTTAACCAGTAAAATCCAACCACATATATAAGCTAAAATCTTTTCCCAGTGGGAGGTGCCAACATGTCAAGGAGGTTGCTTCTGCAGCATGTTCCAATCAAAGGGTGGCAGCATGAGGATGTTGTTCTTGGCACACATGGAATGTTATTGTTTTGCTTTTTGCAGCATGCTAAGGAATTGGTCAGCTAAGGAATCCTGCACTCTGTATGTGTCCAGCAGCTGTCCTCAGAACAGAGGCTGCCCCACCTGCCAGCCAGGACTCCCTCCCACACAGCCAAACACACCAGGAGCAAAGAGGCAAGAGAGAGAGAGAGAGCTGACTGGACAGTCTGCTCCTTATGTAGGGAGATACAGGAAAAGGGAATAGAGTAACATTACCATCACAGAATCACAGAGTGTCAGGGGCTGGAAGGGACCTCAAGAGATCATCCAGTCCAACACCCCTGCCAAAGCATGATCACCTATACCAGATCAAAAAGGAACTCATTCAGGCAGGTCTTGAATATCTCCAGAGAGGATGACTCCACAACTCCCTAGGCAGCCTGATCCAGTGTTGTCAACCTCACAGGGAAATAATTCTTCCTCCTGTTTCCATGGAACTTCCTATGCCTCTGCTTCCACCCATTGCTCCATCCTCTTGGCACTCACCCTTTACATATTTATAAACATGAATGAGGTCACCCCCTGGTCTCCTCTCCAAGCTGAGGAGCCCCAGTTCCCTCAATCTCTCCCTGTAATGAAGATGCTCCACTCCCTTAATCATTTTTGTGGCTCTGTGCTGGACTCTTTCAAGCAGTATCCTCTGTCTTCCCCTTGGGGCTATCTAGTCCTCTGGAGGAATTTCTCTCTATGGTAGGACAGTTAATCCCTAACCTACAACAGCTGTGTGTATGAAATCAAAGACAAAACCAAAAATAATTCACTGGTACATTCACTGGTAAGAAAAGCAAAGCAGGAGTCCCAGAGAGAAGGATCTCTGTGCTTTTTCACTACTGGCTTTTCAAATACCAGTACTGAACTACAGAAATTATCCTCAATATGAGCTCAGGTCCCTGGCTGTTCAAAAAGCATATCTCTAGCTAAACAGTCCTAAAACTGACAAGAAAAGTTGAGGCAACTGAGTCATATTTTCCTCTCCCTATGGCAATCTGACTGGTAGTGAGTACACAGCCTAATGTCTTTCCATAATCCAACAAGCTCCTGTGGATAAATTCCCTCTTTTTCTATACTTGAATGCACTTCAGAAAGTGTCATTATTTATGTAAAGAAAAGGTAATGATGTAGACAGCAGTTTCCAGCAAGCTTTTCACATGCCATTCTGTCAGTAATCTTCATCCCAGGGTGAGGAAACATTTCCAATGGTTTTGAAGGTTTGGAAAGTCCACTGAGATTTTCAAGACAGATTACAAATTGAAGGATCTACTCCCCATCTTTACCATGGGTTTTAGCTGACAGCAGGATATCTGGGGCATTTGTGTTGGTGGGATTTTTGTTGTTGTTGTTGCTGTTAGTTTTTTTTGTTTGGTTGGTTGGTTGTTTTATTCCTGGAGGGGGGATTGGTGGTGGTTTTGGTTTTTGTTGTTGTTTGACTTGGGATGTGTTGGTTTTTTGGGGGGTGGTTTATTTTGGTTTGCTTTGCTTTGTTTTGTTTTGTTTTATTTTGTTTTGTTTTGTTTCATTTAATTTTATTTTGTTTTGTTTTATTTTATTTTATTCTATTTTATTTTATTTATCACACCAGTAGATTGCTAGCTTTATAATCTATAGATACACACAGCACGGTTGTAGCTGCCCTTCATAATTCACAGCTCATCAGCTTTAATCTGAACAGTGAATGCCTGTGTCATATACCAACAGTTCCTATTAACACATCAAAGTTTCCTATTCAAGCATCTAATGTTAGGAAACTCAGATGTCCTCACCGAGGTCATAAGTACCTGGGCAGAAAATCCCAAGCAATACCTCCTCATCCACTGCACAATACTCCCTAACAACTCCCTTGCTACATCCCTGTTCCCAGCACTTCTTCCAGCCTTTCAAATAAATGCCAGGTCTCTCCTGCTGCATCTGTGAGCCAACTGATCTTTCTCACTCCTTTTCCCTCTCTCTTTCATCCTCTGTTTTTTCTGAAGGTTTCTGCATAATGAACTCTCTTTGATACAGTTTTTCTGCCTGCCTTGAGCACAGAGCAAACAGCACAATGGCTGAGCAGCTGCCTTTGTGATTGCTGTTCAGAACAGAGAGCAAATCCCAGCCGAGCAGCCAGCTCCCAGGATAACAGCAGACAAGTCCTGTAGAGGTGGTGGATATCCTTTCTGGACTTACTCTGAGAAATTTAGCCCTGTTTTGCCAGCTAGGTAACTATCTGGAAGATATCCTGAATGGATAAATATTCTGGGAGTTTTACTTGGCTGATGCACTTGCAAAAAATGTTGCAGCACTGCTGTTCCTGCCTGTTTATTTCTTGCATGTGCTTAACAGAATTTCTTCTTTGCAGCATCCTACCTGATGTCTGTGTAACAAGGCTCAGTGTCATACCAAGAGCTGCATTAATAAAGCCACAGCTACCCAGGCATCCAGCAAGCAGTGGAGCAGCACCCTCCCAGGGCAATCAGCCAGGCTGGGGGGAAGGCAGTGCTGTGAACCTGGCCCTCGTCTTGGAGGGTACACAAACCTGGCTTTGTCACCACGCCACGTGTCAACCTCCAAGCCAGAGAAACAGAATCACGACGAAATTCCTTACCACATATAGAGGTAAAGGAATCAAAAGGCCACACAATGTGCCCTGACACGAGGAAGGAAAAACCAAACCAGCCTGAAGATCTTGAAAGCTTGCTGGTACATCAGTAGGTGTCAAGGAGATCTTTCTGCTTTAGTCTGAGAGGTTGCCGTTTTCCATATTCCTCAGACAGTTAAAAACTTGGTAATTATCTGTGCATGTTTCCAAATTCTTTAAACACCACGGCAAGGGTTTTTTTTTTTCGTATTTTCCTGTAGTATGGATTTTAAAAGCTGATATTGGTAAAAGGATGACACCTTGTGGCACAGCAGAGCAATCCAACCCAGCCAGCCCCACAGCTTTAGACAAAGCCTTGTGAATCAATAGATTACAATCCCCAGAACTATTCTGAATGATTGATGAGGTAAGTTTTCAGCTACCAGTTCTTTCTTAGCTCCTTAACCTGAAATTGGTTTTGATGCTTATGTTTGTAAGCGTCTTTCCTGTTATGGGAATAGAATCATAGAATCATAGAATCAGTCAGGGTTGGAAGGGACCACAAGGATCATCCAGTCCCAACCCCCCTGCCATGGGCAGGGACACCTCACACTAGATCAGGCTGGCCAGAGCCTCATCCAGCCTGGCCTTAAACACCTCCAGGGATGGGGCCTCAACCACCTCCCTGGACAACCCATTCCAGGCTCTCACCCCTCTCATGGGGAAGAACTTCTTCCTCCATGAACATCCAGCCTGAATTCCCCCACTTCCAGCTTTATTCCATTCCCCCTAGTCCTGTCACTACCTGATATCCTAAAAAGTCCCTCCCCAGCTCTCTTGTTATTCAGATATATAGCAAATCTCCAAGCTAATTTTGAAAGTCTTCTTGCAATGAAAAATAAACATTTTCACTTATCTAACATATTGTATTATTAAAACAAAACAAAACAAACCCCACAGAACCTATTTCTTCATCTTTTCAGTCTTCCTGACCTTACTTCAGGCAACCAGGTGCTTTAAAGTGCATTGGCTGGAGAAGTATTATGCAGAATTTGCTAATGAGAAAGATGTGATGATGTCTGTTAGGTTTACGCAGGCTAAAGGGAAGACTCCAGATGTCCAGAGTTTTCTCAGCAAGGAGGAATTTCTATTATAATTATTTTAAATGGCTATGACTGTATAGAACAGATGTGGTGCAATGTCATTTTAGAGTCCTCATCAAATTTTGGCAGGTTTCAAATCTGACTTTATATCAGCTGTATTAACTGGAGAGCTAAAGCTTTGAAGACACCTCTTCCTTTAATTTGTATGCATCTGCTGAAATCAGAAAGTATTGAAGAGTATAAGTGGATGAGAATTCACAGGAACCAAAAAAAAAAAAGTCCCCAAGACTGTAAACTATTTCAAGTTTTGTATAGTTCATAATTACTGTCCCATCTACTGAGTGCCAGCTTTCTGTATCAGTGCTAATTACTGACCTTACTGTTGCCTTCTCTGGCCCCTATTTAGTCAAGGTATACTGAAAATCATTGGGATTTTTTGAGTGACTGATGATCTGATTAAGATGACTGGTGAGCTGCTCCTGGCATTATATTATGCAGCTAAAACATGCAATTATATATTTTATAACTGCCAAAAAATGAAAACCCTTTTGTCAGCATGATAACATTGGTGGGACAGCACTCCTCAGTTCCAAGGGTATTCTGGGGACAAGAATGAAACCCACAACATTATCTAAAGAACACATCATAGTCAACAAAGTCATGCACAGGAGCAGGGTGTATTTGGTGCATCTGCCATTTATCACTGGGAAGTTTCAAGTCCTGTCACCGTTTTTTGCATCAAGAGGTAATTTTCTTTCCGACCTGATGGCAAGAAACTCTAAGTTCTACATTGGCGTAGTGGAAATTGCAAAATAAATCTTAAGTAGCATTCACCTCAAAGATTAGACAGCAAACAAGTCAAATATACCAGCAATGGCATATGACTAATAGTGCACTAACATAATGTGATGCCAGGAAAATCACTTCTCCTCAAGTAAAGGAGCCATGCTAGCCAATTGCACTTAATGATGCATTAAGTGATTGCTGCTGTGGGCAGCACACATCCAAAAAAACCTACAGAGCTCGTCTAACACACCTAAACCAAAAATACCATTCTTGTGCAGTGCTCAGGATTGCAATATAGGCCTTGGCATGTGCTCAGCCACATCTCTTGCATATCCAACATCATAGCCTGGTTTGGGACATCCTACACCTAATCATCCTCTGCTGTGAGGACAGGCTAAGGGAGCTTGGATTGTTCAGCCTAGAGAAGAGAAGGCTCTGGGGGAACCTTAGAACTGCCTTCCAATACCTGAAGGGATCCTACAGGAAGGCTGGAGAGGGATTTTTCACAAGGATGTCTAGCAATAGCATAAGGAGGGATGGTTTGAAGCTGAGGGAGAAGAAGTTTAGGCTGGATCTTAGGAAGAAGTTCTTCAGTATAAGTCATGGGACTCTAGAATAAGTTGCCCAGGGAGGCTGTAGATGCCTTCTCCCTGGAGTTGTTGAAGGCCAGGTTAGATGAGGCTTTGAGCAGCCAAGTCTAGTTGTGAGGCATCCCTGCCCATGGCAGGAAGGTTGGCATAGATGATCTCTAAGGTCCCTTCCAACCTAAGCTAGTCTGTGATTGAATTTGGCAGTGTTATGAAGCTCACAGGCAAAAGAGTTTTTTCACAATCACTGTGCACTTGTTTTATTGTGATTTGGTAGCACCCTGTATCTTGGGTCCTCAAATTGCGTATGTTCTGTATTCATCTGGGTTTACATCTGGTAACTAACTTCAGTAGAGGTTTTTGGGTTTGCACTTGCAGTGGAAACAACAGAACTCAATTGCCTGCATGCCTGTATTTAAAAGAACACAAAACCACAGGAAAATGAGAGTATGTGATGGTTTGAAACTGTCTTCTTAATTTTTCCTTGCAAAGTTCAAGCAGAGAAAGTGAAAGAGTGTAAATAAGTCACTATTGGGTAAAACAGACAAGGAAGAGTGAAAATAAGTCACTATTGAGTAAAACAGCCAGGAAACAACAAACAAAAATGAAAAAAAGAGAAAACGGAGAAAAAGGAAAAGAAAAAAAAAAGAGAAAAAACAAGAGATGTGCAGTGGTGCAATGCATCTTTCTTACAGTAAGAGAGAGAGAAAATCTGTATCCTGATATGCAGAGAAAATTAGGTGCTTTTATTTTCTTGCTGTCACAATGAGTCCTTAGAGAAAGTGATTTGATGAGCATTAATTTCTACATCAGAAAGACAAAATAAATTAGTCTTCCATTCACCCTTTGTTCTCATCTTCTGTTTGTAAAGTTCTAGGAATTAATAAAACCTGGCAGTTTCACAGCTCACACATGAGCATTAACTGTCCCTGTGAGTTTGGAGATTAATTTAACTTCATTTTGGCCCTGCTGTGAACTGCATACTGTGTCAGTTTTAATGTTTTACCACCTTAAAAAGAAGTGCAGATGTTACCTGCTCTTGGTGTTAAAATCTTTATGTTAAGTGAGGTTACAATCACTTAAATATATTTTTTTCCTGTTTCTGAGAAATACCTAAATACTTTTCTTTCTTCTTACCTTATGCTTCTTTGGGTCTTTATATTTTGATCTGTAGGCTGTTCAGTCCTAAGGGTAGTCTTCTACTGCATAAATTCTTCTTACCTTATGCTTCTTTGGGTCTTTATATTTTGATCTGTAGGCTGTTCAGTCCTAAAGGTAGTCTTCTACTGCATAAACCAGGAGTTGTGGAAGCATCTGGAAGCTGCAAGCTCCAGGCATCAGTGAGACTGTATGACACTCACTCAGAAAACCTCCCAAATCTGCCTGCCTAGTAAAACCCCTTTGAGAAGCAGCAGCATTTTTAACATAAGCAATGCATGAACTGCATGTCAGAACGATGATGTGCCCTTTCACCAGCCCTTTACAATTCATTTGCTACAGCTCCTGCCAAATGTGGAACCCTGAAGGGAAATAATGAGACCTTTCCACTCCGTGGGCTTGCCTGGCACTAATATTTGAACTAGAATTAAGAGATGCTAGAGCTCAGCAATCCTCACATCAAAATACAGCCACAGGAAAAGCTCTGGAAAATTATCCTGACTGAAATTAGCATCTGGCAGACAAGAAGATGGCATGGGCTCGGAATTCCCACCCTGAAATGTGACAGAGAAATCATTCAAAATGTAATAAGCACTTTTGGGTTTGTTGTTTGTTTTTTTTTTTTTCTCTACCCAATTCCATGCCTTTACACTCCACCTGTCATCCCTATTTATCATAGAATCATAGAATCAGTCAGGGTTGGAAGGGACCACAAGGATCATCCAGTTCCAACCCCCCTGCCATGGGCAGGGACACCTCACACTACATCAGGCTGGCCAGAGCCTCATCCAGCCTGGCCTTAAACACCTCCAGGGATGGGGCCTCAACCACCTCCCTGGACAACCCATTCCAGGCTCTCACCACTCTCGTGGTGAAGAACTTCTTCCTCATGTCCAGCCTGAAGAATTTATGCCAAAGGGTGACCAGCTTTTTCCTGGTGCTGAAAGTGTTGTGAGTCGATTGGCCCGTGTTGAGGTGAAACCAGTGAGAAAGGAAGGAAATACACTACAGAAAAGATTGGAAATGTAGGCTAGGGCATCTGCTGGTAGTGCTGCCTGAACCCCCACACACACAGCCAAGCAGCACTGAAGCTGGGCTGGCTTCCCTGGGCTTGAAACATTAACAGAGAAGATTTTGCTTTGCTGGCTTCTTTCCTCCTCTCTTTTCCTGTTCTACTCATCAAAAACAAGTTTGGAAAATGGCTTATGTTTGGCAAATGTAACATTGGCTTCTTTGCCCAGAGCTGTTGTTTCAGACTCTGCAGCCTCAAAGAGGTAAGAAAATACTGGTTATGATCACATCCAGTTCCAAACTTTCCTTCACAACCCTTTTATACAAAAAATAATCATTTTCCTCTTAACTCACTTTAATTCTTGCGTGACCACATTGGAGCTAAGATGTGTTCATTTGTCTCTAGCTCTGTGTTCACTTCAACCCTTAGCTGCTCATTTTCAAACACTCATTTTAGCCTCAAACTTGCACATTGATTGGTAAACAAACCATAGCAACATGTCCACTTCTGTACTTTGTACACTTGTGCATAAGGAAAAGCTACCTCAAATTCACACAGCTCTTCAGGAGGACAAGAGGTTTGTTTTAAAACTGTGATCCACCTGAGACTAAAGCCCCCATAGGAAAGTGCTTTGAATCAGTTCTCCCAACCAGGATGCATCTAAGCCAAGAAATATTCCACCTTGAAAACTATGTTGTGTGTTGAGTTTCATGTACAGCAGCTGTGGACTAACATTGCCACTGCACAGGTCAATTCAGCTAACATGTTCCTAAATGCATTATGGCTTAAACCTCATAAAAACAATTTGAAACCAAATAACCTGAACCATGAAAATGAATAAATTTTTAGATATGCATTGAGATCTATTTTCATCACCCTAAATATAACCATGATATTAAATCAGACTGCTAATGGGAGGAAAGATATTTACATATTTCTTCAGAGTTAGTCATTTGGCTCTCAAATTCAGTTGTGGCTGTTGTATATATTAATGCTAAAATCCCTTAAATAGCTTTTTTTTTTCCATTTCTGAGAAGTAGCCAAATATCTCTGCTTTTATTAATATTAATGCCCTTTGTTCAACATGTTCACCAGGCACAAAAGTTGAATGAACAAAGACAGGAGCTTCCCAAACTTGAATAAAACCAAACTGCTTTAAATATTTGGATGGAAAAAAAACTTTTCATTGTGCTTTGCTAACCTCCAATATTGAAGACTAAGTTCTCAGTAATTCTCCACTCACTCATAAAATGGAAAAAATTATAACTTATAAAAATTATAAAACAATTATAACTTTGGCTGGTTTGCTTTTATGTTTCTTTTAATGACTGTTATATATATTTTTACACAGATCTCAGTCCCTTAATGTCTTGTGTGCAATGATACCATTCCAACAGTGTGCACCCTGAATGAAAGCTTGATCCAAAATTAGCTTGGTTTTGATGCAAATGGGGACTTTCTTTTACTACTTGTAGGTGAAGTAAATGTATAGCAGGTGGAGACTCACAGATATCAAATACAATGACAAAGAAGAAGAGGTGTAACAAATGAGATCACAGAATCACAGAACATTAGAGGTTGGAAGGGACCTCAAGAGATCAAGTCAAACCCCCGTACCAAAAGCAGGATCACCTAGGGTAATACACACAGGAATGCATCCAGGCAGGTTTTGAATGTCTCCAGAGAAGGAGACTCCACAACCCCTCTGGGCAGCCTCTTCCAGTGCTCTGTCACCCTCACTGGAAAGAAGTTTCTCCTCATGTTGAGGTGAAATCTTCTGTGTTCAAGTTTGAACCCACTGATCTTTGTCTNTGGCTCTCTTGGCCACAAGAGCACATTGTTCCATGGAGAACTTGCTGTCCAGCATCACTCCAAGGTCTTTCTTTGTGGAGCTGCTTTCCAGGAGGGCAGCCCCTAACCTGTCCTGGTGCCTGTTGTTATTTCTCCCCAGATGTAGGACCTTGCAGTTGTCCTTACTAAACTTCATCAGGTTTTCCTGCACCCAACTCTCAGCCTGTCCAGGTCATGTTGGATGGCTGCACAGCCTGAGGGGTGTCAGCCAACCCCCCAGTTTTGTATCATCAGGAACTTGCTGAGGATACTCTCAATGCCCTCATCCGGGTCATTGATAAAGACATTGAACAAATCTGGACCCAGTACCGATCCCTGGGGGACATCGATCCCTGGGGGACATCGATCCCTGGGGGACAACGGTCCCTGGTCTTCTGTTTCTAGAGAGTATCTTTAAACAGTTAACTCCACTTTGGAGAAATGAGAAGCTTTCCAGCTGACATTTTACATTCATTAAAATATGTCATGCTAGATAGAGTAGGTCTTTCTTCTGTTGATTTACAAATGGAATGATGGCACAAAATTTATTCAAATTAGTTCTAGTGATGTGAATTGGGAAGAATTCAAAATGAAGCCTCAGGTCGAATCATGGAGAAGGAACAAATATTGTCCACATTATACAGGAGTTTCTATAAAAATGCATCCAGCTACAACTGCAGATCAGGGAGAAAAAAGGGCAAGGTTCAGTAGCTTCTACATGCTTTCTGCCTACAGTGCTGCACACCTATTCTTCTTCCTCAGAGCTCAAAGCTCAAAGGCAATGAACTCCCTTGTTTTCCTTCTTCACTTTCTATGTGAGATATTTGTTAAGATAGGGAGCAACAATGGCTTCTAGTTTTATTAAAATTCAGAAGTACTCAGCAGAATGTCTGTTCCTCTTTCAAGGCTTGCCATGGAAGGAACATCAAAATCATGACCTTTCTTTCTGTCAAAGACACTGACTTTTATTTATCAAGTGCTGTGAAATCTCACCATGAGGTTAACTCATCACTCAGTCTGAACAATGAAAGAATATCATGTAAGAGTCTTCAGTCCTCCCTGCCTTACAAGCAAATTCAATTCTTCCATCTACAAATGGATGCAGACTTAATGCCCTTCATTTTCTTTCCTCCAGACTGCATTGCCACAGCAATAATCTATAATCTGCAATGTAGAAATTAAGCAAAACACAGAATCTATGTTTTTAATAACTTTGCTCCTTCACAGGCTGCAAAACAGCATGCAGTCACAGTAGGCTGCAAGGACCATGCATGTGCTGGATTAGATTCCATGAAATTGGATAGCAAGGTCTCTGTGGTAGCATACCTTAAATGAGGACAAACTGCTCTGAAAGAGTTCAGTTTCTTGTTTGTTCCTCTGAGTCCCACTCCCACAGCCAGATGAAATGTAGAGGCCTGATTTTCAAAAGCATTCATGTTTCTGGCTCCCACTACAGCAGATGCAAGCAACATTTACAGCTGTGTCCATGTGGGACAAGCCAGGTCAGCCAGGCCACAGTGAGATAATTGAGAAACAGAGAAGTCAGGCATGGTATGTAGGACATGTAAAATAACTTCAACTACTTCCAAGTTGTTAAAAAGAGTCCCCAGGGCATTCTGCCTAGGAAAAGCTTTCCCATCAGCATGACTGTTCTTTTTTTGAGTGCAAGCAAGGAATTAGAAATTACTGTCCCTTTCTGTTCTCTTCTCCATCTTCATTTCTAAGATAAAGAGGAGGAGAGACCCAGGAAAAGGAGGCTGGCAGGAAATTTGCCAGCTCTCCCTTTTCACAGGGCAGCTGGGAGTCAGCTAACTGGGCCAGGGACACTTCCATTGTCAAATCATTGCTCATATCCAAAAATCCATTTAAACTTTGTAGAAACCCAAGGGTTTTTTGCACACAATATTAGCATACTTCTCAACTACATTCCTTTCTCTTTATTATTATTTCACTCTATAAAATAATATTGGAATACTAATATAACATTGAAAGCATGACTTCATGTCCTAGGTAGCTCAGGAGAATCTCAGCACAAAATCATGGTCTCTGTGCTTGCTCTCTCTCTGATAATTGGACTCCACAGATGAAAAATCTCTATAAGAGATCCTGAGAGGTGATAATCTGCATTTCAGCCAAGGAATGGGAGGTGAAAGTAAGGAATGACAACCATCACATCAGAACTCTCATGTCTCTTCATTTCTATTTCATCCCATTCTCTTATCATCTGTGGATCACCACTCTAATTTATAAAAGCTAGAGTGCATCTTGAGCCTCTAGATATTTCCTTCAGCTCTTAGCTGTCTCAAAGAATTCTCTCTTTAACATTGACACTGCATTTCTTTGCAGATTTACATTGTGCAGCCTGGATCAAAGTGCTTCCCAGGCTTCTCTGATTCCTCTCTCTCTTATTCAGCACTTCCAGTCACTCTCTTTGCAGTCTACACAAATTGGTCTCTTACAGATTTTCCTCCTTTTAAAAATTTGATCTTCTTTGTTTACCTCCATGGCTTCATGTCCTTGGTATCATTCCTTTCACATTCTTCCTGAACTCCTTTGCATCTTTACCTTCACTGAACAAAGATGGTTTTTTCTCTTCTGTCTAAAGGACAATTGAAAAAAAAAAAAAAAAAAGCTTTTAGTTCTATTTGTATTTTCTACAACTTTATCTTTTGCTTCTCCCTTCACCTTAAGTTTATTTTGTATGCTTTTCACAATAGCTGTCCATCAACAGATAAAAATGGCTCTTGTCCAAGCTCTCAGCTTCTGCATTCCTAGGCACTAGAACATCCTTGACAAATTTAATCCTGCCTTCCCCACCCTTCTACAGAGATTGTTTCACTAATTCCTTGTTCTGACTACAGCATTCTTTTCTGTTCTTTCCTCCATTGCTGTCCCACCTCCATGTCATCAAAAATCCATTTTAAAAAATGTGGGTTGCATCTACTCACAGCCTAACCCCACCTCATCCCATCTATCAAAGGCAAAAAGGCATAAATAACTTCATAATAATAGCCTCAACAACAGATGCATAGAGGCAAGCTACCTCCCAAATTATCAGATTTGGATGTTTTAGGAACTAAAAAGGAGCAGCTTGGACATAGAGCTTTGCTTACAAGTTAAAATCACATCCCTAAAGCTACTGTTTGTATATTTGGGAGAAATTTTCCTTTTTTGTTTGTTTGTTTATTAAAGGTTTACATCTTATGTCCTTACATAAGCTGAATAATACTTTGTTTCAGGTCTCAGTTCCCTGAGATAAAGCCTTGCAAGGAAACAAATTGCCTATAAAAATAGCAATTTTTTTTTTAATCTGGGTTTGAAAGGTCACACATTCTTGTTCTTCTCCTTTGTCTTTAATACAATTTAAAATATCTTTGGTACATATACCAGGCAAGGATCAGAGGCTGTATGACTTTATTAGATGGAGGAATATGTATCACTGAGTTTTCCAATACACTGCTGATCACATTGTGAGGAGAATAACAAGGCAGGTCACCAATGAACTTCATTTCACACAGTACACAACTGGCATGCAGATTGAATGTAATCTCAACCTAGTTTATGCTCTTACCACCAGCTTTAATCCTTAGAATCCAAAAGAGTATTTTATACACAGAAATGATTCAAGAACTCTTAAAGTATATGTAATGTCAACTGACATCAGATTAATTGGCTTTTGCACAAGTACCTCAGGTATATGATGAAATGTTTAGGAAATAGTCATGTTCCTGTCTGAAAGGTAACGTGGTTTGTAATTTTATAATGCAATTTTGCAAGAGGGTGGAATTATTATTTTAATAGTTGCAAGTTGATTTAGTGAATGTGATTCTAGCAGGTACCATTACCCTTTGCTCCAGCCTTCAGACCTGCTCTTTTCTATAGGGATCCTCTGGATAATGTCTCCAGCCTGGATTTTTTTTTGTTTGTTTGTTTGTTTGCAACATGCCACAGGCTAACGGAAATAAAGAACCTTTACCATAATTATTCTAAGAACCATATGTTGTTCTAATTGATTACTTCTAATTGATTTTTCCACTGACTAAATCTCTAGCTCATTTCCTAAGTTTAGCTGCTCAAGGCCTGAATTAAAGGAAGGAAGAAGAAAGAGAAAAGCTACCTTAGGGCTGCTCAGGGTCTTATCATTGATTCAGTTGTCTAGTGTCCTTGTGATATCCTTGTTTCAAAGCAGAGCACTTAAAAGTTGCCAAGGCCAGAGCAGTGTCTCCAAAAGGCAAAGTAAAAGAAGAAAGAAATGGCAAGACCAGAAGAAATAAAATTAAGTTAAATAAGTGTTTGCAGGTCAAGGCAGCTAAAAGAAGTCAATAAAGCAAATATTTACTCAGAGGTGGTAGCCTCATTGTATTTAAAACTATAAACTTGCTTCTGTGTCTTTTGATAGTCTAGCCCTTCCCTACCTGCTAGATTGTGCCTTGTGAAAACAATAAATTCTAGGTGCATATAATCAAATTTCTGCTTGAGACTTTAAAGAATACAGCTGTGCATTTTACTATGGCCTTGTGAATGGAAAACATGACCACTTGGTACAGATATTTTTATAGTTAAGTTCTCAGCTGTAGCTCCTCAGTCAAATATTGTGCTTCTGAAGTGACACTTCAGCCAGCTTTTGCTAAACAGGTCAGTAACACCTTGAGACTAATTGGCTTAAATTGCTGGAAAGGAGAACCTCTAACATCTCTTTCTTAAACCTGGCTATCCTACTGCAGCTAAGCCTTCCTCTAACATGTTTCATACGTTTCTTTCTTTTGAGAAATAGTTTCTATGTAGAAATGTGTTGGAATTCGATACCTGTGTTAGAATGGTGCTGCTCAAATGATAAATTGTTGTTTTCCTTCTGTTCCATCCCTATCCTACAAGAGGGATCCACTTGTAGGTAAGGGAGTTTGCATCCAAAAACATAAACTGGAAAACTGCATCAATGAAAATACTAAAGTCATATCTTCAATTTATGATTTGGTTCTCATAGTTCTAACTGGTTACAGACACACACACAAAAAAAAAAAAAAGAAAATCTGGAAAAAAGCCACAGTGTGACCTGGCTCTGTGCCTCATGCCTTTTCCATTCACACTTTGCTCTTAAGAGAGTTCTCCCGTTCCACTCTCATGTTTAGCAAGCAAAGTTTAGCGAAGGAATGAAGTAGTTGGCAGCCAGCATTGAGCCTGTTGGCATGGGGGGTCCAGAGGAGGGTTGAGGAGTGACTGAGTAACTGCTGCTCCAGCAGCCCCCCCAGACTCTGCTCCCTTGGGGACCCTCCAGGGCATCACAAGCCCATGACTGTCTGGCCCAGCTGGTGCAGCACTGGCCTGGCCATAAGTCACTCCTGTCTCCTGCTGCACTGTGGCCTCAGAGGGTGTGAATGAAAGCCCATGTCAGAGGATACAATTCTTTAAGCTTGGAAAATGCCACGGGTGGAGCTGATGTGATTGCTGTTCCTTCCAGTCAGGGAGTGCCTGGAAATGCTGCCACCCCTCAGACTTGGCTTCACCAGGAAAATTGTGAAACCTCTCTCCTCAGCTCTCCCCCATCACCCAGTATGTTTCACAAACTCTGCTCTGCAAGGGCTTCCTCTGTTTCCACAGGGGCCCCTTGCCTTTGCCACTGGAAGCCTGCAGCCAGCACCAGCCTTCCTGAAGTCTCCACATCATCCTCACACTTGACCAGTGCTTCTCTCCACATGCACAGTATCCATCTGTGTCATCTTACTAGTTCTGGGTGACAGGAGAACCAGGATCCTCCTCTGTGAGAGGGGAAGTCAGAAATCATAGGAGCAGCCCAAGTGCAGCATGTAAAACACCAAACAGGGAGTAGCATGGCAGGAAAGGGGAGGGAGACTTCAGGGGAGTCTGTTTTGATATGGTAGAAGTGCAGGATCCTGCAGTGACCAGCCTTGTGGAAAGACACAGCAGGGAAGGTAACATTGTGGGGAACAGCAGCAAAGAAATAATCAGACATGAACTCAAGGCACTGCTAATATTCCTTGAGAGGGTTTCCACTTCAGGCAAGGCAGTTCATCCAACATTTGCCTTGACAGAAATGTAAGAAGGTCTGAGAATGAGCCTCAGGAACATTGTTCCTTTCAGTCCTTAGATAGCCTGCTTAATATTCCAAAAAGTCACCCTAATCCTGTCAGCATTAATGCCATGGAGACAGCAAGACAACTC
The DNA here is from genome assembly GCA_013399975.1 of Indicator maculatus. Lineage (NCBI taxonomy): Eukaryota > Metazoa > Chordata > Aves > Piciformes > Indicatoridae > Indicator > Indicator maculatus. The sequence goes on along the minus strand of VXBD01012041.1, from coordinate 31,164 downwards.
TTTCCAGTGCAGCAGAAGCAGAAGTGATGTTGCAATGCACAGAATAATTCTATTTTAACCTAAAAGTCTGTTTCTTTACATGTCAATAATTTCTTGCCATACATTTATAAATTCTAGCTGGACTTCTAAGGCAGTGATAGCTTTCCCTAGCATGACACAGCTTGGAAGCCTGCTCTAAGTCCATGTTAGCTTCCAGAGCTCTGCCAGCCAGAGGTCAGCCCTGCCCATTTGCACCAGTGGATGTCAATACACTGGTTGAAGATGCCTGTTGTGTCAATGCTGTAATCAATACAGCTGGAGAAATCCTGACTCTGCTGTGCACCACATCAGTCTGTCAGAAATGAGTTGCCTCTGTCCATATGGAGATGCCAAGTGGGCACACACCAGTCACAGGCATAGAATCACAGAATCAATAAGGTTGGAAAAGACCTCAAGGATCAGCAAAGTCCAACCTGTCACCCAAGACCTCATGACCACTAAGCCATGTCACCAAGTGCCACGTTTAACTAGGTATGTGGCAAGCAATTAGCATCATCAATTAGAAAAAGTGTAGCAGGCCTTTCATATCTCCATATTGGTTTGAAATCCATAGTAAGTCATCACTGTAACACAGTCATCTCCCTTAAATCAATAATCATCCCTCCTGAATCTGGGAAAACAAGGGATGGCTCCCTGTCTACATCAGGAACAAAGATGATTTACAGCAATTCTAATCAACAAGGTAACAAAACCTGCAGTCCCTTCACCATCCTCCTGCCCAAGCTGTTTTTATCAGCAGCTAGTTAGAGCCTCAGCAGGTTGTATCTCCTAGAGAAAGCCATGATAGAAAGAAGCTCTGAGAACGGATGGTCCTAAATAGAATTATAGAATCATAGAATTGTTAGAAATATCTCCAAATATCCATCCTGAACTTCCCTTGCACAGCCTGTAACCATTTCCTCTAGCCTGGTCACTTGCCACCAAGGAGAAGAGGCTGCCACCTCCTCACTCCAACCTTCTTCAGGTAATTGTAGAGAGCAATGAGGTCTCCCCTCAACCTCCTCTTCTCCAAACTGAACAAACACAGCTCCCTCAGATGCTCCTCGTGGGTCATGTGTTCCAAATTTAAGAATAATTTTTTTTTTCTTGCTATAGTACAAAATATCTTGGGTGATAGAGGAACAAATAACTTGACTTTCATAGAATCATAGAATTGTCAGGGTTGGAAAGGACCACAAGCATCATCCAGTTCCAACCCCCCTGCCATGGGCAGGGACACCTCACACTACATCAGGTTGCCCAGAGCCACATCCAGCTTGGCCTTAAAAACCTCCAGGGATGAGGCTTCCACCACCTCCCTGGGCAATCTGTTCCAGTGTCTCACCACCCTCATGGTGAAAAATTTCTTCCTAAGAGCCAAACTAAATCTACCCATTTCTATTTTTGTTCCATTTCCCCTAGTCCTATCTTTACCTGACACCATAAAATGTCCCTCCCCAGCTTTCTTGTAGGCCCCCCTCAGATACTAGAAGGCTACAATAAGGTTTCCTTGGAGCCTTCTCCAGACTGAATAGCCTCAACTCTTTCAGTCTGTCTTCACTGGAGAGGAGCTCCAGCCCTCTGATCATCCAATGGCCCTTCTGTGGACATGTTCCAGCATGACAATATCCTTCTTGTAATAGGGGCTAATAACTCTTGAAAGGACTGTTGAAGGGCAATGAGCATGGGGTACTCTGTTGAATCCACCAGTGCTGGGAGGTCCCAGCCTGCTCCAGCTCTGCAGCAGCTTCCCCAATGTGAACATTGATTCCTGTCTGAATTCAATGCTGCAGAACTTCATCCATTTCAGTTTTAGGCACTTAGCTTTTTGCCTTCATCTGAACAGAGCAATTGGAGCATGAAATGAAGTCTTTCATGTTCAGCACAAAGCCCAGCTTGCACTTTATAGCCTGTTCTCTTCCTTCCCCCCCCTGCTTCTTGATGCTTAGGGGACTGGAGCATCTCCCTTATGAGGAGAGGCTGAGAGACCTGGAACAGGGAAGACTGAGAGGGGACCTTCTAAATGCATGTAAATATCTAAGTGGTGAAGGTCTGGAGAGTAGGGCTGGGCTCTTTTCAGTTGTGGCCAGTGACAGAACAAGGGGCAATGTGTACCAATTAGAACACAGGAGGTTTCACTTGAACTTGAAAAGAAACTTCTTTGCTATGAGGGTGGTGGAGCACTGCAACAGGCTGCCCAGAGAAGGTGTGGAGTCTCCTTCTCTGGAGACTTTCAAAACCCAACTGCATGTGTTTCTGTGCAACCTGATCTAGGTGTATCTGCATTAGCAGGGGGGTTGGGCTAGGTGATCTCCAGAAGTCTCTTACAACCTCTACTATTCTATGATTCTATGATTCTTGCTATGGACAAGAAATCAGAGCCAGTAAAGGGGCTAAACTAAATGCAAGAACTGCAGGCTGCAAAAAAAAACTACAAGCCTCCTTTTCCCTCTCTTTTCTCCCCCTACTAAAAATTTTTCTCATCACAATTGCACACCCAGCCTTCCTGGAGGCAAACAGGTAGTGTTCATCTGCCATGGTGATGGCCTCAGACTCTTGGTGGCACAGTCATACTGTGTATAAACAATACAACTCCCAGCTGCTATAATCACATTACCAGCAATGGGCAATGTGCTCCAAAAAAAAAAACTGGGATCTTTCTCTTTAAACGTTTGACCCTGACGCAGAAGAGGAAGGGAGAGAGGGAGGGAAAAGGAGAGAGAAGATGATAATCGCTTTAGATAACAACCTGACTCATGGTAATCGTAGCCTAATTGCTACCCAAGTGCTTTTAGCAGGAAATAGCCACACCTAGAGAGACAACTGTGCAGAGGAAGATTACTTTTAAATGGAGGCAGGACAGAGATCTAAATGCACTTTCAGCTAAACCCAGTAGAAAGTAAGAAATAGTTGTTTGTTTACATAGAAACAGCTTTAAATCCAAGAGCTACGTTGTGCTTGCTTCGGATAATAGACCGTGGCTGATAGGCAATTCATGTGAGAAGCAGGTCCACCACGGGGCTGAAAACGAAATGAGGATTTATATTTAGGCAAGGAAAAGAAAATAACTACATGTGGGGAATAAGAGGTTGATGCAGATTTTCCCAGAATAAATCATCTGCTATGGTGATTATCACAGTCTCACAGTATATCAGAGGCTGGAAGGGACCTCCAGAGATCATCAGGTCCAACCCCCCTGCCAGAGCAGGATCACTTAGGGTAGTCCACACAGGAATGCATCCAGGTGGGTTTTGAAAGTCTCCAGAGAAGGAGTCTCCACAACCCCCCTGGGCAGCCTGTTCCAGTGCTCTGTCACCCTCACTGGAAAGAAGTTTCTCCTCATGTTGAGGTGAAATCTTCTATGTTCAACCTCGAACCATTGTTCCTTGTCTTATCACTGTGAACCACCCAAAAGAGCCTGGCCCCCTCCACTTGACACCCACCCCTCACATATTGATAGGCATTGATCAGAACTCAAGACTAAAGAGCCCCAGGGCTCTCAGTCTCTCTTCACAGGAGAGGTGCTCAAGTCCCCTAAGCATCCTCATGGCTCTCTGCTGGATTCTCTCCAGCAGTTCTCTGTCTCTCTTGAACTGGGGAGCCCAAAACTGGAC
>VXBD01012041.1:0-27495 GCA_013399975.1 Indicator maculatus | reverse complement strand
CCCAGCCCCCAAGCCTGTCCAGGTTACGTTGGATGGCTGCACAGCCTGACAAGTGTCAGCCAACCCCCCCCCCCCCCGCCCCCGTTTTGTATCATCATCATTATGACCCTTCCAAGAATAAAAGATGTAACTGTCAGCCTGACAGCACAAAATAAGACCTTTGTTTGAAAGTAGGTATGTTTATATTAAGTGCTTGGAATAAAGCTGTGTGAGAATGAATTAGCTGATTGATTTTACTCAAATGTAAGTATCAAACATGCCCTCTATATGCACAAGTCATGCTTCTGTTCATTTTGGTTTCATCTTTCTCCTCCTGAAGTTGCTCTGCAGCACGTTGTTATCACAGCACTGTCCTGTGAGGGCTGTGTCCACAGCTCCTGGTGCAGCCCTCTGATACAGCAGCTATGGAGTGAGCCCAACAAATGAGAGGAGGTTTTCTCATGGGTTTGGGCACTCTGCAGCACCTGCTCCCCAGCTGCATTTGCTGTTTCTTGCATGGGTTCTGGGAAGAGAGGATGTGCCAAGCAGGTGCTGCCTGCAGGCCTGGGGAGCTAAATCAAGATCTAGATTTCTGAGTAATGGATGATAAAATGCTGGTTTGTTTGGTCTATGGAGTGGGTAGAGTTGAATGTAAGAATTGATTATGTTCTCCAATGAAGGTGCTAGATCTTTCAGCAGTGGGTTTGATTTATACATTCAACTCTGCAAGCTGCTTTTTACTACAACTTTTGCTACTGAAATGCTACTGTGTGTGTAGAGTTGAATGTAAGAATTGATTATGTTCTCCCATGAAGGTGCTAGATCTTTCAGCAAGGGTATTGACCTATACATTCAACTCTGCAAGTTGCTTTCCACTGCATCTTTTGCTACTGAAATTCAGTGATGTGAATGTTGACAGGCACAAACAAAATGCCCACATTTTGGAAAGTCTGAACCTCTATCTGTAGGACATAAAAGCTTCTATATGTGATCAATTTTGCTGTCCTTTGTAAACCATTTTCATAAATTCCAGTGTGTCCTTTTATTATGAGAGTTTCAAGAGATTTGAGACCACTGGACTTTGCAGACAGGACACATGTGAGCCTATGTCCTATCATGAATGTAATATTATCTTAAAAATGGCTTTTTTTATTATTTGCAAATTGCATTTGATCACAGTATAGAAATATTGCATGCCAGAAATTGTCTGTCTTGAACTGCTGAATAATAGTATTTGGGTAGGCTGCTATGGCAACAGATGTACAGTCTCTGGATTCACATATCAAAAGTCATATGGCAGCTGTTTTTTGGATTTTCCTCCATTGCACAGGCAGGAAAATATTCCAGGAATAGCAGCAGGCACCAGCACAGGTTAAGGGTTGCCCTGCTGGAAAACAGCTCCATGGAGTAAGACCTTGGAGTCCTAGTGGACAGCAAGTTTGCCACAGGACAGCAATGTGGCCTTGTGGCCAAGAGAGCCAATGGGATCCTGGGGTGTAATAAGAAGGGTGTGTCCAGCAGGGCTAGAGAGGTTCTTCTCTACTCTGCCCTGGTGAGATCACATCTTGAGTATTGTGTTCAGTTTTGGGCTCCCCAAATCAAGAGAGACAGGGACCTGATAGAGAGAGTCCAACAGAGAGCCACAAGGATGATTAGGGGACTTGAGCATCTCCCCTGTGAAGAGAGACTGAGAGCCCTGGGGCTGTTTAGTCTGAAGAAGAAAAGATTGAGAGGGGATCTGATCAATGTGTATAAATATCTGAGGGGTGGCTGTCAAGTGGAGGAGGTCAATCTCTTTTAGGTGGTTCACAGTGATAAGACAAGGAACAATGGGTTCAAACTTGAACATAGAAGATTTCACCTCAACATGAAGAGAAACTTCTTTCCAGTGAGGGTGACAGAGCCCTGGAACAGGCTGCTGTGATGGTTTAGGGCTATACTCTTAATTTTTTCTCACAAAGCAGAAAATTGAAAGAATATAAAAAAATTACTATTGGGTGCAAGAAAGCAAAATAATGATTATTCTAAACACTTCCATTGGAGAGAGAGAAATGTTTAAGAGTCAGTACTCAAAACAAGGTACAGGCAGTGTGTCTCTCTCAGTCTGTCTGCTCTGCACTTCTCTTCTGGCTGTGGATAACATACTGACCTTGACAAGCTAAGTTTAACAAACCTCTCAGCTTCTTGGCTTTCTTCCCTTTTGCCTGCTCTGGGAAGGCAGGGGCAAAGAAGCACAACCCCTCTCGGGGGCAGAGGGTTTTGTTGTGTTTTTCTGTTGATTGTACACATTAGTAAATGTTGTGAGTAGTGTCTATTTGTACATATTCATTGCATTGCATTACAGATTGTAGTTTTGCCTGTAAATCCAGCTTCATTTGCTTCCAGACTGAGTTAGCCTGGTTATTGTCAGTGTGGGAGGAGGATTCCAGCTCTCCACTGTAACAGCTGCCTGGAAAGGTTGTGGAGTCTCCTTCTCTGGAGACTTTCAAAACCTGCCTGGATGCATTCCTGTGTGGGCTACCCTAAGTGATCCTGGTTTTGGCAGTGGGGTTGTACTCAATCATCTCTTGAGGTCCCTTCCAACCTCTAACAGTCTGTGATTCTGCAAAATCCCTGCAAAGACAGCAGCAACAGAAGAAAGTGACATGTTTACCACTTTACATTTGTTTTGAAAGACACAGAAAGGCATGTTTACATTACAAAGAAAAAGAACACAAAGGCCATAATGACACTGGAATCGAAAAACATGAAAACAATTAATGACTATTTATTATAAATTAGTATTTATGTTACACTGATAATTAGAAACTCGGTGAATGCTGGGTTTGCATTGACAATGTTATCCATCATACAGACTCAAAGTAGGTAACCATCCTTGCCACATGGCAGCTCTTTCTTTTTTTTTTTCCTTTCTAAGATTTGCTGAAATTTCACAAAACAAAACATAACAAAAAATCCCCATGAAACAAAACAAACAAAAAACCACCACCAACAACAAAAAAAACCCTTCCCATTAGAAATACACAAAGTTCAAATGCCCTTGACCTATGATACACAGCAATGATCCTAACAAAAGAAGTGGCTAATCACAGCTGCTGAGCTGTTTGTTTCAGCCTTCTTTCTGCATTCAAAGGAGCATTAACCAAATGGGCTTTGGTTTAGCCCTTTTTTTTTTCCCTTCTTAACAAAGGTGAAGGCTTCTTCCTCTTCCCCTTTTATCATCGTTGCTGTCCCCACACAACTTCCACACAGCTGCAGGTCTGTAAGCAGCTGGTAAAGGTGGCGTCTGCCTGTGATTACAGTCCCTGCTGTCTTTTGTAGTAGTTCAGTTCAGTGCAAAACACACATTCACACTTCTGCTGGTGAAGTCTGTTTGGAAACAGAGATTGTGCTTCACAAAAAGGGGTGGTAGCTTGTAAACTGGAAGATACTAGTTAAATAAATTAAGGTTAGCATAGAAGAAACTGTGCCTAGTCCTTAACACGTTGAAGAAAAATCTACAAAATCTTCTGTGAGAGGTGTCATAAATAAAGTGACTTGAAGCAGGGAGGTGAACTACATGACATCCTAAAGGACAGGCTGAAGGAGTTGGGGTTTCTTAGTCTGGAGAATAGAAGATGCCAGCGAGACCTAATCACAACCTTCCAGTACCTGTAGGGGGCCTATAAGAAGGATGGAGAGAGGCTGTTTCCAAAGGCCTGTAGTGATAGGACAAGGGGCAATGGCTTCAAACTAGACAAAAGTAGATTTAGATTGGATATTAGGAACAAGTTCTTTACCATGAGGGTAATGGAACACTGGGGCAGGTTGCCCAGGGAGGTAGTTGGGGCCACACCCCTGAAGATCACAGAATCACAGAAAGAGGTTGGAAGGGACCTCCAGAAATCGAGTCCAACCCCTCTGCCAAAAACAGGATCACCTATGGTAGTCCTCAAAGTGAGACACAACAAGGCTCTGAGCAACCTGATCTAGTGGAGGATGCCCCTGCTTACCGCAGAGGGAGCTGGACTCGATGACCTTTGGAGGTCCTTTCCAACTCAAACCAACCTACAATTCTAAATTCTGTGCTTCTGTGGCTTTGCCATGACTGTGCTTGTGCTTGTGTGGGCGTAAGCTTCACTTCACACAGGCCCAGGGGTAGAATGGCAGACTTCAGACAGAGGAAAGTTGAAATGATATGTCAAGGACATGGGGAAGAAAGAGCACCTGGAAGATCGTCATATGCTCTTAGTCATTTTGCCACAAAACTTTTTTAATGTCTGGGGCTCACTCAAGTAAGCCTTTAGGGAAAAACCTCTTTACAAAAATGACAGATGAATCATCTGGTCCACAGTAGAGGCTGCACAGCCCAGATGTATTTATTTCTTTAATATTCACTAGCAGGTTTAATTTCAGTGGCAAACGCATTTTTATGAAGCAGGAAATTGCCTTAAGAAACAGAAAATTTACTTTGTAGAACATAGAAGCTGTCTAATGGCAGACATTGAAATACTATAAATTAGTGTGACTAAACTGGGAAATATGCAGGCTAGGTGTGCTAATTTCTGAAGATATTTTTTCACTGGCTATTCGCAGGAAGCGGCTAATGACAATGTCTTTGGCCTTAGTGGTCTCCACATTCTTTTCCCGTGATATCTGCATACTGATTTGATCCACATTAGCCATGACCAGCTCTGAGGCCAAGATCTGAGTAGGGGATGCCCTGTTCGCTGTGCTATCCATGATGTACTGCTTGTATAGCTCCACCAGCTTCTCTTCCAGGTAGTTGTTCAGGGCTGCGTCAGAGAGGGGCTGCTGGTGAGGCACTAAGCTTGCCAGCCGCCAACAGGAGGGGTAGCCTTGGAGCGGCTTGCGGCTGGCGTCACTGGAAGCGGGAACCCGCACGGATTCCGTGGGAGGAGGGATCTCTGAGGACTCCAAGAAAGGGCCTATGCCGCTGTCACAGGTAAAATCTGTCGTGACAGAGCTGATCGGCACGACGTAGTCCCCAGCAATGTGCAAATCGTTGTAGTTCTTGCAAATGCTTTTGCAGGAAGGTGGAACCAGGTAGGTGTCCTTTCTTGTCAGCCCCTCGCAGGCGTGCGCAGCTGGAGACGGCTGCCCTGTGGCCGTGGGGTGCTGGGTAGGCTGTAGGAGGTTATCTTTCTGCCTTCTGCTGTGCTTGCTACCTCTAGAGCAGACTGAGGAAATGCACTTGCCAGCAGATCTGCATCTCTGAAGGAGGCTTTTTCCTTGCGCTTCATCCATGGAAGAACAATTCATGGACCTCATTTCATACACCACTTCCTCGGCTGAACTCTTACTGTAGAGCTCAGGGTTCAGGTCTTCACAAAGGTAGGCAATTCTGTAAAGGTAACCTTCTGACAGCATCCTTCACCAAAGGAGAGGAACCAGCAGCAGATGGAAAAATGACAAGAAGAGACCATTAGTTCATCAGAAACTCAAAGAGTGGTGATTACACTTGCCAGTTTGGGCATGAACATAGAGGGCTGGACTAGATGACCCTTGGAGGTCACTTCCAACCCAGACCATTCTATGATCCTATGATCTCTGTCTTTCTAGAGGACTTGAGTCAATGAGTGAAGTGATTGTCTAACTCTCCCTGTTTTGCTGTCAGCTCAATCACATCCAAGCACATTCTGTGTAACATCACATTTGACATGTCCAATACATCCAGTAAGTGAATTGGGAAGAGATGACCAAGAAGTGGTTTGTTGCACTAACAGTTGCTGTAATAACTTAGAATCATAGAATCAGTCAGGGTTGGAAGGGACCACAAGGATCATCCAGTTCCAACCCCCCTGCCATGGGCAGGGGCAGCTCACATTACATCAGCCTGGCCAGAGCCTCATCCAGCCTGGCCTTAAACACCTCCAGGGATGGGGCCTCAACCACCTCCCTGGACAACCCAATCCAGGCTCTCACCACTCTCATGGGGAAGAACTACTTAACACACTCAAATATGTGTATTTTTGCCTCTGACTTCATCAAGAAGCCAAGGGGTTTCCCCTTTTTTCTCATATACTTTGAAGCAACTTCTCTTGTCTGTGATTTGTCAGCTGCCTCTGACCTACATTGATTTGACATTCATATTGAGAGCACCACCTTCTGTTCCAGACTAATCAATGACTTTAAGTATGGCTCCTTTTTCATTAAAAAAAAAATAAATCTCAGATCATTAAATTAGCACTTTGCACTTCTGCATGCCGAGCAGAATGGAATTGTCTGTAACTTTCAGAAATGAAAATGAGAGTGGCAAAACCAAGGCTTTTTGGAGGCCTGTTTTAGACACCTAAATCAAAATGAGATGAAGTGTGCCCTAGATTTGCTTATCACCCTCCAGTTACTACAAAATGATCTTAAAATGACTCCCTCAGGTGTAAAAATCTGCAGTGCAGTTTTGAAAAGGCTCATTTCAGTGCAGTGCATAGGCAAGTGCACATCTCAGGAGTACTCGAGCTCCTTCACTGTTGCATTAGTTGTGAGTACCACCAGCTCTGAAATCAGTTTCCACTCTACAAAAGCACAATCAGGTTCCAGCAGTGACTAGAGCTCTCCACTCTCCAAGAAGGCAGCCCAATCTCAGGAGCTGCATAAACATGTTAGTAATGAAAGAAAGGGCTTGCTAGCAAGGATATACATGGCATCTGCACATTAGTAAAAGTTCCACTCAAGATTTAGCAGCTCCACTGCCATAAAATTATCCTTAAGTCCACCTCTGTGTCTATTTTGGTTTGTCACAGATATCAAGGAGATAATCAAAGTGAAAGAAGTCCTGAAAAAACCTGTGTGGTCCAGCAAAGAGCAAGAAAATTTTCATAGAATCACAGAATACGTCCAGTTGGAAGAGACCTCAAAGACCATCCAGCCCAACCCGTGACACAGCGCTGAAGGGTCAACAATAAACCATGTTCCTAAGCACCAGGTCCACACACTGCTTAAACACCTCCAGGAATGGTGACTTAATCACTGCCCTGGGCAGACTATTCCAATGTTTGAGAAGCCTCTCTGCCAAGAAATATCTCCAAATATCCATCCTGAACTTCCCTTGCACAGCCTGTAACCATTTCCTCTAGTCTGGTCACTTGCCACCAAGGAGAAGAGTCTCCCCCCTCGTCACTCCAACCTTCTTCAGGTAATTGTAGAGAGCAATGAGGTCTCCCCTCAACCTCCTCTTCTCCAAACTGAACAACCCCAGCTCCCTCAGATGCTCCTCATGGGTCATGTGTTCCAAATTTAGGAATAATTTTTTTTTTTCTTGCTAGAGTACAAAATATCTTGGGTGATAGAGGAACAAATAACTTGTCTTTCATAGAATCATAGAATGGTTAGGGTTGGAAAGGACCTCCAGGATCATCCAGTTCCAACCTCCCTGCCATGGGCAGGGACACTTCACACTAAATCAGGTTGCTCAGAGCCACATCCAGCTTGGCCTTAAAAACCTCCAGGGATGAGGCTTCCACCACCTCCCTGGGCAACCTGTTCCAGTGTCTCACCACCCTCATGGTGAAAAATTTCTTCCTAACATCCAATGTGAATCTACCCATTTCTATTTTTGCTCCATTCCCCCTAGTCCTATCATTACCTGACACCCTAAAACATCCCTCCCCAGCTTTCTTGTAGGCCCTCTTAAGACATTGGACTATCTTTAATAGCGCTAGTTTTCTTTATTTACTGTTTGATTCAACTGTACCATTTTAATCCTTAAAAGATACTGCTTCTGCAGATGGGAACATATGTCCCAGTTATTTGACAGTTTGCCTGCCTATTTCAAAGCCCCTGCTGTGACAGAGCACCAGAGCAGGAACATCTTCACAGAAATTGTGATCCGGGAGGTGGCATCTCTCTGGCACACGCTGCATTACCCCATGCTGCTCTTGGCTGCTTGAAACGAGTCAAAGGACTCTCATCTCTTAGTGAAGTATTTCATGTGGCACAGTTGCTGCTGCAAAATGCTGCACTCATAATGAAGGCTGGATAAATCCTGTCTCAGAATGGATATAGACCTTATGAAGATCTGTATGAAGATCTTATGAAGAGCGAGTGAGGGAGCTGGGGCTGTTTAGTCTGGGAAAAAGGAGGCTGAGGGGAAACCTCCTCACTCTATGTGAAAGGACAGGGAGGAGAGGCTGGTGCTGGTCTTTTCTCACAGGTAATTAGTGATAGAACAAGAGGGAATGGCCCCTAGCTGCAACTGGACATGAGTTAAAAATGTGGTCAGGCATTGGAATGTGCTGCCCAGGGAGGTGGTTGAGTCACCAACCCTGAATGTGTTTAAAGGCTGTTTGGATGTGGTGCTTGGGGATATGGTTTAGGGGTGAACCTTGCAGGGTAGGGTTATTGGTTGGACTTGGTGATCCTGAGGGTCTTTTCCAACTTGAATGTTTCTGTGATTGTGTGATTTTCTGTGAAGATATGAGGAAGGAGACAGCACGAGACAAAACTTTCCTCAGGGAGGGTTGAGAAGCACTTCCACGCTATGATTCCGTCAGAAGGAAACATTCACAGAAATTAAACGCTTACAAACACAAGCTTTGGTGACACTAGATCCTTTCTTCTGCTGCCAGCTGTGTGAGATTTACCACAGGCAGGTCACATTTAATGAGAAGGAAAAGAATCATGTTTGGAGCTTGACATTCTTTGCAGTATGCTGCTGTTGTCTTGCTTTAGGTTATAGCTGTGATTAAAGTGCCACCTCGGAAATCTTAACCGCTACTCAGGTTGTCAACTCATCCTCCTTCCTCTTCTGCTTCTGTTTCCCCCTTTTGAGGTGCAAAATTTGTTCCTAGCACCCATCCATCCATAGCCCAGATGGTTTATTGCAAAGTTACCCCTAACCAGCTATCATACATCTGGAATTGCTACATGCTTATTCCTATGCTTATTTTTAATGTGGATTCTGAGAACTGAGGGGAAATATAACATGTGGGCTGCTCACTGCTCAACCAAGGCACGCAAAGCCAGTTGTGTTTAGGCAGCATGTGACACTTCTGTCTTTCCCACTACCCAGATGTATGTTGTTTCTGTTATAAAGTGATATATTAGGGAAATGAAACTATTGGTTTCATTTCTTTACACTGCATTCTGCAAGTGCAAACCCCTTTTAAGAGTTTTAGAGCACACCTTCTGATTCAGGAATGGAAACAAAAGAACTGGCAGATTCAGAAAGATTAGGCTCAGGAGTTGTGTGTTTTGCTGAATGAGTTTGCTGAATGAGTTGCAAGCTTGCCCTCTGAATTTGGCAAGGGCTGTTGCATTCATCTGACTATTCCCAGCTCCGCAAGGAAATCTGATTCAAGTTTTGGTATGCAGCATTGAAAGCCTGAGTGCAAAAGAGATATGCATCCATATATATATATCTGGTCCTCATAACTAATAGAATATATACCCCTGTCAAGTTGGTATTCCATCACTACCAACAGCTGGTCACACAATTGGGTCACCTTTCATTTTTGCATTTTACACAGAATCACAGAATCAACCAGGCTGGAAGAGACCTCCAAGATCATCAAGTCCAAACGATCACCCAATGAGACCATGGCACTAAGTGCCTCATCCAGGCTTTTCTTAAACACCTCCAGAGACACCAACCCCACCCCCTCCCTGGGCAGCCCGTTCCAATGGCCAATCTCTCTTTCTGGGAAGAACTTCCTTCTAAGATCAAGCCTAAACTTCCTCCTATGCAGCTTGAGACTGTGTCCTCTTGTTCTGGTGCTGGTGGCTTGGGAGAAGAGACCAAACCCAAAAACCTGGTTTCAACTACCCTTCGGTAGTTGTAGACAGTACTAAGGTCTCCCCTGAGCCTCCTCTTCTCCAGGCCAAACCACCCCAGCTCCCTCAGCCACTCCTCACAGGGCTTGTGCTCTAGTCTGATAAGGGTGGCACTTTTCACTAATTCTCCTCTTTTGTGCCCCTTCTCTTAGTCACCTTCCCACACCAACAAGATTCCAAGTGCACAGTTATGTCTAATATTTTTCAATATTTTGGGTTTCATGCTCCCTAAATTCTGATTTCACTTCCCTCTCCCTGAAAATACCTGCATGACTTCCATTGCACAAGGACAAACAGTCCCTTTTGCAAACTTGATCTGATGCATTTTGCATGACAGAGGTGAACAGAGAGATTTTTCCATGTGTGGCTACTGCCCTGGCAATGGGAGCTGGCTAGATTCTGTCTAAGCCTAGTGGAGACAGAGAAAGAAGATTGACTGGCTTACACTGTCTTTTCTAGCTGACATAGTCTTTATTATTGTCAGATGATCTTAAAAACTCCTATGTCTTGCCTGGGGTTTTTGTTCAGTAGCTCAGCAGATAAAAAGCCTAAAAGCAGGACAAATGTTTAAAGCCACGTGGAGAATCCAGTGGTGTTGCCAGCATTTTCTGAGTAGCAGCAAATTTGCTGGGGTTATAAGGTTTGAGATGGTGCCAATGTTTGCATAAAGGCTTCAGATTAGAGCCTGGAAGCAGGCAAACAGAACAGAAGTTCTTGGCTCGGGTTAAGCAAAATGCTTAAGGAAAGCCTGAGAAGTGTACACAAAGACATATGACAAATTGTGCCCTATGTGAAAACCTGGGCAAGATGAAAAGTTGCTGGGGAGAACAGAAAGAATGTGGTGCCAGGTGGAATCACAGCTCAGTGGGGAAAGGGACATTCTTTTGCATTGCAAAAGGAGGGGACGGAAACTCATAGAAAAGACAAGCTTGTTCTGAGTATGTCTGGCTTTCAGATCCCCTAAGCATGGCTCTGAATGGCACTAAAGCTGTGCTGTTGGGTGTTGGAGTTCGAGTTTTACCACAGGGTATACCTTCACCTGACGTTACTAAATGGGACTCCAGATGACAGTGTCCCTGTCTCAAGGGAGGTCAGATCCTGTGGATCCATCTATAGTATTTTTTCCCCACTTTAAGAAACACTTTTCCAGGCTGTGGAGATACAAACACATCCCTGCAGTGAGATTTGGAATCTATCTCAGATTTCAGGACAAGGGTTTGCCTGGCAAGCAGGATAGGCTGTAGAGAGAGCCTGCAATGTTGCAGGGCCCATATCTCACCTTCCACTGAGGCTGGGGTGAAACAGCTGCCAAGAAGCCTCAGTGCAGCCAGCATAGGAAAACCAGGGGAGTGAAGAAGGGACTGTAATGAGCTGTGGTTACAGATGAGTATAGCTTTTCCTTGATGCCTGAAACCCACAGATCTTTGGTATGTGAACCCCATTTGATAAGGGCTATCTTCAGTGCCTAGGGCTGCCTTGGGTAAAAATAATATTGATGATGCTAAACTCTGTAGTGAGGTGGACACCTTAGAAGGTAAAGCCATCTTATAGAGACCCAGACATGCTGGAAGAGTGGGCTAGTAATTACAGTATGAAGTTCAACAAACAAGTGCAAAGCCCTGCACCTGGGAAAACATCACCCAAGAGGGTACCTAGAACCTGTGTGTCTGGGGAGCAGCCTTGCTGAAAGGGATCTGTAGATCCTGGTGGACAACAAGATGAATATGAGTCTAATATGTGCCACTGCAGCAACAAAGGCAAAGGGCAAAATGACCCCTCAACTGCATCTGCATTGCTAGCAGACACAGAGACACAATCATCCCACTCTACTCAGCACTCCTCAGGCCACACCTGGAGCATCCAGTTCTGATCCTCACAACTCAAAAAAGATTTGGACAGGCTGGAAAAGGTCCAATGGAAAACCATGAGGATGGTCAAAGAGCTAAAGAACCTGGATTAAGAAGACAGACTGAAGGAGTTTGGACTCTTTTCCATAGAGAAAAGAAGGCTGGAGGAGGGGGGAAGGGACAGGAAGGACACACACCCCTCTTCACAGTATTCCAGTACTTAAAGGACATCTACAAAGAAGACAGAGGCTCACTCTTCACAAGTGAGAAGACAAGAGACAGTGGGTACAAGTTGCATTGAGAGAAGTTTCATCTCAATATAAGAAAGAATTTTTTTACAGTGAGAACAATCAGTGACCTCCTCAGGGACATGGTAGAGTCCTCATCACTGGAGATTTTCAAGATGGGATTGGGCAGGGTAGCAAAGATTCCCATCTAGGCTCCCTTTCCCACAAAAGAATGGGCCAGATCATCTTTTTACGTCCCTTCCAATCTGGGCTGTTCTATAACTATAATTCTATTATACCCATTACTGTTATTTGAGGTAGGATTTGGCCCACTTTGCACATCACAGAAGAGGAATAGCTAAGAGTTGCTTTTGCACAACCAGCTGAACACTACTCACTGCATGTGTGACTTCCTCTCCTTGCTGCTGCTCTGGGAGATCTGGGACCTGCGGTCATCATACAAACCTCTCTTATTCCTTCCTTTCACTCTGACCTTTTGGTCTTCCCACAGAACAAAACATGAGCCCTGCTCATCTTCTTTACTCATGTCAACAGTTCAAGAGATGCAGGAAAGCTAGGAGTACTCTCCCACAGTGCAATTTGGGCTGTCTTTGAAGGAAACAATTAGCATAGGTTTGAGAGAATAACAATCACGTATTTCAAGAATATGAGGAAATGTCCTTAAGGACAAGCTGAAGGAAGTGAGGAGTGACATCTTGCCTAAGAATACATTATACTTAAAATGTCTACTGTACTGTTGAATGTTCTTATTATACAAGCATTTGCCCATTCTTAGTCATGCCAAATGGATGGCAGTGAGCTTCAGGTGTAGCTGGTTTCTTTCAGCTAAAAAAAAGAAGAGCCACATTCTTCCTGTATGTTTGAGTGCTGTTGTATCTTTAAGTGGAGTTTGGGGGGGATAGACTTCTATAAAAATACAATGAAAACTGTATGTGGGCAAATACAGGTTCTTGAGTTCACAAATCATTTTTTCCAGTCTGTTTCATCAGTTTAAATTCCTTGAAACTCTATACAGAGTAAGCTTGGTTCATAATTTTCCATGTGTTTTTTTTTAATCATTTATACCCATGCAAATTTAGTTTAGGACACCATCAACCTGGTTTGAGAGCATTTTATACCTCATATCCACAGCTGTAAGCAAGGACATGAAAAGGGAGCAAGCAAAGGATCTCAGGTTCCACAATCATAAGGATGACTCAACTCCATGATATTTCTGCCCTGTGATTTTATTTTTTTTATCTGGAGTGGAAATCACTTCATGTCTCTGTATTTCTGCTTTTATTTTAGCAATTTATTAATGGCTTTCATGGTCGAGCCATATGGACTGCAACATTTTATAGATTCACAGAATGGTTTGGGATGGAAGGTACCTTAAAGTTCATCCATATTCAACCTTCTTTGCCATAGGACACTTTCCAGTAGATCAAGTTGCTCAAAGCCACAGCCAGCCTGGCCTTGAACAATTTCTCTGGGCAGCCTGTTCCAGTGCATTGCCATCCTCACAGCAAAGAATTTCTTCCTAAGATCTAATTTAGCTCTACCCTCTTTTAGATTAACACAGTTACCCCCTCATCCTATCACTACACTCCCTGATAAAGATTCTCTTCCCATCTTTCCTGCAGGACCTCTTTAAGTATAGGAAGGTCTCCCTGAAACCTTCTCTAATTTTCTATTAAAGAAGTTGAAGTAAAGGGAAAATAAATTCATGTGCACTCTTACAAAAGACAGTACACTTTCTAGAAGTGAAAAGAATAAACGGTAAAGTAAAAAAAGAGAGAAAAGGCTGAAGGGCTTTCCCAGGAGGAGTGAGGGGAAATGGTGTGCTAAGAAGCATTGAAACTTAAGTCACATCTGCTGTAGAGTGAAAAAGAAGGGGGCAGGATATGTGTACACCCATGTCAAGCTGTGAATTTGCAGTGAACCAGGAAATTGACTGTAAATCAGGAAAAAACAACAATAAAGTTTCTTTGTTTACCCTTTTTAACATCATTTTGTTTTCAAAGAAGTCTCTTTATCTGTGAGGTTTGTTTTCTTAATACGAGGCCCATGTGTATCTGTTATGATGCCTATTTTGATTTCTAATTTACAAATTGAGTACTCCACTTCAAAGACATTATTTAGACAGTACACTAACATGCACAGAAAGAGCAATAAAAATACCACAGTTTTATAAAGCAACATACCTGGTGATACTCCCTTTAAAAGTATTCTGGAAAAAGGTTTTGGGGTTGGGTTTGGTTTTCTTGAGTATGATTTTATGGAGCACTTTAGAAATATCAGAGGAACAATTTTATTATGATGATGATTATTTCATTTTGAAGCTGTACTGCAATCACACTCAGTCACAGCTGTGAAGATGGCACTTGAGAAATGTTCTCATCAGTTCTTAAGGCAGCAGAAGCATCTGAAGATGCATCTTAAGCTGCATCTGAACATGGCACAAGCCTTCAAACCAGAGAAAGCACATTCTATGATTCTATGATTCATTTTACCAGCTGTGATCCCACACAGGCAGAACCAAGCCACTTTGATAAGCAAGAGCAATAATTTCCTGCACTTATATAATGCACAGGATCTTTTAGTTCTTACCTCCAAAGATACAGCAGCTCAGCAGATACAGAAGATGCTGCCTTCTAATCAGCTTCAAGCTTCCTGTGAGGCTGTCCTGCCCCGAAATGCAACAGTCTGTTTTTATTTCCTTTTAAGATACACTTCTAAGATGACATGTGGTTTATCTCTAACCCTCTGTAGCACAAAAGTATAGAAAGTCCCTTAGGAAATGAGGGAGTTTTATAACACGCTGAACTGCAACACGCTGAACTTGCTTCCTCTTTTATGTCTAAATGAAACTTCATTTTGAAACTGTCTTCTGTTAAAATACCTGATTGCAACATGCTCAGTCCAGCAAGATGGACTTCTCTTTATTTAATGTTATAGCCTCCAAAAACACCCAAAACAAACCTAACAAAGTATTAGAACAATCTTAGAGAAAATGCTTGTGTTTTGGCAGTTTACAGCATGCCCCGTTTCAAGCACTGTCTACCATTCTCCTTTTCACAGAATCACAGAATCAACCAGGTTGGAAGAGACCTCCAAGATTATCAACTCCAAACGATCACCCAACCCTAACTAATCAATGAGACCATGGCACTAAATGTCTCATCCAAGCTTTTCTTAAACACCTCCAGGGACACTGACCCCACCACCTCCCTGGGCAGCACATTCCCATGGCTAATCTCTTTTTCTGGGAAGAACTTCTTTCTAAGATCAAGCCTAAACTTCCCCCAGCACAGCATGAGACTGTGTCCTCTTGTTCTGTTGCTGGTTGCCTGGCAGAAGAGATCAGCCCCCACCTGGCTACAACCTCCCTTCAGGTAGTTGTAGACAGCAATGAGGTCTCCCCTCCTCTTCTCCAGGCTAAACACCCCCAGCTCCCTCAGCCTCTCCTCACAGGACTTGTGTTCTAACTGATGCAGCAAGACACCTAGATGTGTCAAGATTGGCACGCCAAACATGTAGGAAGAGTGAGATGCCAAAGCAGAAATGTCTTTCACAGCAGGCTTACTTTGTTGTCTGCAGACCCTTGTGCATCTCAGCTTCCACCAAGCAGCAGAGCTCTGCTGGTTTATTTGCTTTTGCTTGGTACCTGCAGAATCTGTCATGAGGAAAGTTTGACTCAAGGTGTGCTCTGTACCTCAGTGCCTACCATACCCAGAAGGCAGCTTGTTTTTACCAAGGGCAGAGCATGAAAATACCTTGGGCAAGTGGGAGTTCACCTTCCAAGCTTCAGGTGTAGAGACACTGGATATAACTTTGAGATTGGTGTGAGAGTAAAGGATGAAAGACTGTTTGAAGGATGTAACTAGACTGTTTGTACTGATCCAGACAGGATGGACAGAATTTGATTTCAAAAGCATCATCAGGCATTGTATGTTGCAAGAATAAAAGAAATATATTTTTATTCTCAGTGGATTTTAACTTCTTTACTGAGGACCTATTTTAATTTATTTTTTCCCCAGAAGCCTCCAGCTCTGTCAGTTAGGAAATATCTTGTAGTACAATGCTTCTAGTAACATCATTTTGCTAAATATTCATTGAGATGTGGTATATGGCTGGGACTAGTATCTGAAATAGTCTTAGCCACAGGCATGAAAAAAAGCACATATATCAGTCTGACCCAACCAACATATTCCATCAACAGCATCTAAAAAGCATAAAATCTGGACAAAACTGGCACTTGAATGCAAATCTCAACAGCTATCTTTGCTGTTGAAGTGTTGTAGTAGCAGACAGATCCTTTAGGCTTAATATTAATACTAATATTAAAATGACTGTATTTTCTTCATTGATCTGCCATCAGTACCATGGACCAATCTCAGGCTTTGTAAAATTTATACTGCTCCAACATTTTGTTTTAGTCTTTCCACAGCTGGTTGAAATAGTATTGAGGGGGAGCAAGATATAAATCAGTAGGAAGTTTTACATCTTCTGCAGATCCAGAGAGCTCCACATATAGAAGAGCTCAATATTTCTAATTAGACTGTTGGGAAATAACTTTGATAGTATAAAGAGAGCATTTTTGTAAAAGTCTTCCCAGACTTTTGAAAAAAAATTAAATAATAATAATACCCTAATAATAATAATTATTATATTATTATTATAATAATACCATTATACTAATACCCTAGTAACATTATTATTATAACATTATAATAATTATAATTATTATATTACTATAATAATAACATTATAATAATACATTATTTTTTTTTAAATCATCTAAATCTATGTAAAAACAGAAAGCTACCAATGGACAGATTTTTGAAAGTAAGAAGTGCTTCCACCACCAGAAAAGCACAGCTCTCCAGAACCACAGAAAAATCAATCTACTTTTACAGAGACACCTAAATATGGATTGAAGACATAACTCCAGGCACTTAGACTTGGGAAAAATCAGTGGTCTTTTTTATTCCAGTCATGCAGATGTAATGTTTTTAGTGCTCCAGAGGCAGTCAAGCAATGTATTTCTGCACAGTAGCTACATGTGCCTGTGGAAGGGAGACATAAAGCTGTCATTTCTTGCCATATAAACAGCACACTAACATCCTGGCAGTCTAGGCTTTGGGGACCTTGCTGATGGTAGTGACCTTCTCCACACTCATGACTTTGGAAGGGTTATCCTTACTGAAGAAGATGTATCCTATATGATTTTTTTCTGTTGTGGCTTACTAATTGTTCTGAAGACCTGATGCCTGGATGAGGGGATCAGGTCAACCGTTAGTAAATTTGAGGATGACACCAATTTGGGAGGCAGTGTGGATCTCCTGGAGGGTAGGAGGATGCTGCAGAAGGACCTGGACAGGCTGGGTCAATGGCCTGAGGTCAATGGTATGAGGTTCAACAAGGCCAAGTGCAGGGCCTTTGGCCACCATAACCTCATGCAGCATTACAGACTGGAGGATGAGTGGCTGGAGACCAGCCTGGCAGAGAGGGACCTGGGAATGCTGGCTGGCAGCAGCTGAACGTGAGACAGCAGCGTGCCCACAGGGCATGGAAAGCCAATGGCATCTTGGCTTGTATCAGGAATAGTGTGGCTAGCAGGGTGGAATTCTAGGGATGGAATTCTGCCCCTGTACTCGGCACTGCTATGGCCTCACCTGGAGCACTGTGTGCAGGTCTGAGCCCCTCACTTCAGGAAGGATCTTGAGGTGCTGGAGCAGGGCCAGAGGAGAGCAAGGAGACCGATGAGGAGGCTGGAGGAAAAGTTGTATGAGAAAAGGCTGAGGGAGCTGGGGGTGTTCACCTGGAGAAGAGGAGACTTAGAGGGGACCTTATAACTCTACAACTACCTAAAAGGAAGTTGTAGTCAGGTGGGGATCAGGCTCTTCTCCCAGGAAACTAATGCAGGATGAGAGGGCATGATATGTGCCAGGGGAAGTTTAGGTTGGATATTAGGAAGCACTTCCTGACAGAAAGGCTGATTAGACGCTGGGATGGACTGCCCAGGGGGGTGGTGAAGTCTCCATCCCTGGAGATCTTTAAGAAAAGATTGGATGTGGCACTTGGTGGCATGGTTTAGCTGATGTGGTGGTGTTAGGTCATAGGCTGGACTTGATGATCTTGGAGGTCTTTTCCAGCCTCAAAGATTCTGTGACTCTGTGATTCAGAACTGAATAAGTTGGGAGACTACACAACACAGCAGCACTTGACTTTCTTCACAATGATCCTGGTGTGTGCTGTGCCTCCTGCACCCAGAGGAGTGTGAAAGGAGAGGGAAAAGTCCAGCACTTTAGGGAGTCATTCTGTCAGCCACTTCATCTATAATTGTAGATCAGACTGTCTGAGGTCACATCAACTTATTTTTGTCAGTATACCTCACTGTGGCAAGTCCAATGTTGACAAGAATGTGTTATCCCCACCTCTAAAAAGAAAAGCAGAACATCTCACAGAAGTTGCAAAGTTCCTGGTTTCTGTCTCTACTGCATTCCTTCTGCTTTCAGAGAGTTTCCTCTAGGAAACTCTGTGGTGGGTTGAAATAACCCCCCAAAATAAAATTGCCAGACTAGCTCAGATGGAAGTGAATGAAGCTGTATTTACAAGCACACTAAAATCTAGAAATAGGGGATGCAATGAATATGTACAAAATATACAATATTCACATACAGTTACAGTTTATAAGCAACACTGCTTTAATTTTGGCCCTAGGTACATCTGTCTTAGCTTTTTAAGTTCAAGAGCTTATTTTCAAAACATAACTGCCAGTTGTATGCCCTCACTGTGCTTTGGTTTGCCCCTTGGAGCATGTGAAGCAGATTCTTTTTGGATGAAATTCAGCAGGAGGACACACACCAGGACCATACCTGAAATTTGCCATGTACAAGTTACCTTATGAGCTTTCATGGGACCACAGTGGAGCCACTCCAAAATAACCTCCCCAGAACATACATACCAAGGACAAAAGGTCCCAGCACCAGCTGGTTTGCTGTCCACATTTGCTCCAAATATGCTACACTGTTGGTTGATGTAAGCACAACAGAAAAATGCTGTCAAGGGAGTCATCTCTAGGATAGTACCAGACAGTTAATGATTTCTTCACCAAGTAACCCTTGCCCACTGATGCCACCCAGCCAGTGTGCCTCAGTATGTTGTAACTGCTAACAGTACACTGCCATAGAAACAAGAGAAGGCTGAAGTTTCTTCTGTGTGCTCCACCACAGAGTTTCAGTGTAAATAAATTTTTGCTTAGCCTGGGCCTCTTTTTATCAAACAGTGCAAAAGCAGCTGCCTGACACTCGTGGGTGAAATGTCTGTATTCCAGAAATTATACATTGGGAGCTTCTGAGAGGACCAATTTTCCACAACTTTCTTTTTAATTAATAGTAGGAATAAGTGCAGAAAATAAATCATTTTTTCTCTGCTTATATTCACAGAAAAACCACAGAAATCACAGGCTATATCTGTTTGGGATGATCTCAAAGATCATCCAGTCCAACCCTTGACCCAGCACTGTAGGATCAATACTAAACTACACCCCTAAGTGCCAGGTCCAAATGCCACTTGAACCCTACAGGGATGGTGACTCCACCAGTCCCCTGGGCAAATTATTCTAATCTATGATAACTCTTTCAGTGAAGCAATATTTGCTAATATCCAGCCTGAACCTCCCATGGTGCAGCCTGTAACCATTTCCTCTAGTCTTGCTCCTTGTCATCAAGGAGAAGAGGTTGGCTCCCTTCTCACTCCAACCTCTCTTCAGGCAGTTGTAGAGAGCAATGAGGTCTCCCTTCAGCCTCTTCTCCAGACTGAAGTTCAATAAGGTCAAGTGTAGAGTCCTGTATCTGGGGAGGAATTACACCAGGCTATGACTACAGCCTAGGCATCATCCTCCTGGAAAGCAGCTCCCTGGAGAAAGGCCTTGGAGTCCCAATGGAGAGCAAGCAATGTGCCCTTGCGGCCAAGAGGGACAGTGGCATCCTAGGGTGAGTCAAGAAAAGCATGGCCAGCAACTCTAGGGAGGTTCTCCTCCCCCTCTACTCTGCTCTGGTGAGACCACAACTGGAATACTGTGTCCAGTTTTGGGGTCCCCAGTTCAAGAGACAGGGATCTGCTGAAGAGGGTCCAGTGAGAGATACGGGGATGATTACAGAACTTGAACATCTCTCCTGTGATGAGAGACTGAGACCTCAGGCTGTTTAGTCTTGAGAAGAGAAGGCTGAGAGGGGATCTGATCAATGTCTATAAATATTTGAGGGGTGGGTATCAAGATGAAGGTGCCAGGCTCTTTCCAGTGGTGCCCAGACAGGAGAAGGAACGATGGGTACAAGATGGAACACAGGAGCTTTCACCTCAACAGAAGGAGACTCTTCTTTACAGTGTGGGTGATGGAGCACTGGAACAGGCTGCCCAGAGAAGTTCTAAAGTCTCCTTCTCTGGAGACTTTCAAACCCCACCTGGATGCATTCCTGTGTTGCCTGCCTTAGGTGATACTGCTTTGGCAGGGGAGGTTGGACGTGATGATCACTTGAGGTCCCTTCCAACCCCCAACATTCTTTGTGATTCTGTGATTCTGTGGTGTGTTAGGCAGGTTGCCCTCTTTCCACTGACAAAAGCCAAAAACTTTCCTTTTTTCCTCTTGTTTCTTTCTTTCTTTGTTTTGTTTTTAATTAGTAGCATGATAACTTAGAAATGGATACTTTTAAACAACAACAACAGAATATCTAAATGCCATCTACATATTAACACCCCTCTAACCTCAAATAGTAGTGAGGATAAAGAGTGGTCCACGATGTATAGATACACAGATATATATTTACTGGAGTATTGAGGTACACCATAAATACAGTGTACAGCTTGCTGTCTGCTGACTGAAATATCTCAAGAGCTTGCAACTGCAGTGTTCTGGGTAGAGCACAAACTGCAACTACACTTTGAACAATGAAATATATTCTTCCCCATCTCACCAGCCAGCTCCAGTAAAGGATTTACCAGCAGCTATAACCCTGCTTCCCTGCGCCTTCCAGAACTTTTCAGGGAATCTTCTGGGGTCATTTGTTAAGCTTTCCAGGGTGCAAAGAACTCAGTTCTATGCCCTTCATAGAATCTTTGTTGTGGCAAGTCTTACTTATTTATTTTAAAGTCCAATTTCAAAGGCAAAATTTATCAGTGACTTTTTTTTTCCGCTCCTGGATTTTCCCCCAGGATGCATCATTCCTTATTAAGTACCTAAACTTTCAAAATATCTATATACAGTTCGATGGGTTGGTGGTTTCTCCTGGGT
Source organism: Indicator maculatus (assembly GCA_013399975.1). NCBI lineage: Eukaryota > Metazoa > Chordata > Aves > Piciformes > Indicatoridae > Indicator > Indicator maculatus. The sequence goes on along the minus strand of VXBD01012041.1, from coordinate 6,373 downwards.
TGAGTTTTATTTAATGCTTTTCACACACAGAAAACTTCTTTAGATGCCTGGAATTCATAGAAACCGTTTCAATAATCAATGTGGGGGGGAAAAAAATCTTACTTTTTTTATTTCTTTAGATGCTTGAAATTGATAGGAATTGTTTCACTAAACAGTGTGGAGGGGGAAAAATCTTTTTTTTTTATTTGTAAATATGAGTGGATGTAGCAAATAGTGATGATCAGAATTGGTATTTCAAGTGGCAAGAAAAATAAAACAGCCACCCCAGATCCCTGCATTTCAAAGCATTTCCTGGAGAATAAAATAAAAAGAAAAAAAAGAAGTGCTAGAAGCCCTAACTATGTCAGATCACTTCCTACTGCAGGAATCCCCCAGGGATGTCATGATGTATTGTTTTTTTCACAAGTCTTAAATGATTACTCACATTTGCTCAGTTAATTAAGTAGCAGCTAATTAGATTCTATGTACTAGATAGAAAGGCACATCATTGGATTACTGGTAAAATAAGCTAGTAAGTCTTAGTGGAAATAAGTTGGCTGCTTGGAAATTAGTTTCATCTCTTATTGAAGGGGTTGTTGTTTAACAGATACAGTGTCTAGAGAATTATAGAATCACAGAATCATAGAATCATAGAATCAAGAATGTTGGAAGAGACCTCGAAGATCATCGAGTCCAACCTGTCACCCTAAACCTCATGACTATCTAAACTATCTATCTAGAGCAGGAACCTCAGGAGCCCACACCACTAAGAAGAGGGCAGCAGAGCCTAAAGCTGTGTTCCCAATGTTGCCAGAGCACTGTGTAGCCTACCTCTCTCTCCTCCCCTTGGCTTTCTTCCCCCAGGAACCTTTTTCTGTCTGTTTTTTTTTTCTTCTTCTTTTTTTTTTTTTTTTGTCTCTGGGTGAACTCTGGGTTCCCTTCTCAGCAGGTCTCTAGATTTAATAAACTCTAAGCCTCAGTAAATCCCTGCTGATACGAGGAGGAGCTTGTTTCACCTGTTTGCACCTTGAGGACAAGGAGAACTATTCATCTTTGCAGGACTACCTAAGCACAATACTGGCAGTTTTCACCCTGGCTTTCTGTCAGATTCCCACTACAGCTAGACAGACTCTCTGGGACCAGCCAGAATTTTCTGTGTCATTCTAAAGGAGGAACTAGTTAATTGTATTATAAAAGTTTCAAATGCTATTTCCAAAGGCAATACAGACTGGCTGGAATGCTGCCTACCTGTATAAAACCCTACCCTGTGACACATACTCAAATTCCAACGCTTGGATTGAGCCTTTGTTAAAAATAAATCATGCGTCACGCTGCTAAGGTACTTCTTGTGACAACCAGTCACTAGTGGGGAGGCTTTAAGGGCAGGCAAAGAGCTTTTATCTACACAACAGGATTGAGCACTTGATGGAGTTTTTCTTTTTTGTCAGTGTTTTACTTCACCTCAGTTGTTAAAGTTTGAAGGGGGAACTTCAGCCTAGATCCTGACTGCAAAGAATGAAAATAAATTACCATCAGATATAAAAGAAAAATAATGATAAGGTCTATGTAATTCATTGGCTTGCTAATGGGAATATAGAGCAGAGGCATAAACAGTTCTTTTTCTCTCTTCTCTTCTCCTGTCACTTCTGCTTGCAGCTTTCCTCTCTGTCTCTTCTGCGGCCTTGCCAGGGGTATCACCCCTGGTGAGACACATCTGGAGTGCTGGGTCCAGTGCTGGGCTCTTCACTATGACAGGGACATACTGAAGTGAGTCCAGTGGGGGTTTGCAAGGTCGTTACATGACTGGAGTGCCTGGACAAGGCTCAGGAGTATTCATCCATGTGAATAATATACCTGATGGGGGGAGCAAACACAACAGAGCCAGACTTCTCAGGGGTGCCTAGTGATGGGACCAGAGCTAATAGCCACAACCCAAAGGACAAGAAAATCCATGCAAATGCAGCACACTTTGTTACTGGGAAGATGGTCTGACACAGGAACAGATTAGTCAGAGAGGCTGTGAAATCTCCATCCTTGAAGATACTCTAAACCCAACTGGAGGCAGATCTGAGCAACTTGCTCTCACTGTCTGCTCTCAGCAGACGATCTTCACAGGTGCCTTCCTTTCTGCCACAGCTGGTCTGTGATTTTAAATCATATTTGATTTTAAATAGTATTTGATTTTAAATAATATTTGGTACTAAAGACATAAATATTTTTGTAAGAATGCTTGTTGCTATTGCAATACAAAAAAAAACCTGATGTGTGAAAGCACATAAATACAATGCAATATACAAATATGTGTGACTGCAAGCACAATAGATAAAAGCTGGATATGAAACTAGACAAAGTAGGTGTTTGGGGTATTTTTCCTAGAAGAGGTAAAATAATAATCACAAAGGAGAAAAATAGAGATTAAAGATAAAGAAAGATTTTTGTGCTCCAAACAACTTTTGGTATTTGATAATTTGGGCTGTGTTGCCAACACTGATAATATTCTCTATGTTTCTGAATGAGATCTGTAAATATTATATGACTAATTTTCTCAGCTCAGATTCACAAAATCACTTAATAGCAAGCACAAGTTTACATAGCACTTTCAGGGAAACAAGACAGTCTTGTGGATTTGGTTACACAAAAAGGAAACAAATTCAAGTGATTTCAGTAACGACTAAGCAAAACTGGAAATGAAGTGAAAACTAACCAAAGAAGGCAGCCACAGGTGAATTAATTATATTTCCATAGTAAAAGATATTACTGGAATAAATTTGAATGCTGGGATCAAGAATCCCAAAAGAGCAGGAATTTTTGAAAATTAATAAGAGGTAAGGATTGTGGAATCATAGAACCATAGAATGATCTGGGTTGGAAGGGACCTCCAAAGGCCATCTAGTCCAAACCCCTCTGTAGTAAGCAGGGGCATCCCCAACCAGATCAGGTTGCCCAGAACCTTGTCAAGCCTCACCTTGAATACCTCCAGGGATGGAGATAATCAGAGATGGAGATATTCAGAGATTCTTCAGAGATGGAGAATCTTAGAGTTCAGGAAAATACAAATCACACAGGTTTTTGTTTCTTTATTTGTTATGAAAAAGCCATTATAAAACCACGAAGAGTTAGAGTAGCACCTACTATACAGAAAAATTTAACTTCTAAGTCAGTATAAAAGAGTGTTTATATCTGACTGGTCATTATAGAAATGCTGAAAACTGTAGGCCAGGTTATTTGCTTTTATTTTATTCACAGTATCACAGTATATCAGAGGCTGGAAGGGACCTCCAGAGATCATCAGGTCCAACCCCCCTGCCAGAGCAGGATCACTTAGGGTAGTCCACACAGGAATGCATCCAGGTGGGTTTAGAAAGTCTCCAGAGAAGGAGACTCCACAACCCCTCTGGGCAGCCTGTTCCAGTGCTCCATCACCCTCACTGTAAAGAAGTTTCTGCTCATGTTGAGGTGAAATCTTCTATGTTCAAGTTTGAACCCATTGTTCCTTGTCTTATCACTGTGAACCACCAAAAAGAGCCTGGCCCCCTCCCCTTGACACCCACCCCTCAGATATTTATAGACATTGATCAGATTCCCTCTCAGTCTTCTCCTCTCCAGACTAAACAGGCCCAGGGCTCTCAGTCTCTCTTCATAGGGGAGATTCATAGGGGAGATGCTCAAGTGCCCTAATCATCCTCCTGGCTCTCTGTTGGATTCTCTCCAACAGATTTTATCTTATTTTGTTTATCTTTTGGTTTGTGTTCCATAGTTGGCATCCTTAATGATTTATTAAAGATATTCATTGGGAAAGAACCATAAATTAGAGATGTTTAGTATTTGTGCCATTTCTAGTTTTGCTTTTGTTTGGTTGGTTTTTTGTCTCCTGTCACACCAAGCTGCACAAACCTCATCGCTTACAACAGAGAAATTACAACTTAACTGTTACAGTGACCCTACAGACCTCTGTGTCATCATCCAACCGAGAAGCCATTCATGCTGAGTCAGCCAAGGCTAAATGAAATAATAGAACCAGTTTGCAAAATATTTATACACATCCAGATGCCATGATAAGGCACACTTAGCATTAGAGCAGAATTCAAATTCTGCTATGGATTTACTGTTACAAGTAATGAGGAAATATTCCACAACATCCCTGACTCATCCATATATGACACAAGATGCAACCAATGGCCACAGAAAATTGCACCTAGCACCACAGTACTTTGAACCCCATATTATTATGCCTAGGGAAAAACTCTGTATTGAGCCTGCTTGGTGCCCTTAAAGGAGGTTGTTTGCTTTATCACTCACAGACTCTGGACTGGAGAGAGTCATGTTGTGGGTAACGTTCTCTGATATTCCTGAGAAGCTCTGGAGTATGACTGCTAAGGTTAACTGTGTTAACAGAAGACCTTCTCTTTGAAGTGTTGGACTTGTATTTTTTTTAATTGGCATGTTTGAATCAGCTACAGCACTCTGAGGGAAAGACTAGGAGGGAGTCATATCTCCATATCTTCCCAGTTACATCTCACAACTTTTCCACAGAGCAAGCTGGATCTCCAGCATGAAGTACAAGCTCTCCTAAAGAGCAGAAGCTGCTTGGTCTCTGACTCACTGCCTTTCAGCTGTGGCTAAGGAGAGGGTAGAGATGAGATGATGTCACCTATTCTCTTGCTTGTTTTTCTGCCAAGCAACGTGACTTTTGGGAGGAACTGAGCAGGCCTGACGAGCTCTGCATAGCAGTTGAAGGGCACTTCCCATCCCACATGTAGGTCTTAAGCGTGGGAAAGAGGAAAAACTCAGAGCACCCTAAATCACAACCTGGAACATATAGATTAATCCAATCTGTGCTGGGAGCATGTGGTCCTCATGAAATAACATAGCATAGGAGAGGGAGAGGGTGGTGAGACACTGGAAAAGGTTGCCCAGGGAGGTGGTGGAAGCCTCATCCTTGGAGGTTTTTAAAGCCAGGCTGGATGTGGCTCTGAGCAACCTGATCTATTGTGAGGTGTCCCTGCCCATGGCAGGGAGGTTGGAACTAGATGATCCTTGAGGTTCCTTCCAACCCTAATGATTCTATGATTCTATGACAATATTCCTCAAAGTGTCTAAGTTATCCTCTTTGCTGGATGTATCTCTTAAATGGTGAAATGTTTGTTAATGCAATGACCATGATCCTGGAAACAGCAGGGGTCTTTGTAGCTCAGAGAGGAGGGAATTTTGTCCTGTCCTCTAAAAAACCAAATTGTTATGAAATCATTTGGGAACTGAGAAGCTCTTTTACCTGCAGACTGGAAGAAATCATCCTTTTACATTTTTTTTTCATTTTGCCAGTCCTCATGCCCACAACCCAGAAGACTGCTGGACTCACCTGCTGCAGGTAACACAGCTCACATTCAAAGGCACAAAGGTGAGAGGAAGACTTTGGGCCTCTTGAGATTTGCATTAGTGAGATAAGACATATTTTATGAGATTTGCTAAGAAACAGATACTGCATCCTTGAACTGCTTCTTCGGCAGAGCACATGCCAGTTCCTTGTTCTTTGCCTCCAGAATTACATGAACGGATCTTTGACCATAAAATTGTGGAATGAATGGAATTTGTCATTAACAGGATTGTCTCTGAACTTAAGTCAGGAAGAGAGAGGCAGTGGTTGTGTGACAAGCACAGTAGCCACACACCAGTTGCCCTACCTGCAGAAGGACACAACACACTCAGGGAAACTAACTTCTCACCTTTCTTCTCACACAGCCCCTGCTTCAATGAGTGATTGCATCTCAGATTTCTTTGGGAGGCTGGCTGGCTGAAGTTTACCTGATGAGGGCTTTTTGCCCTCAGTGTGCAGGATGCTTCTTTCAAGAGGTATTTTCCATATAACAGCATAAATCTGATGGGAATATTCCAGGGTAAAAATAACTTCTCAGAGTTAATCTGTTTCGATGAAAAGAAAAATTTATCCTTTGCTTGCCAGATTATATAGGTCTGAACTGAAAATGTTCAGTGATTAATTCTGTTATGCAATTTTTAAATCCTTCCTTTCCTGCACAGCAAGTTGTCATGAGAAATATCCTTTGTTAGCTGGGATCACCTGTTTCAGCTGTCAAAGTGACAAAACATAAACCCTTCCACTGATGTGTGTAAGGGAAATACGGCATTCCAGTTACAGAAGAGTTCTTTGTTTAATATTAGGCTTCTAATTAGTATAACATTTTAAAGAGGAAGAGGCAAAAATATGAATAAGAAAAAAAAGTAAAAAATAAGATTTTTTTTAAAGTAAAAACATAAAGTAAAAAGAAAGACAGAAAGAGGGAAGGAAAGAAAGAAAAAGAAAGAAGGAGAGAAGGAAAGAAAGAAGGAAGGAAAGAAGGGAAGAAGGGAAGAAAGAAAGGAGGAAAGAAAGAAAGAA
>VXBD01012040.1:13218-24957 GCA_013399975.1 Indicator maculatus | reverse complement strand
TTGTGCTCCCAGACTCCTCCCCAGCATTGTGCTCCCAGACCCCTCCCCAGCCTTGTGCTCCAAACCCCTCTCCAGCTTTGTTGCTCTTTTCTGGACACGTTCGAGCAACTCAACATCTTTCTTGAACTGATGGGCCCAGAACTGGGCGCAGCACTCAGGGTGTGGTCTAACCACCGTCATCTGCTGAGCTTCTGTAAGCTGCTGTGCTGGATCCATGCTCTGCCAGCTCCTCTCAGCCCTCCTTCTGCCCCTGCTAATGTTTGTCACCTCCTTTGCTTTACCCTGTGCCACGGCACCTTTTGCCCCTGTGCCATGAGGGCTTTGAAGGCTCTCCAGAAGGTGATGCTCTGGGAGAGCCATGGGTGAGGTGCATCAGCTCCAAGAGCTGTGTGATTTCTGGCACAGCAGCCTCGATTCTCAGTTGTTTCTTTTGCAGAGATTTCATTTGGAAATGGGATTTAGGATTTTAAAAAGGAGAGCAGAGAAGGCACCAGAAGTCTGCCAGCTGGGCCACAACCCCTGGGACTGATCACAGAATGGCTTAGGTTGGAAGGGATCTTGGAGATCATCTATTCCAACCTCCCCACCATGAGTAGGGACTTGTCTCAACTAGACTTGGCTGCTCAAGGCAGGGTCTGTGTAGCTCTGGGTGGTAGTCTGGCTGTTCTTAGAGTCCAAATGTACAGGATTAACTCAACCAAAGGAGAGCAAAATGACTTTGAAGCTGATGGCTTGGCTCAAATACCTTTCTTAGTTGTGAGGATTCAAAGTGCCCTATACACAGTTAGGACTACAGTTTAATAGGGAACTTTCCTGGGTGAATGTTGATCACTTTTCAACCAAAATTAGATTCTCCCCTCTATAAAGAGGCACAGATAACAGGTCCTCACCTCAGGGTTGAAATCCTGTTAATGGCTTTTACAGTCATCATACATGAGACCTTGGACCAGGGGTTCTGACCCAAGCAAACAGAGGATGCATCCATGCCCTCTTGCTTAGCACCAAAGTGACAGGTTCAAACCAGAATTCATATTTTCAGCAAAGGAGATACTCCTCACCAAGAGTTAGGCAGCTGTGTGCTGAGGGGGAAGAGGCTCTCAGGGACTCAGGCACACCCAGGCAGGTGAATGCAAGGGGCTTAGCTTAACTCTTCACCATGGGGCAAAAATCTGCATGAAGCACAACTCTCCATGGCTGGCTGTGGTGGCTAGTCCTGATGTGGTAGATATTACTTGGAGGAGAGTCCTTGGGGCTGTGTGTGCTGGGGGACATCCTGAGATCATGGGGCATCAACCTGGACTCTGGCAACACAATTAGCATTAGAAGGACTCTTTCTGTGAACTTAGCCTCCTTATAAAGCTCCAAATCACACCTCTGTGGTAGTTTCAGGCTGTGCCTGGAAAATTTTCCACAGATCTTGAAGAGAATGTAAATAAATCACCACTGAATGTGAAAAGGAAAACAATGATAAGCTCTTAACAATCCCATTGGACCTGCTTCAGCCTCTCAATGTCCTTCTTGGAGTGAGGAGCCCAAACCTGAATCCAGTCTTTCCAAAAGGTTCCATAACTCATCTTGAAGACTTCAGACAAGTATTTCTTATTTTTTCATCAAGAAGTCGATGGAAACTGAAGGGATACAGCCAGACTGAGATCAGTATTGTGTCCTGGGGAGGACCCACACAGCTTTCACAACATGAAGTTGTGCCTTCCAGATTCAGTAGAGCTCTCTGAAGTGATCACTCTGCCTTTGGACCTGCAGTCTGTTTAAGATGGATCCCTAAAGTGGTCTTTTGGGAAGGATTCTCATGCAAGGCTCTTTCAAAAATGACCCTGGCCTGAGGTGAGAAGGAAGGGCTGCTCCTGGCTGAAGAGCAAGAAGTAAACCTACAAACAGATGGAACTCATTCATGATGGGATGTTACTGGTAGAATTCTGTAAGCATGTGTACAGGAGTAGTATGAAAACAAATGTTTGACAAGTGCAAAGTGATTTCATTTGTGCCAGGGGAGGGTTAGATTGGAGATTAGGAAATATTTCCTTGCTGTGCAAGAGTGGTCAGGGATTGGCACAGGCTGCCCAGGGAGACGGTGGAGTCCTCTTCCTTGGAGGTGTTCCAGAAACCTGGGGACAGGGTTTGGTGGTTGGGTTGATGTTTGGACTGCATGATCTCAGAGGGCTTTTCCAACCCAAACAATTCCCTGGTTCTAAGTGAGGATAACAGATAGCCACAGAACATATGGAGAGCATGTACCTAGAACTGCCTGTCAGAGTTTTCTACTGGTGTGTTTTGGTCTCTGTCACTTTGATTTCATCTGTCACAGGAAAATCCATCTGCAAACCTTATTAGGTTTCATCTCTCTAACAGGAGAGAGATGAGACCAGAAACTGGTTTTGTGCCTCCTCAGGCAGCAGCAGGAGGCTGAGCTTGCTGGTCCATACAGCTGGCACATCATTCATGCCATGCTGGCTGGTGGCACAGATGCTTTGCAGGTCCCTTTGTCTGGCTGCCCTGATGCAATGGAGCTGAGCTCTGCTTTGCTCCCAGCTGTGGGAGCTGCAGACTTTTACTGCTCTGTGAAACTTTTCTGCTCCCCACTACCTTCTAATCGTTATTTGGAGCCTGCTACAGTGATTTGCCTCTGTAATATATCAGAGAAATGAGTTCCACTGGTTAATTCTGCACTGTACCAAAGCAGGGATGGAATTCTCAGCCCGGGGCAGGATTTCAGATCCATTCCTCACTTGGCTGTCGATTGGTGAAGTGTGCCTGTAGCAATCTCACAACTCATTTCCCCACATGGATTAAAACACCACACTGTGACAGAGGAGAGGGAAGACAGAACCCCCCCCAGGTCAGACACATGTACAGGCACAGACCCTCCCCAGCAGAACTGGGCTCCACACCATCCATCAGGCTTTAACTCTCATTTCTCCTTGCAAAAGGCTCATCAGTGTCACTGCCTCTTCATGGTTCCTGCTCTTTGAAGAGAGCTCTGCTAAGTCTTCCTGCTGCCAGCCTTTCTTCCCAGGGCAGGGAAAAGCCAGTGGGAGCAGCTGGTTTGGGCTTCCTGAGGCCAGAATGCAAAAGTTACCAGGAGGAACATTGGTTGACTGCTAAAGAGAATCAACCAGCCAGGCACAGCTCTAGTCCTGGCATCAGAGTTTGTTCAGGCCTTGCAAATCAGCAGAGATGGAGAGTGGATAGGTCATGCTCAGTGACCACAGAAGAGCAGGAAGCAGGGACCCCACCACAAGAAGGACATGGACCTGCTGGAGCAGCTGGAGGAGGCCACAGGGCTGAAGAACTTCTGCTATGAAGGCTGGGAGAGTTGGGGCTGTTCAGCCTGGAGGAGAGAAGGCTCTAGGGAGACCTTAGAGCAGCCTTCCAGTACCTGAAAGGAGCTACAAATCATCCAGAGCCAACCCCCTGCCATGGGCAGGGATACTTCCACCAGCCCAGCTTGCTCAAGACATCATCCAGCCTGCCCTTGAACACCTCCAGGGAGGGGACAGCCACAGCCTCCCTGGGCAACCTGTGCCAGTCTCTCCCCACCCTCAGTCTCAACAAAGTCTTCCTCACCTCCACTCTCAATCTCCCCTCTCCCAGCTCAAAGCCATTGTCCTCATCCTGTCACTCCCAGTCCTTGTCCAAAGTCCCTCCCCAGCTCTCCTGGAGCCCTTCAGGTATTGGAAGGCTGCTCTAAGGTCTCCCTGGAGCCTTCTCCAGGCTGAACAGCCCCAACTTCCTTAGCCTGTCTCCACAGGGGAGGTTCTTCAGCCCTCTGATTACTGTCACGGTCTCCTCTGGCCCCTCTCCAGCAGCCTCAGATTCTTCTTGTGCTGGGGGTCCCAGAACTGGAGGCAGTGCTGCAGGTGGAGTCTGAGCAGAGCAGAGCAGAGGGGCAGAATCCCCTCCCTGTGCTGCTGGATAGAGGATAGAGTCTGACAAAATTTACTCCACACAGCCTGAGGTGTGGATCCCTCAGGAGCAGTTTAGGTTTTCCCTTGCCTTGACCCCAGTGGACAGCCTGCAGATACTGCCAGCAACTTGAGCAATGTGACCTCATCTGCATTGCTCAGACCTCCATCCTCCTGTCCTCCCCTCTCCACAGCCCTCTCCTCTCCCTGTTTGCTGCACCAGCTCCCAGCAGGGATTTTGCTGCTTCACTGCGAAGTGTCACACAAAGCCATGGTGCTGGGCACAGATTAGCTGAAATGAGAGCAGTTGGAGGCCTCATTTAGGTTTTAATTAAGGCAAAAGTATCATTAACTTTGGCAGGAGCTACTTGATCAAATACTGCATAGAAATGAAGAGGAGCTGAATGAAGATTTGGCCAGCAAGGAAGAAGATCTTGCAAGCACCATGCCAGGATGCCTTGGATGATATTTCTGTTCTGGGGAATCTTCTGAAAGCCCTCTCCCAGAGCTGTTCCCACGGCTTGGCAGCAAGGGCAGCTCTGCATAGGCCCCTGTGGCCTGTGCTGAGCTTTTAGCCAGGTGCTATACACCTTGTGAAGGTGTCTCCTTCCCAAAGCAAAGAAACCTGCCTCAGGGATGGAATTTTCAGTGCCTGGAAATGCCTGATAAGGAGCCAGGGCTCCCCAGAGCTCAGTGCATGTGCAGAAAAATGGATCCCAAGCACAAATCCAGGCTGGGTGAGGAGTGGCTCAAGAGCAGCCTTGAGGAGAAGGGCTTGGGGGGTGTCAGGTGGTGACAAACTCCCCAGGAGCCAGCAGTGGTCCCTGGCAGCCAGCAGGCAGCTGAGTGCTGAGCTGCAGCCAGAGCAGGGAGAGCAGCAGCACAGGGAGGGGATTCTGCCCTCTGCTCTGCTCTGCCCAGACCCCACCTGCAGCACTGCCTCCAGCTCTGGGACACAGCACAAGAAGGACCTGGAGCTGCTGGAGAGGGTCCAGAGGAGCCATGAGGATAATCAGAGGCTGCAGAACCTCCCCTATAGGGACAGGCTTAGAGATTTGGGGGAGTTCAGTCTTTAGAAGAGAAGGCTCCAGGAAGATCTCAGAGCAGCCTTCCAATACCTGAAGGGGCTGCAGGAGAGCTGGGGAGGGACTTTGGACAAGAGCTTGCAGTCACAGGATAAAGGACAATGGCTTTGAGCTAGGAGAGGGGAGATTGAGGCTAGAGATGAGGAAGAAATTCTTGAGAGTGAGGCTGGGGAGAGACTGGCACAGGTTGCCCAGGGAGGCTGTGGCTGTCCCCTCCCTGGAGGTGTTCAAGGCCAGGCTGGATGAGGCCTTGAGCAAGCTGGGCTGGGGGGAGGTGTCCCTGCCCATGGCAGGGGGTTGTCACTGGATGAGCTTTAAGGTTCCTTCCAAACCAAACCATTCCAGGGTTCTGTGATTCAGCTATGGAGCAGTCCCAGAGCTTGCTCAGCTCATCCTTTCCCCAAGTGAAAATGTGCCCAAGTGGCAGGTGAGAGAGAGCAGGGAGTCAGCTATGGAAATGGGAGGCAGATGTGCTGCAGCTGCACACTGCCAGGGCCTGTCCCCGACTGCAGCCCTCTGCTGTAGAGTTATTCTGAACTTTCCTCACAGGCAACTGATTGCCTTTGGGAGCATTTATCCAGTGGCCTCCTACACTGCCCTTCACATCTTTGGAAGCACAAATGAAGTCACCACACAGCCTCCTCTTCTCCAAGCTCAAGAGACCCAGCTGGCTGATCCAACGAGGAACCCTGTGCCTCATCCATGTCCCTGCCATAAGCATCCCCTGACTGCTGCAGCTGCAGCTCCTCTGTGACCCAGGGGAGATCAGAGCCTGTCACACCAGAAGGCCCTTTCCATGGAAAAGGTGGGGTTGGAGGAGCTGGTGTGAGGAAAGCTGAGCTAACATCATTTGCTTCTGAAGTTCAGCTCTGAATAGGTGCCCTCATTGCTGGTGACAAAGATCTGCAGGGCAGGGTCAGGAGGACAGAGCCAGGCTCTGCTCAGGGATGTCCAAGGACAGGCCAAGGGGCACTGGGGGCAAGCTGGAGCAGAGGAGGTGCCAGGGGAACAGAAGAGAAACCTTTGTCACTGTGAGGGTGCTGGAGGCCTGGAGCAGGCTGCCCAGAGAGGTTGTGGAGTCTCCTTCTCTGGAGGCTTTCAAAACCCACCTGGATGTGTTCCTATGTGACCTGCTCTGGGTGATCCTGCTCTGGCAGGGGGGTTGGACTGCAGGATCTTCCCAGGTCTCTTCCAACCCCTAACATTCTGTGATTCTGTGACATCTGCAGCTCTCTGCTGCTCTGTGTGGTTCCAGATCAGAGTCTGACTTAGGAAAATGCTCCCATCCAAGTCGTTTGTCATAGTCACCATGACTGGGCAGGTAAATGTTCTGAATCAGAACCCAGATAAGAGCCTGCTGGGGCTTATTTGTAATAAATCATTTGTATAATTCCCCTGGCAAAAGAAAAGTCCTGGAGTCCTCCTAGTTCAGGCTGTTACATTTAGATTTTGTGTTGGTTTAGATCAGGTGTCCATGAACTTAGGATTGGCAGAGCACAGATAAGCTCTGGCATCATAGATGAGCTCTGGCATCATAGATGAGCTCTGGAATCATAGATGAGCTCTGACATCATAGATGAGCTCTAGCATCATAGATGAGTTCTGACATCATAGATGAGTTCTGACATCATAGATGAGTTCTAGCATCATAGATGAGTTCTGACATCACAGATGAGTTCTAGCATCACAGATGAATTCTAGCATCATAGATGAGCTCTGGCATCATAGATGAGTTCTGACATCATAGATGAGCTCTGACATCATAGATGAGCTCTGGCATCAGCAAGGACCTCCATGTGCTTGGTGCTGTACAGACAGAGAGCACCAGGCTGGACCTTGTCTCAAAGCAGGATAAATGACTCCAAGAAGGACATTGAGCGCTGGAGTGGGTCCAGAGAAGGGAAACCAAGCTGGGGAAGAGTCTGGAGATCAGGGCTGGGGAGGAGCAGCTGAGGGAGCTGGGGGTGTTCAGCCTGGAGAAGAGGAGGCTGAGGGGAGACCTCATTGCTCTCTGCAGTTCCTGGAAAGGAGGCTGGAGCCAGGTGGAGGTTGGGTTCTTCTCCCAAGTAAAAAAGTGATAGAATGAGAGGAAATGGCCTTGGATTGCCCCAGGGCTGGGTTAGGTTGGTCATTAGAAGAAACTTCAACACTGAAAGGGTTCTCAAAGGCTGGAACAGGCTCTCCTGGGAGGAGGTTCTCCAGCCCTCTGATCATCTTTATGGCCTCCTCTGGCCCCTCATCAGCAGCTTCAGGTTCTTCTTGTGCTGGGGGCCCCAGAACTGGAGGCAGTGCTGCAGGTGGGGTCTGAGCAGAGCAGGGCAGAGGGGCAGAATCCCCTCCCTGTGCTGCTGCTCTCCCTGCTTCTGGGCTGCCAGGGCCCACTGCTGGCTCCTGGGGAGTTTGTCACCCTCAAGGCTCCCCTTGAGCCACTCCTCACCCAGCTTGGGTTTGTGCTTGGGATTGCCCTGACCCAGGTGTGGAACAAGGATTGCAGGTGAAGGACTCAGGGCAGCAGCTCTGCAGCAGCTGTGAGATTTGCATGAATTCAGCTTGTGTGTGTGTGGAGGTGGAGGCAGGCAGCCCCTGGCAGGGAGGGGCAGGTGACACTGAGCTGATTCCTCGATGGCTGCCTTCAAGAAATGTTCATTCTCGAGGGTAGAGCTGCTAGAGATGTGGCTTGCACGCAGGCAGCTTCAGAGGGCAGACTGGCAGTGGTGTGGACTTGGCCTGGAGTCAAGGCAGATGACACATCTCCTGTTCTGAAGCACAGCAGGCATTACCTCTGCATTCCTCTTAGTCACACTTCAGATATCCTTTTCTTTCCTGGAGCACATCCAGCCAGCGACCTGCTCTTTAATTACACAGCAGATGCCATGCACATGCTGTGCAGGGGGTAGCCAGGGCAGGTTGGGGCAGGTTACCTGCTAATTATCTTCCCAATTACTGGGTAATTCAAAGCCCAATTGCCGTGTAATTTGCTGCCTGGAGAGCATGGCCAGCACTCAGCCTGCAGCACTCAGCCTGCTCCTGTCTCTCAGATGGAGCCAGGCTCCTCTCAGTGACTGCAGACACCTAAAGGAGAACACAGCTGACACTCAGCCTTACCCCAAGGACACTCCTGACCAGGAGGTTCCAGCTCATGACTTGCTTGTGGATTCCTAGCAGTGGTAATAATAGGATAATAATCATCATCATCATCATCATCATAACGTGGCAGTGATGACTCATGGCCTGCAGGAGTCTTGCTGAGGGCCCACTTAAGCTGAAGAAACACTCCTGGCTCTGTTCAGACCTCCCATCAGCCACTGGTCTCAACAGGAGAGGACTTAGCTGCCATATGGAGTAGAGATGTTATTTCTCCATGGAAAAGTGCTTTGCTTTACCTGGAGTCTCACCTTCATTAGGGCTTTGAAGCCAGATCAAAACCAAGCACTGCTCCTTGGCTTCTCCATCCACCCAGAGAGCCCAAGAGCTAAGCCCAGGCACACACCAGCTCTGACTCTTCTTCCTTAATTGCATGGTAGGAGGCATCTCACAACCTGCACCTTCTGGTCTCTCCCTTGGGTAGTCACTTTAACAGCAGCTTCTGACACTCCTTGTGAGGAGACAAAAGGAATTTCATTTTATTGCACAGGAGGGAGGGAAATATGAAGCACATCCTAATGACAGCATCAGCAGGCATTGATCTGAGAGGGAGAGGCTGGCTTGGTCCAGAGTGATATCACCAACCTGAGAAGAGATGGACTGGGAGTGGCAGGAGCACAGGATCTGACCTGTGCTGCTCCAGGCTGCTTGAGATGTTCATGGAGAACACAAGCCAAGCTTGGTGTCTGAAGGTGCAGGGGATGTGATGACCTGGGAACCCCAGGTGAGGTTCACCTTGGCATTGCTTGAAGAGACCAAGTGAAATCCAGCAGGTATCTCCCTGGGTGTGGACAGGCTGATGATGTCCACCTCTGGTGGTGCTCATACTGTCTGAGCAGATGGTGTTACCTAGCAGCCAGCTGTGAGCAGGATCCAGAGCTAGATGCTCAGGGATAGAAGGCACCACCACTGCCAAATGTGGCTGATGGGCAATCACCTTGAGGCTGTTGCCTCTTGTCCTGACACTGCTGACCACTCTTGCAGCAATGACATTTTTCCTTCTCTCCTACCTAACCCTCCCCTGGCACAATTTCAGGCCATAATTTCCTCTCCTTCTATCACCTGAGACTGGGGAGCAGAGCCCAACCCCCACCTGACTGCAGCCTCCTTTCAGGGAGCTGGAGAGAGCAATGAGGTCTGCCCTCAGCCTCCTCTCCTGAAGTCTGACCACCCCCAGGTCCCTCAGCTGCTGCTCACCAGGCCTGTGTTGAAGGCCCTTCACCAGCCTCGTTGCTCTTTGGCATACTCCAGCCCCTCCATGTCCTTGGAGTGAGGGGCCCAGAAGTGACCCCAACACTCAGGGTGCAGCCTCACAGTGCTGAGCAGAGTGAGGCAATCACATCCCCAGACTGCTGACCACACTGCTCCTCATCCAGGCCAGGATGCCACTGGCCTGCTTGCCCTCCTAAGCCCAGTGCTGGCTCATCTTCAGCTGCCCATCAGGCAGCACCCCCAGGTCCTTCTCGACTCAGCAGCTCTGCAGCCACTCAGCCCCAAGCCTGTAACTCTGCATGGGGTGGCTGTGGCCCAGAACTCAGAACATGCTTGGCTGGTGTGCTCCCATCCCCTGGGCCTGGGCTCTGAAGGGTCTCCTTGCCACAGACAGCTGCTCTCCTTCCACCTGCCAATCTCAACCCCTCCTTTGGGCTTACATCTTTACAATTGTTCATCTGTTTCGTTGGCTTACAGCTGAGATGATGGATGGTGAGTGGAGGAGGGAGGACATGCAGCTAGCAGCAGCAGTGTTTTCTGGCTCATGGTCCAGCAGGTTTTAATAAGCTGTCAGCCCTGATGACTTTTCCTGACTGCTGTGTGCTAAGCTGTCTGACCCTCACCAGTGCTCCACCTGTCACCATGGATGATGTCAGTCACCACCAGAGCTTTTCTCTGTCATTTGCACTCCAGCTGAGTGAAGCTGACTTACTGCACTTGGTTGCCTTGTTTACTTACTTTGAGTTTGCCTTGGAGAAGGGCCAAACCCAACCCTCACAGGGGCCTTTCTTTAAGGAGAGAGACTGTGGTGTGTTTGGGAAGTGGATCTGACCTGCTCAAGGAATTTTGTGGATTAACTGCATAGAATCATGGAATCATTATGGTTGGAAAGGTCCTCTAAGATCATTCAGTCCAACATCGACCCAACCCCACCATGGCCACCAAACCCTGGCCCCAAGTGCCATGGCCACAGGGTTCTGGAACACCTCCAGGGATGGGGACTCCACCACCTCCCTGGGCAGCCTGGGCCAATCCCTGAGCACTCTTGCAGCACAGACATTTTTCTTCCTCTCCAACCTAAGCTTCCCCTGGTACAATTTCAGCCCATTTCCTCTCCTTCTATCACCTGAGACTGGGCAAAAGAGCCCAACCCCCACATGACTGCAGCCTCCTCTCAGGTAGAGAGCAATGAGGTCTCCCTCAGCCTCCTCTTCTCCAGACTGCACAACCCCAGCTCCCTCAGCTGCTCCTCCCCAGCCCTGTTCTCTAATAACTCTGCTACAGTAAAGCACAGAAATGTTGGCAAAACCAAGACTCTGGTGCAGTTCATTAAATGCCTTCTTCTTCATTATTTCCTTTGGCCCTGACCTATGAGTTGTAGGGACAAAGGGAGGAAGCTTGGCCATGTGTTCAGGGACTTCATTCAGAACCAGAAGTCCAAATGGAAACAGAAGCCAACACAGCAAGGACTCTTCTCCAAGAGTTTGTCTGGCAGAGCCAGGTACCAAAACCTGAGGCTCCTCAGGATCTTTGGGGCATGTAAAGGATCAGGACATTTTTTAACTCCCTTTTGCTTTATGACAATTTTCATCCATGATGTGGTTTCCTCCTTCAACCTGTGGCTAGACAGCAAAGTGCAAAGTCCTGCGTCTGGGTCAGGCCAACCCCGGGCACAAATCCAGGCTGGGTGCAGAGTGAAGAAAGCAACTTAGGGGTGTTGGATACTGAGCAGCTCCCCAGGAGCCAGCAGTGCCCTCATGCAGCCCAGCAGGCAGCTGTGTGCTGGGCTGCAGCCAGAGGAGTGTGGGCAGCAGGGCAGGAGAGGGGATTCTGCCCCTGGGCTCTGCTCTGCTCTGACCTCACCTCCAGTCCTGCCTCCAGCTCAGGTGTCCCCAGCAGGAGAAGGACACAGAGCTGCTGGAGAGAGTCCAGAGGAGGCCACAAAGATGATCCAAGGGCTGGAGCAGCTCTGCTGTGAGGTCAGGCTGAGGGAGCTGGGGGTGCTCAACCTGGNGGTGAGAGTCTGGCACAGGCTGCCCAGGGAGGCTGTGGATGTCCCCTCCCTGGGGGTACAAGGACAGGTTGGATGAGGCCCTGAGCAACCAAGTCCAGCTGAGAGACATCCCTGCACGTGGCAGGGGAGTTGGGGTGGATGATCTCTGAGGGCCCTTCCAACCTGAGCCATTCTAGGGTTCTATGAACATTTCTGGTCACCTGGCCAAGCTTTAGGAATTCTCAGTGTATTGACCTTCCCCCACCTCTCACAGTCTCACAGGATCACATCATCACAGTACATCAGAGGTTGGAAGGGACCTCAAGAGATCATCAGGTCCAACCCCCCTGCCAGAGCAGCATCACCCAGGGGAGTCTGCACAGGA
>VXBD01012040.1:0-12947 GCA_013399975.1 Indicator maculatus | reverse complement strand
CCCTGCTGGACACCTTTCTTGATACACCCCAGGATCCCATTGGCTCTCTTGCCCACCAGAGCACATTGTTGTTCCATGCAGAACTTGCTGCCCACCAGCACTCCAAGGTCTTTCTCTGTGGAGCTGCTTTCCAGCAGGGCAGCCTCTAACCTGTCCTGGTGCTGTTGTTATTCCTCCCCAGATGCAGGACCCTGCACTTGTCCTTATTGACCTTCCTGAGGTTTGCCTGCAGCCAGCTCTCAGCCTGTCCAGGTCATGTTGGATGGCAGCACAGCCTGAGGGGTGTCAGCCAACTCCCCCAGTTTGGTATCATCAGGAACTTGCTGAGGGGACTCTCATCCCTCACCCAGGTCGTTGATAAAGATATGGAACAAAACTGGACTCATCCATGGGCAGCTCACCTGTGCTGGAAGAATTCAGACAGGTTAAAGCAGTCCCTGGGGATGGGCTCCTTCTTCCCTGGCACGGAGCTCACTTCAGGGCAGTCCTTGCCTCAGCTGTTTTTAGTGATCCTAAGCTAAGGTTAACACATCTCTAATTCCTGGGATTGTTCTCAACACCTTTCCAAGAGCCATTCATCACTGGCTGTGGTTTGGCCCTGGGGGCAGTGCAGTGTTGTTGTTAGTCCTACTGCCTATCCAACAGAAGCTCTGGAAAGCAGGAGTCACTTCAGGGGAAGTATTTCCTTGTCAGGCTGTGGTAAAGACAGGCACAAAAAATGTTCAGCATCCTTGAAATGCATTTTTTAAAGAGCAGACTCCCTTGTCTGGCAGCAGGAACTGAGGCTACAAAGAAAGTTTTACCTAGAGCAGGATCTTGATAAGATCTTCAGGTCATATCAGGTATCAAAAGTCTCCTTGCCTGTGCCCTGCAAGTGCCACCTCTGCTGTTCTGACTGCCCCAGAGAGCTCTGCCTGGGTGCCTTGGGAGCATTGTGGCTGCATGGCCACTGAGCAGGTTGCATTAACCTCACTGCATGGGTGAAAGCCTTTAAAGAAGTGGTTTGGGACTTCCAGCAGTTCCCACCATTTGTCACTGTCTCCTTCTTCCTCTCCTTCTCCCTGCCCACTTCTCATCTCAATCCCCACTGCCTCTTCTCTTTGGCTTTAGAGTTTTCCCTTCTTCCTCTTCTGGGAGATCTTTTTTCTTTCCTTTCTTCTTTCTTTATTTCCACCCTTTTTATTTCCACTTGTCTTTGTTCTGTCTCCAGATCTTCATGAAGAGTGGGAAGAGGCAATTCATGCACATGTAAAAAGCAGTGTGTAGGCAAAAGGGGCAAACCCCATCCCCTTCTGCCTGCCAAGCTGCCAGCTGGCCAACATCACCACCACCTCCAGAGGTGTTCCTTGGCTGTACCCAGAAGGATGGCCAGAGCCTGCAGAGCTCCCACACAGGCATGGGAAGGGTGATTGGAGTCATGGCCAGCAGGGGAGCAGAACAGACATCACCACCAGATCCTCCCGGGCCATGCAGAGCCTAAAATGAGAGCTGGAAATGCAGGGGCAGGCCAGGGAGGAGCTGCTGAGCAGTGTGCAGCAGTGAAACTGCCAGGAAACAGTCACAGAATGCTTCAGGTTGGAAAACCTCTTTCAGCTCACCCACTCCAACCATTCTCTAATCCTACCAAGGCTGGGGCTAAGCCATGGCCTTCAGCACCACTTCTCTGCCTCTTTGAAACAGCTTCAGGGATGGGGATTCCACCATCTCCCTGGGCAGTCTGTGCCAGTGCCCAAGGACCCTTTCAGTGATGAAGGTTCTTCTGATGTCAAACCTGAACCTCATTTTGGGGCAATCTGAGGCCATTTCCTCTTGTCCTACAACTTTTTGCTTGGGAGAAGAGCCCAACCCCCACCTCAGGAGCTGTAGAGAGCAATGAGGTCTCTCCTCAGACTCCTCCAGGCTGAACACCCCCAGCTCCCTCAGCTGCTCCTCCCCAGCCCTCTTCTCCAGACCCTTCCCCAGCCTTGTTGCCCTTCTCTGTCCCTGCTCCAGCCTCTCGATGTCATTCTTGGAGTGAGGGGCCCAGAACTGAGCCCAGTATCAAGGTGTGGCCTCACCAGTACCCAGTCCATGGGGATAGTCCCTGCCCTGCTCCTGCTGGCCACACCATTGCTGACCCAGGCCAGGCTGCTGGTGGCCTTCTTGGCCCCCTGGGCATCTCCTGGCTCATCTTCAGCTGTCTTTGACCAACACCCCGAGGTCCTTTTTCAGTTTCCAGTCATTCTGCCCCAAGCCTGCAGCATTCATGGCCTTGTTGAACCTGATCCCATTGTCCTCAGCCCATGGACCCAGCCTGGCCAGATCCCTCTGCAGAGCCTCCTACAACACTGCTGCCCAGCTTGGTGCTGCCTGCAGACTGCCTGAGGGTGCAGCAAGCAGTGATACAAGATGGGAAGGAATCACAGCTTTGAAAGGAAGCAATCAGAGCATGTACAGGGCTGGGATCAGAACAGTTCAGTTCTGCTGGCCACATTTTGGTGGAGAGGGAAAAGCAGCTCCATGTGAAACCTAGGCCCACTGCCCACTCTTCAGCAACCAGATCAGTTCAGCACTGAGATTTCACCTGGATTGCCTTCTGCCCTCTGTGCTTTCTGGGAATGCAAACCTCCAGAGTGACCTCTCCATAACTCCTCTCATGTTGAAATTCTTCCCTGGGGCACATAGAGAGCCAAGCTCTGGTGCAGCTCTGTCATCCTCAAGGTATGAAGTTGTCAAACAAGAAACCTCCTCTTTTGTCCTGTCCTTTTCTGTCTCTTATGTAAGTTTTCTTTTGAATATGAAACAGCAATAACTGGAAGGATGGTTAAGGTTTCCAGGACCTGAAGGGAACTACAGGAGAGCTGGGGAGAGTTGGGGCTCTTCAGTCTGGAGAGGAGAAGGCTCTGAGGAGACCTTCTTGTGGCCTTCCAGGATCTGAAGGGGGCTCCAAGAAAGCTGGGGAGGAACTTTTTAGGGTGTCAAGGAGTGATAGGACTGGGGGGGATGGAACAATACTAGAAATGGGGAGATTCAGATTGGATTTTAGGAAGAAATTCTTCCCCATGAGGGTGGTGAGAGACTGGCAGAGGTTGCCCAGGGAGGTGGTGGAAGCCTCATACCTGGAGGTTTTTGCAGCCAGGCTGGAGGTGGCTGTGAGCAACCTGCTGTGGTGTGAGGTGTCCCTGCCCATGGCAGGGGGGTTGGCACTGGCTGATCCTGGAGGTCCCTTCCAACCCTGACAATTCTGTGATTCTGTGATTTTGACAAGGTCTGGGAGTCCCAGGATGAGGACAATGGCTTTGAGCTGGGAGAGGGGAGATTGAGACTGGAGATGAGGAAGAAATTGTTGAGAGTGAGGCTGGGGAGAGACTGGCACAGGTTGCCCAGGGAGGTGGTGGAAGCCTCATCCCTGGAGGTTTTTGCAGCCAGGCTGGAGGTGGCTGTGAGCAACCTGCTGTGGTGTGAGGTGTCCCTGCCCATGGCAGGGGGTTGGCACTGGATGATCCAAACCATTCCATGACTCTGAAGGTTTTGTTGTCCAGAAACAGAGGACTGGTCAGGTGAGGAGCCCTGGCTGGTTTGTGTCACCCATATAACCAGGAGTGTTTTCCAAAAGAGGCAAATCCTGTGTGCTGGAACATGCCTGCACCTCAGACACCTCCAGTCACACAGGAGCTGCCACCAGCAATCCACTCCTGGGGGATGATCTTCCCTTTCACAGCTGTGCACCCCAGAAAGTCCCTAACACACTTTACAATATAGACCTTGAAGACTTTCTGAATCCCCAGGCTCTGGAGCAGAGCCCAAGGCAGAGCCCTTTGCCCCCAGCTGGCACTCTGCACCTTGCTGCGATAGAGAATGAAGAAGTCATCAGCAGCCAGGTGCAGAAATGGAGCCAGGAGAAACAGGGAAGTGATGGTGACTTTGTACTCAGCTCTGCTGAGGACACACCTTGAATCCTGGGGTCAGTTCTGGGCCCCTCACTGCAAGAAGGACATTGAGAGGCTGAAGCAGGTCCAGAGAAGGGCAACAAAGCTGGGGAAGGGTCTGGAGAACAGGGCTGGGGAGGAGCAGCTGAGGGAGCTGAGGGTGTTCAGCCTGGAGAAGAGGAGGCTGAGGGAGACCTCATTGCTCTCATTGAACCTCATTGTTCAATGTGGGGAAAAGGAGGCTGCAGTCAGGTGGGGATTGGGTCCTTCTGCCTAGTCTCAGGTGATAGAAGGAGAGAAAATGGCCTGAAATGTGCCAGGGCAGGGTTAGGTTGTAGAGGAGGAAAAATGTCATTGCTGCAGGAGTGGTCAGGGATTGGCACAGGCTGCCCAGGGAGATGGTGGAGTCCCCATGCCTGGAGGTGTTCCAGAACCCTGTGGCCATGGCACTTGGGGCCAGGGTTTGGTGGCCATGGTGGGGTTGGGTTGATGTTGGACTGGATGAGCTCAGAGGCCTTTTCCAACCAAACCATGCTGTGATTCCATGATTCTCTGTTCCAGCTGAGGGAGGAACATTCCTGTGCCAATGCACTGCAATCAGCAGGTCCCAGTGGGTGCTGTGCTCTCACAGGACCTCAGAAAACATTTTTGGAGGAGTCTTTTTATTGGTGCAGTTAAAACAGGGATGTTGAATTGCCAGCTCAGGACTCTTCTTAAGGAATGAGAATCCTCTTCACTTGTTTTTTTCCCCTCCATTTTTTTTTGTTTCTATTTTTTTTCATTTCCTTCTCTAGAAGGCAAGCTGCAGCAGAGCTTTACAGCCCTTGGTGCTCCATGAGAGGCCTCCACAGCCCAAACTGTTCCTCTGACAGGGTGGGTAATGCCTTCCTCCCTGCTGCAATGCTGCTCTTGCACAGCCAGCTCCTGTTAGTTCCCTCTATTTGTTCTGTCTTATCTTTCTCACATTTCATCACTTTCTTGTTATGTTTGCTCAGTGAAGTCATTAAAACCACTTTGTTTTTTCTCTTTCCATGTTTAGCCCTAGGAAACAGCTCAGCCTGTGGAGCATTTCATTTCCCTGAGCCACCCCTTGCCTGCTACGTGTCTGAGGCCCTGACACATTTCCATTGCTGGCTGCAATGGCTGCTGAGAGAAGGAAACCTCTGAGCCAGCTCAGGGCTCTGAAGCACAAAGGGAAGGTTTCTCCTCCTGCAGTGCAGATTAGGCTTTGACCTGCTGGAAAGCAGCTCCATGGAGATGGAGCTGGGAGTCCTGCTGGACAAAAAGTTCTCCATGGGACAGCAATGTGCCCTTGTGGCCAAGGAGGCCAATGGGATCCTGGGGGACATTAGGGAGAGTGAATGAAGAGACTCTTGACCAGCAGGTCAAGGAAAATTCTCCTCCCCCTCTATTCAGCCCTGGTGAGACCACTTCTGGAGTATTGTGTCCAGTTCTGGGCTCCTCAATTCAAGAGGGACAAGGAACTACTGGAAAGAGTCCAAGGGAGGCTATGAGAATGCTGAAGGGCCTGGAAGATCTGTGTGAGGAGGAGAGGCTGAGAGCCCTGGGGCTGAGAGCCTGGAGAGGAGCAGCCCCAGAGGGGATCTGAGCAATGCTTACAAACAGCTGAAGGCTGGGGGGCAAGAAGGGGCCAGGCTGATGCCAGTGGTGTCCTGGGATAGGCCAAGGGGCAATGGACACAAACTGGAACCCAGGAGGTTCCACCTGAACAGGAGGAGAAACTTCTTTGTTGTGAGGGTGCTGGAGGCCTGGAGCAGGCTGCCCAGAGAGGTTGTGGAGTCTCCTTCTGTGGATGTGTTCTGTGTGCCCTGCCCTGGGTGATGCTGCTCTGGCAGGGGGTTGGACTGGGTGATCTCCAGAGCTCCCTTCCAATCCCATGCATTCTCTGATTCAGTGACACTGCTCTTGTGGCTGCCCTGAAGCCTCTTTCAGGGCTGCACTGGGCAAATTGGGCAGCAGAAGTGCAAATGTCCTGTGAGCAGCTTCTGATCTTCTGGATTTCAGTTCTCACCTACTGCAGTGCAGGGAGCTGAGTGCTCTGTTGTTTGACTCATATAAAACTCCTTGGTGGGGGATTGAAGAAGAGAAGAGCAAACAGATGCAAGCCATTTGGCTTTGCCTCATTTCTCACAGCCCAGATTTCCATGGAGACATCAGCACAGCTTCAACCTGAAGGTACAAATCAGCACTGCAAGGTGGCTGTCAGCCCCAGTCAGGAGATGTCCAAGCTCCAAAGAACTGCCACTTTACTCTGCTTCTGCCACTCTGCTCTGGTGAGACCTCACCTGCGGTGCTGCATCCAGGTGTGGAGCCCTCACTACAGGGCAGGGCCAGAGGAGGGCCAAAAAAATGATCCCCTAGGGGCTGGAGCACCTCTGCTACAAGGACAGGCTGAGGGAGCTGGGGGTGTTCAGCCTGGAGAAGAGAAGACTTCAAGGAGACCTCAGAGCAGCCTTCCAGTACCTGAAGAGGCTACAAGAAGGCTGCAGAGGGACTGTTCCCAAAGGCCTGCAGGGACAGGATGAGAGGCAGTGGTTTGAAATGAGAGCAGAGCAGATTGAGGTTGGATGTGAGGAACAAGTTCTGCAGCAGGAGGCTGCTGGAACACTGCAAGAGGTTGCCCAGGGAGGTGGTTGAGGAACCATCCCTGGAGATATTCCAGGTGAGGCTGGACAGGGCTCTGGGCAACCTGATCCAGTGGAGGATGTCCCTGCTGAGTGCAGGGGGTTGGACTGGAGGAGCTTTGGAGGTCCCTTCCAACCCAACCCACTCTGTGAGCCTATGAACTTCCCAAGCTCTCTTGGGTCCTTTCCCTCCAGGATGTCACACTGTGTGATCCTTGGCAGGAAACACTCAAGCTTAAGATGAGGAGAGTCCCACAGCTCCTGCCCCACCTCTTCACTCTTCCAAGTCCCAGCAGCCTCTTTGGAGTTCCATGACACATTTGTACTCAGCTCCTTGCATCACCATGCTCCTCAAGTCTGAAGCCTTGCAAACTGCTCCCTGGGGTATTTACACAAAACTTTAGTCTTTGTTCTCCTTCCGAAGTTTTGAGTCCTTGGTGTATTTACAGAAGGTTGTAGTCTTTGTTCTACAGGATGAGAGGAGTGAAGGTTTTGGACTTCTCCCCTGGAAACAGTTCTGAGGGTGTAGCTTTGAGAGCTGCCTGGCCAAAACTAAGGGCAGTTTTCAGTCTTACCCAAACAAACCAGACCACAGCAAAAGGCTCTTCCCCTCTGCGGAGCATCCCTGCACTGCTGTGAGATGCACCAGGGCATGACCTCAGAATCACAGAACTAACCAGCTTGGAAAAGACCTTCCAGATCATCAGGTCCAACCTCTGACCCAACACCACCCAATCAACTAACCCCTGGCACCAAGGGCCTCATCCAGGCTTATTTTAAACACTTCTAGGGATAGTGACTCCAGCACCTCCCTGGGCAGCACATCCCAAGGGCAAATCTCTCTGCCTGTGAAGAATTTCTTCCTAACACCCAGCCCAGACCTGCCCTGGTGCAGCTTGAGGCTGTGTCCTCTCCTTCTGTCACTGCTGCCTGGGAGCAGAGCCCAACCCCCACCTGGCTACAACCTCCCTTCAGGTAGTTGTAGACAGCAATGAGGTCTGCCCTGAGCCTCCTCTTCTCCAGGCTGAACACCCCCAGCTCCCTCAGCCTCTCCTCACAGGGCTGTGCTCCAGACCCCTCCCCAGCTTTGTTGCCCTTCTCTGGACACCTTCCAGCATCTCAACATCTTCCTTAAATTGAGGAGCCCAGAACTGGACACAGCACTCAAGGTGTGGTCTAACCAGAGCTGAGTACAGGGCAGGATGAGTTCCCTGCTCCTGCTGGCCACACTATTGCTGATGCAGGCCAGGATGCCATTGGCCTTCTTGGCCACCTGGGCACACTGCTGGCTCCTGTTCAGCTGCTGTCAGCCAGTCCTCACAGGTCCCTCTCTGCCTGGCTGCTCTCCAAACCCAACCTGCCCCTGCCTGGAGATTCCTCTCACCTTTGCCAGCTCTTAGATCTCCTAGGGCTTCAGATCAGGAGGGTAAAATTAGACTCGATACTAGGAAG
The DNA here is from genome assembly GCA_013399975.1 of Indicator maculatus. Taxonomy (NCBI): domain Eukaryota; kingdom Metazoa; phylum Chordata; class Aves; order Piciformes; family Indicatoridae; genus Indicator; species Indicator maculatus. The sequence continues at coordinate 4,942 of VXBD01012040.1, read as the reverse complement.
AAATTATTTCAAGGGAGGCTGGGGAGACACTGGCACAGGTTGCCCAGGGTGGCTGTGGATGTCCCTTCCCTGGAGGTGTTCCAGACCAGGCTGGATGAGGCCCTGAGCAAGCTGGGCTGGTGGGAGGTGTCCCTGCCCATGATAGGGGGTTGGAACTGGATGAGCTTTAAGATCCCTTCCAACCCAATCCAATCTATGATTCTATGATAACAGAGCCCATCCCTGTCCCCCAGCATCTCCTGTGTCTCCTCAGTCAGAGGGTCTTTGTTTCAAATGGATTTAACTGGCTGATATTACCCCCCCAGCTGAGCCCATTACCCATTATTGAGTTAAACAAGAGGGATTCCACACAGCCTGTCACTGGCTTTTAAACCAGGGCTGGAAGCAGCTGCTGCTCTCTGGAAAGCCTCAGAAAGGGAGTGCTTAGGCACAGAGCTCCCAGATGCCATGACTGGGCACATTCACCATCTGAAGGAAGACTTTGCTGACTGCTTAATCTCTGCTGATGGATAATGTTCCCACAAAGCCACCACAGAAGCTTTGCTAAGCTGAGTGCCAGCCTTTGGCCAAGCCAAGTCCTTTATCCTAAAACATATTTGTCTAGAAAGTGCCATGATTATTCTCAGGAATGCCAGCTATGGATGCCCAGGGTGCTTGTTCTTGTTCAGTGGGAGTTGTTGCACAGATAAGAAGGCTAAAAAGGGTAGGAGCTACGCCAGGTTTGTCAGGCCAGATAACATCTTCAGTGAGGCCAAAAGCAGCAGTAGGAAACTCAGACAAACTCCCAGACAGGGAAGCAGGCACGGAGGAAGCCCACGTGTCCTGGGGCTGGCAGGGCTCCTCTCTGCCCCATTCTCCCAGGACAGACAGCACAGCTCCCTCACAGCCTGCCTTTCCTTGCTTTCCTTCCCATTGGATGTGGATTAATCCAGAGAGGAACAAGGCAGACCTGTTCCACACTGGGCAGGTCCTCAGTGGGAATTCTCTGCTGCTTTCTGAGTCACTTAACTCTGCTTACCAGCAGCCTTTTGAGTCTATCAAGAGCAAAACCAAATCACTTGGGCTGAAAGGATTTCAGCTTTCATCTTGGTGTGCTTGACTGTGCCAGAGTGGTGCTGCTGAATGGTGCAGTCAGTGGGATAAGGGTGCCTCTGAAAATGTGGGGAAGAAGGCTGCAAGAGTTGGGGCTGTTCAGCCTGGAGAAGAGAAGGCTACAGGGAGATCTCAGAGCAACCTTCCAGTACCTGAAGGGGCTCCAGGAGAGCTGGGGAGGGACTTTGGACAAGGGCTGGGAGTGACAGGATGAGGACAATGGCTTTGAGCTGGGAGAGGGGAGACTGATGCTGGAGATGAGGAAGAAATTCTTTCCAGTGAGGGTGGGGAGACACTGGCACAGGTTTCCCAGGGAGGTTGTGGATGTCCCCTCCCTGGAGGTGTTCCAGGCCAGGCTGGATGAGGCCCTGAGCAAGCTGTGCTGGTGGGAGGTGTCCCTGCCCATGGCAGGGGGTTGGAACTTGGATGATCTTTAGGGTCTCTTCCAACCCAACCCATTCAGTGATTCAGAACTGGAGGCAGGTGGGGTCTGAGCAGAGCAGAGCAGAGGGGCAGAATCCCCTCCCTGTGCTGCTGCTCTCCCTGCTCTGGATGCAGCTCAGCACTCAGCTGCCTGCTGGCTGCCAGGGACCATTGCTGGCTGCTGGGGAGTTTGTCACCAACTGACACCCCCAAGGCCTTCTCCTCAAGGCTGCTCTTGAGCCATTCCTCACCCAGCCTGGATCTGTGCTTGGGATTGCCCTGTCCCAGTGGTAGGACCTGGCTATGGTCTCCAAGTAGCCAGTGGGGGCTAATCCATTATCCAATGTGCACAATAACCAGACCTGGTGCTCCAAATGCTTGCAAGTTGGTGTTCCTGCTGCCCCAGTTGGCTCATTTTAAGTTTGTTCAGGTGTCTCCACTTCCTCCACAGCTGGTGGAGCTGGATGGAGCCAGAGAGTCCCAAGATGATAAACATGGACTCATTTTGGTGTTTCCTCTTCTTGCCTCCTGGGAATGCAAAGCAAACTGAGCAGAACCTTCTGGGCATCCAGGCAAAAGCTTCAGACTGCAGCAACAGAAAAGGTCTAAAGTTACCTCCTTCATTTTGTCCCTAGCTACCAGGTCTCAGGAGTGATTACTTATCTGAGAGCCTAGCTGGAACATGGTAGAAACACCACAGCTCACCCCCCCAACAAGCCTCAGGGAGTAGGGCACAGATCTCTTCTTATCACTCCCAGCCATGCCTTGGGAAGTCCACAACCAACAGGGACTTCAGTGGTACCAACACAAGGACCTGCAAAGCATTTCCAAAGCCTCCAAAAGGGCTTCCTGGCTTCACTTTGGTATCTAAATGCTGTAAAAATGTCCTCAGTGGCTAAAATCTTTCTCTTCAGGAAGGATGGGAGAGCATCATGGTGGATCTGCAGGGGACAGTGCCTGAGGACTGTGTGCTTGTTGTGGTTTAAGCCCAGAGAGCTGCTCACCCAGGGGGTGGGGGAGAGAGTCAGGGAAGAACAGCTGAAAGGTTTGGGTTGAGATAAAGACAATTCCACAGCACAGAAAAGGAAGGGGAAATAGCAACAACAATAACAACAATAATAACAATAACAATTATTGTAGAGTATCCAAACCCACTGATGCAGGAAGCCATTCACAGACTCCTAGAATGGTAGGGGTGGGAAGGGATTTCTGGAGACCATTGAGCCCAAATGCCCTGCCAGAGCAGGGGCACCCAGGGCAGGGCACACAGCAACACATCCAGGTGAGGCTTGAAAGTCTCCAGAGAAGGAGACTCCACAACCTCTCTGGGCAGCCTGCTCCAGGCCTCCAGTACCATCAAAGTAAGGAAGTTCCTCCTCATGTTGAGGTGGAACCTCCTGGGTTCCAGCTTGTACCTGTTGTTCCTTGTCCTATCAGAGGGCACCACTGCACAGAGCCTGGCACCATCACCTTGCCCCCATCCCTCAGGTACTTATAGACATTGATCAAAACCCCTCTCAGCCTCCTCCTCTCCAGAGTAACCAGCCCCAGGGTTCTCAGTTTTTCTTCACAGGAGAGATGTTCCAGTCCCCCACTCATCCTTGTTCTCTGCTGGCCTCTCTCCAGCAGGTCTCTGTCTCTCTTGAGCTGAGGAACCCAAAACTGGACACAATGCTCCAGGTGTGGTCTCACCAGGGCAGAGGAGAGAGGGAGGAGAACCTCCCAAGCCCTGCTGGCCACACTTTTCTTGATGCACCCCTGGATAACCTTTGCCTTCTTGGCCACAAGGGCACATTGCTCTCCCATGGAGAACTTGCTGTCCACTGGGACTCCAAGTTTAGATTTCAGAAGAGGAGGCTGAGGAGAGACCTCCTTTCAGGGAGCTGTAGACAGCAATGAGGTCTCCCTCAGCCTCCTCTTCTCCAGGCTAAACACCCCCAGCTCCCTCAGCTGCTCCTCCCCAGCCCTGTTCTCCAGACCCTTCAGCAGCCTTGATGCCCTTTTCTGGACACACTGCAGCCTCTCAATGTCCTTCTTGCAGTGAGGAGCCCAAACCTGAACCCAGTACTTGAGGTGCAGCCTCAGCAGTGCCCAGCACAGGGGCACCATCACTTCCCTTTCCTCCTGCTGCCCACACCATTGGTGATCCAGAGAGGCATTAGCAGGTGTGGGCAAGCTGTGCCCTTGGGTGGACTCCTCCAACACCACCTGAGGTCAGAGCTGAGCAAAAGTGTGACAGTGCCAGACATGGGAACCAGCACCTGGCAGTCCAGCAGAGGTTCAGCTGCCTGGTAATGAGAGGCTCTGAGATGAGGAAAGGCAATGACCTCATCATGCCAGGAGGTTGAATGATGCTCTGGAAACAAAGGCTCAGAAGAAAGGGGAAGATCCTCTGGCTTGTGCCTCGGTGAACTGCTTGCTTTGACCTCAATCAGAGGACTTGTGACCAGTGCCTGAAGTGCCACAGGAATGCAATGGATCTGCCCATCTTGATTCAGCATTGGTGAGGACAGGCAGAGCTCTCCTGACCTCAGAGGTGTTTTCCATCTCTCATTTCTCCAGCTCCATGATCGGACGAGACAGGAGGCATTAAAAAGACATCTGAGGGGAAAAAGCTTTCCCATTACATCAATAAAACATAGCAGCCCCAGCAGGAGGAGGCTGTCAAAGACACCCAGCCTGAAAGCCTTAATAAAAGCTGTCTTGTGAGCAGCTGATAGCCCTCTGCTAGAATGTGTAAAGCTGCAAGAGCTGACAGCCGAGGCAGCAATCAGAGCCTTTGCCTTTGATAGCAGAGGCTGCTCTGCTGTTGGCTGTGAGGGTTTCTAGGAAGTTTGAGCTTCTTGAACACTTCCCACTCAGATGAGAAGTGCTGACATGCTCTGGGTGGAAGGAGCCTTTTTTTTTCTCCCCTTTCCTCTGCCAAGTCTCTTCTGCCTTGCCTGAGCACAAGGAAATGTCTGCCCAAGACTGAGCTCCAACCTAAAAATCCAACTGGTTTTACTTCTTGTCCTCCCTGCAGCACCTGCTCTGGAGTGTCCAAGACACCACCTGGCCCCAGACCTCATTTCCACATTGCAGCAAATTCTCTTACTTCTTCCAACACCCAGCAGGTGAAGCACTGCCCACAGGCAGCTGTGCCAACACCAGCAGTGGGAGGCCACCACAAGCTGCAATGTGCATCCCAGGCTTCCAGTTCAGGGACACTGACCAGAGGTCATGGGAGCAGAGGATAACTCAGCTGGGAAGGGGCCTCAGGATGTCCCCAGACCAACCTCCTGCTCAGTTGTTGCATGCCACCATCTGCAACATCTGGCCAGCTGGTTTGTGCTCACAGACCTCCAGATACCTGTCCCAGAGGTATATTTCGAGGAGCAGGGAAGGCTCTGATTGCACTCAGCTTTGGGCTCCCCAGTTCAGGAGGGAC
>VXBD01012038.1:64412-75721 GCA_013399975.1 Indicator maculatus | reverse complement strand
AAAAAAAAAAAAAAAAAAAATTAAAAATCTCTTCTTCTTCTAGGATATTATCCTGGGCTGCTTATGTGGCCCAGCAGGCCATTTCTGAGTCAGAGAGCATTCAGTATGAGCTGATCTTCTGAAGAGGAAATTTGTCTTTTAAGCTCCCACTGAGTGTGTATGGAAGAAGTGGAGGGAAAAGCATCTGTTTGGTAGAAGAGATGGAGAGTTTGGCTCTTTAGTAATAATGACAAGCCAGCTCCCACCACCAGTTCTTTTTCCAGTGCTGTCCCTTAGCTGATATGCCACAGAAGGCAATGCTGTATTCTTAGCCTTATGCAGTGAATTTCAACATGCTCCTCATTACTAATAAGCCAAATAACTGTGTGACACTGACTCAGTTCACAGTCCTGCAATTTACCTGAAGTACTAAATTATTAATAATTGCTCCTCAGTTGTAATTAGGAACAAAAGAGAGCTGTTACTTGCATTTCTAGTCTGATGGCCTATTTTCTCCTTCCTTTCTCCAGTGCAAGTGTCCCTGTAGGTAGGTAATGAAGCACAGAGTAACTTGGCAACTTTATAGGGATACTGCAGCAGTGTTCCCAGGGCTAATATTTTCTACAGTTTCCTTACCCCAAAAAGCCTGCTTGCAACAAGGTTAACCCCTTACATAGGAATGACTCTCCTAGTTCCCCACAGAAGTCTCCCTGCTTAATTTGTCTTCGCAGGCTCACAGGATGTCAGGGGTTGGGAGGGACCTCAAGAGATTATTGAGTCCAACCCCCCTGCCAGAGCAGGACTATAAAATCCAGCACAGGTCACACAGGAACACATCCAGATGGGGCTTGAAACTCTCCAGAGAAGGAAACTCCACAACCCCCCTGGGCAGCCTGTTCCAGAGCTCTGTCACCCTCACACCAAAGAAGTTTCTCCTCATGTTCAGCTGAAATCTTCTCTGTTCAAGTTTGAACCCATTGTTCCTTGTCTTATCACTGTGAACCACCCAAAAGAGCCTGGCCCCCTCCACTTGACCCCCACCCCTCAGATATTGATAGACATTGATCAGATCCCCTCTCAGCCTTCTCTTCTCCAGACTAAACAGCCCCAGGGCTCTCAGTCTCTCTTCACAGGGGAGATGCTCAAGTCCCCTAAGCATCCTCACCAGCACTGAAGCTGAAGTTCTGTCTGCTCACTCTAGCAGAGCACTACAGTCAGGACTCCTCACATGCTTCTGGAGGCATGTGTGCAGAGAATACAATCAGTACTCCTTACTGTCCTCAGCAATGCCTCCCTGAGGTCTGTGCTCCCCCCTGCTCAGTCAAGAGCAAAGAATAATTGTTCCAGATGTTCACAAGTCAATGTTATCAGCAGTGCAATGGCACTGAAACCAGCAGTGACCTGATAAGTTGCACTTAAAGGAAATGCCGTGTTCTCATGGGGAAAATAAAGCTTCTGCTCAGAGTTTAGAGGCTTTCAGATTACTTCAGCTTTATTTCAAGTTCATAAAGTGTACATGGCCCCTAATTATCAGCTGTGTTTTCTGCTTGATTTAACTTGTTCTTATCACACTGTCCTATCAAAGTAACCAACCTCCAAAGTGGCATGCTCCTATAATAATTAATGGACAAAAAAGTGCCTCTTCTCTTAGTTTGAATGATCACTTAAAAATACTGTTGTAGAGAACCATAGAGATAAGCACCCAGAGCTTGGGACATAATCTATGTCCTTCAGCCAGAGATTTAGGCATTGGTCAGAAACAATTACAACTCTCCATAAGAAAAGATATTTTGGGAAGAAATACTGTGACTCTGGGCAAGAAGTATCCATTAGGCTCAGTAAGTGACAGAATTTTCTTTTCACCTTACAGATTGTTATTAAGCAGCTGTTACTCAAACCCTGAGGCAGACTCTGCTGTATAACTGGGAAAGAAAGAGGAAGAGAAGAGGAAGAGAAGAGGAAGAGAAGAGGAAGAGAAGAGGAAGAGAAGAGGAAGAGAAGAGAAGAGAAAGAGAAGAGAAAGAGAAGAGAAAGGGAAGAGAAAGGGAAGAGAAAGGGAAGAGAAAGGGAAGAGAAAGGGAAGAGAAAGGGAAGAGAAAGGGAAGAGAAAGGGAAGAGAAAGGGAGGAGAAGAGAAGAGAAGAGAAGAGAAGAGAAAAGCCTCCACCAGCTCCCTGTGTGACCTGTTCCAGCGTTCCACCACCTTCACAAGAAAGGCAGTGGAAGACAAAACAGCTCAAGTGGTTTGGATTATCTCTACAGTCTTTAAATGGCAGCAAAATACAGCATCTCCTTTTCCCTAAAGTTCACTTTAACAAGGAGATTTTTTTTTTTCAGTTCTTTCACACAACATATTAAAGTCAAGTTAATCTAAGATACATCTGGATAAGAAAGCAAAGATATTTGGGATGAAAGAGTACCAGATCTACCAAATCACCCTAGAATGAAGTGAATTGATAAAGAACAAGCCCTAAACTCACCTCATGTAATCCAGTGGAGCAGTGATGGTAGGGAGAAGGCTGGCTAATGGAACAATTCAGAGGGGTGCATGCTGAGCATTTACACCTCCTACCATCTTACCCTTTCAGACTCAGGGAAAGGTACAGAGAAATGGAATAATGATCATAAATAGGACAAAGAAAAGGTGATAACAGTAAAACCAGGAGTGTTACTGCACTTTGAAAGTGCTCATTAGCACCTTTAATACTTGTCAGAGATTGCTTAATGCCAGAGATTACAAAATAGCACTACAGACATTTTTCAACTCCTTTGACAGGCAACACATTCATAAAGGAACATTCAAGCCTAATGATTTGTCCAAAGAGTAAAACTCTGTGATATTTCATGAACTGTGCAAAAAATAGAGATGCATTATGACCACAAAGTCTGTGAAGTGACCCTCTTGAAATGCCTTAACTGCCCAGAGAGTTACTGCATAATTTGCTGCAAGCTAAATTCACTGAGTCATCCTTCAGATGTCTAATAGAAGAGATAATGCATTTCACTGGAGGTTGATCTGGGTAGCATGCATCTTTCTGTGGCATCTTTAAGCACTGAGAAGAAAAGTGAAAGATAAAATAAATTAAAAAAAAACCCCAACCCAAAATCAGTTATATGATTTTTTTCTCTAAGAAAGAAAACATAAAAAGAAGCAAATAAATATGTAAATAAATAAGTAAATAAGTAAATAAATATTAATGGAAAATAATAAAGATGAAGGTCATTGAAATGTTAAAATTATGATTATGAAAAAGATTTTTTTTTTTTACACCCACCTTGGCTCCATTTTTTTTTTCACATTCTTTGAGAATCAGGCAAAATAGTGATCAGAGAAAGACAGGCAGAAAGGTCTCTGTAAGAAGCATGAGGTACACACCTTGCAGGTCAGTCGAATTTGGCAGATCCTAACAGCTCTAATGGTTTCTTTGTCCTGCCAAAATTTGCCATTTAGGCTGGAAATGATCTCCCTCTTCCCTTCAGAGCTGGATGGATTGTCAGTATCATGGCCAAGCATCAACTGTCAAGCCTTCAGGGCAGTGAGGAAAGGGCAGTGAGGAAAGAGAGTGCCTTTTGCATTGCAGATGACTGAGCCAAGCTGGAGCTAAGGCTTGGTTATCCCCCCATCAGCAAAAGCCTAAGCCCCATATTCTGCAAAGCTGAAAAGCTGTCTGAAAACTGTTTTATTCTAATTAACTAGTAGGTAGGAATAGAAATCTCCTTTTGTGGTTCAGAGGTAGCAAATGACTTTAAGTTTGGATGTGCCAGTTCTGAGATATTGAATAGTTCTGCTATAACCATAGTTCTGCTGTCTTACCACAGGTTAGTTGTTCAATACCTCTTTTACTAGGCTCTTGGTCTTAGACATGATGAATTATCCCTCTGCTATTTAAAGCATCAAATCTCATCTGCATTGCAATCCTTCTTTCGGTAAACAACTTTTCTCTCCCCCCTAAATTAACCTCCTCGATCTTTTAATCTCTTTTGACAACAAAACTGATGACTGAGATGGTCAGGAAGAGAGGTATGGCTTTGATGCAATTATTAAAATGATCTATACCAAGAACTTTCCAGATTTTTATGAAAGGACTTTCATGGGTTCATCTCTAGATGTACTGAATGAATAAGAAGGAAAGCAAAAGAAAGCCTGAAGTCACTGAGGGAAACATTGACAGTAATTCTACTGGACCAAAGCAGACTGCCCTAAGAAAGGGAGTAACCTTGAAAGGAAAGTCATTAAGAACCAGGATTCATCTTCCTTGGGGCCATTTCTGAGTGTTGCTAATCACTAAACACAATTTATTTTTGGTAACAATTGGATAACTATGCTGTTATTGGAGTAAGTTGCTGGTGTTTTGGAAGGTGTTATTATGCTGCCTGCCATTCATAGACAGTGATCAGCCCAGAGTGGCTTTTCCTGCATCTCACATCCTGATGAATGATGAAGATATTCAGGTGCTAGTCATTAACTTGCTGCTGCTGCACTAAGTATTAGTCAGGAGCAAATGAGGTTAGTATGTCAAACTGCAAGCTGGAGGAGACTGCATCACCTCTTCCTCATCTCTCAGTGGAATAGAAGTTTTATCATTCATTGCCAGCACTGACAACCACCTCTCAGCTCTCCATGTTTCCACCCACCTCACACCAAAAATAATTCTGAGTTTACACATCAGTTAGGTACTCAGCATGGGATTCAGTTCTTCACATAAAAGGAGGTAGGAAGCTGTACTGCCTACTGTATGCTTCTAGGAGATGGGCATTGGACTAAAGTCTGTCTACAGCTGAAGAAGGTTCAAAGCAGCCACTGTTGCATACCTAAGTCAAGGTACCTTGTGAAAAAAATCAACACTCTAACCATAAACCAAAACCCCTTCATTAAATAAGTAATGAGCTTTTACAGCTTGATGAGTGCCTACTAAAATAACAGGGCTGCCATAAACTGCAAGGATGGATCAGAGCAATTCTATGCTAGTGCAGAAATTGCTTCCATTTGGGGAATTTGAGTGTGGAAAAAGACAATCTGACAGCTAAGAAATGAAAATTTGCTGTAAATCTTTTAAGATCTTTACTGTTGGCAGCAAGGGAACACTTAGGACAGGCAAGGTCATGGACAGAGACTGAGAGGAGAAGAGGACACCATTCCCCAGAGGTTCAGCAGCACCTTGTAATTATTTTGTTGTTTCCCCCTGCTCCTTTTCAAATACAAAAGTGAAGTTCCTTTTGTGGAGAAATCACAGGACATGGCCAAGCCTGTTAAAAGAGACCTAAACCAGAAGTGCAAATAGGAGGAAAAGAATGCAACAGCTCCCACAGGTTAGATGATGCATGAAGCAGTACCATGCAACCTGTGATGATGATGCTCATGACAAGGAGATCAGCAGAGCTGTCTGCACACCCACCAAAAAAGGCTTCCTACTTCTTTCCACCAAGAGAATTGAGAGTGGTAATAGCAGAAGAGATTAGAAATAGGCAGTTCAGTGTTATGTTTTAGCACAATTCAACCCACAGCAGCTCAGGATATTGCAAGAACAAGCTCAAAACAGCAATGCTTTGGAGTGAACAATTAGCTGTGCATCAGGAAGACACTTCAGACATGTCTCTATACATCTGTTGTGGCTACCACAGAGCAGAGGGGATTGAACACTGCTGAAAAAGTCCATCAAGAGCACACTGCTCTCACTGTGCAACCTTATTTTCTCATAGGATTCAAAGAAATAACACTTTCTCTTTTTTTTTCTTTTTTTTTTTCTTTTCTAAGAAGGCTCTTATTTGGAATGAGGCAATGAAGTGTGAATTATTCAAGCTTACCTGGGAAGATTTCAACTGAATATATCTGTGGGCATTACTGACTACTCCATACAGGTCTAGGTGAAAGCAAAGCCTCTAATGTAGGCACAAGATTTTTGTTACCTGTCTCTAGTTCACCACAGACACTAAGTTTAGTAGGTTTCTGTATCCCAATTCCATTCTGCATATACCTAGAATGAAGAATGTAACAGAACCCCCAATTCATGAAGTTTAGGCACAGTATTTTTGTTGTCTGTCTCTAGCTCACCACAGACACTAAGTCTGGTAGGTTTCTGTATTCCAATTCCACTCTGCACACATCTAGAATGAAAAATGTAACAGAATCCCAAATTTATGAAGTTAAAGGGTAAAATCTATAGTTATTCCTTTAGGTAGACATTTAGAATTTCAAATAAGCACTCAGACAGTTAACAGGGGATTTGAATGGCAATTTCATCAGATAAATTGAAAAGCAGGACTGGGAGAATTTTGATAGGCTCTTCTCTGACTTCATTTCAAGCCTTTGTCTGTTTGTGCATTGTAATGCAGCTTCAGACAACAAACATGGACAAATGCATCTTCAGTGAAGACAGTGGGCTGTGGCCATTTACCAAGAGCTGCAGATCTGGACCATCATTCACTCCTTTTCTGAAGTGTCCTAAACAATGAAGTGAGTAAATAAAATTTACATCCTTCTTGTCATTATCAGGCTTTGGACAACCAGCACAAAGAGAACTCATGCCAAACCATCTGCAAATCATGGGAATGCAGCTCAGCCCTTCCATAGCCTTCTTTCAGAGTATAAACTGGAATTTTTGTCACATTGTCTCTTTCAGTTTCACTGTAGCTAACGTTAGGACACACAGAAATTAAGCATCCCCTCAGACACAGAAATAATGTGCTCAGCAGACAGGAACAGGTGCATGCTCTCATAATGTTAAGAGCAATAAATCCAGGCTTAAAAACAAATGTCAGATGTTTTTCCCAAGACACCTGTGACTTGATTTTCTCCATTTCGACAGGTGACAGTGGGAATGTTTGTCCAGGCATCAGCAGAAGGAAACTTAAACATGTTGAGATGAAAAATCCACTTTGTTTTTTAATCACTATTTCTAGTTCTCAAAAGGAAAAAGGAAAAATAAAAGCATTTTCTTCCCTGTAGCTTCCTCTGTAGTTAGACCAGATTTGACTGTCATTTATACCAACAATGAGATTTTAAACATGAAGACTTTGCAAAAAAACCCCAAAAAACCCCAAACACCTTAGATGAGTGTTTGACACAATGAATTTTAATGAAGCAGTGAGCAAGCTTAGTCCTTATGTCCTGCTTAGGTGACAATAAAGAGCAAAGTTGTCTGTGTTGAACGTTATAGAAGGGCAAATTGCCAGAATGACAACAGGGGGGACTCACTATTCTTGCCTTCAGCAGGCTTTTGCCATCCCCTTTTTTCCTTTCATTCTCACTGACATCAATAGATCTGTGGTGGGTTGAAAATTACCCCCCCAACTCATCTGGAGAAAACACCCCCAAAATAAAATTTGCCAGACCAGCTCAGTTGGAAAGCAAATGAAGCTGTGTTTCCAAGCATAACTGCAATCTAGAAATAGCAAATGCAATGAGTATGTACAAAATGTACAATATTGACCTGCATTTACAATTTATGAACAACACAGGAACCCCCCTGGACAAAACCTGGGGGTTACCAACAGCTTCCCCTTCTCTGCTTCCTTCCCCCCTATACAAGGTAAAAGATGGAGAAGAGCAAATGGTAGCTTGTTAGAACTTATGGCTTGTTAGAACTTAGCCACAATAAGAACACAGCCAAGGACAGCAACAGCCAAGCAAAGGCAGCAGTTAGTATCAGCTAGAGTAAAGAAGCTGAAAAGAGAAAGAGTTTTATAAATATAAATAATTTAGACCTTATCATTATTTTCCCTTTTACATCCAATGATAATTCATTTGCATTCTACCACTTCCCTACTTAATCTGTGGAAAATTTTCTTAGGCAGCAGCTACCACAGGATCTCACATTATCTGTTTTCTGGAACGTACCAGAGAACGCCTGTGGAAGGCTCCATGCAATGCTGCTCAGCTGCAAGTTCTGGGCAGTTGGTTTGTTTTGGTTAGTGTGTGCCATTAAGCCACAGCTGCCACTCTGCTGTTAAGTCAACACATAACTTTGCTCAACTAAACTGATGTCCTCCAGGGCATCATCCAGGATTTGAACTTCAGCATTGCCACTAAAATCCACTTTCAGTGAGATGCCAATCATGATCTGTTTGTTTTGGTGGGTTTTTTTTTTTTTTTCTGAGAGATTTCAGGTACTCTGGAAGTGAAAATAAATTAACTTCAATGGATAAAGTCTCAGCTGGTCTCAGTATTCTGAGAGTAATGACCCAAGGGAAGAGCTTTTACTTGTACTAGTGAAATTCCATATTCATTCTCACAACACAGTCACGTCTCTAATCAAAAGGAAATACCAGCATCCATTCCTGCAAGGGTGGGCAACTGCCTGGTATGTACTGATTACAGTATTTATGTTTTCTATCTCAATTAATTTCACCTAAAATAAATCAGATAGTTTGCTAGCTTATGGTTCTCCTCCTACTGCACTAATGCTGTGCTAGCACCTCAAAACCCAATCCATGACTGCATTTCTAAAAACTATGAAGACCAGAAAAATCTCTTGGAGGCTCTGCAATTCTCAGCCTCATATTTACACAGTGTATAGTAGGTAAACAAACTGTTTCATTATCTATTCCCACTTCTGTTGCACAAAACTGATTTCCCCTCACACAGAAACGTGAGATTACTTTGCAAAGTTACCTCTTATTGTTGCAGATTTCTTTTTATTCATCTTCCTTATGTGCTTGGCAGTTTTAAATGAACAAGAATCTGTATTTCTATTATTTCTCTAAGGGACTTTTCTTGACATCAATAGCTCTAAAAGTAAAAAGGTTTAACTTCCTCATTTTCTTTTACAATGCACTGCTACAGAAAACATCAGTACCTACGAGGGATAGCTATTCAAAGTTTACACACAGAATCACAGAACCACAGAAACATTCAGGTTGGAAAAGCCCCTCAGGATCACTAAGTCCAACCAAGAACCCTACTCTACAAAGTTCACTCCTAAACCACATCCCCAAGCACCACATCCAAACCACCTTGAAACACATCCAGGCTTGGGAACTCCACCACCTCCCTGGGCAGCACATTCCAATCCCTGACCACTCTTGCTGAGAAAAAAATCTTTCCTACTGTCCAGTCTAAACCTCCCCAGTCCCAGCTTGAGGCCATTCCCTCTTGTTCTATCACTAATTACCTGTGAGAAGAGACCAGCTCCAGCTTCTCCACAACCTCCTTTCAGATAGCTGTAGAGAGCAATGAGGTCTCCCCTCAGCCTCCTCTTTACCAAACCAAACAGCCCCAGCTGCTGCAAGACCTTTGAGATAAGACAACTTTGTGAGGCACATGGAGTGTAACTACCACCTCTGGAGCCAGTAGCAAACAGTGGCTTCTGCTCAAGGAGTATTGCAATAAGCATCCTGAATTGGTTGAGAGATGAAAATGAAATAACAAATGGAAATATACACCTACCTTAAATAGACAGAAGGTGGTTTTACAGGTTTCTCAATGGAAGAAATAGCCTATTACTTTCTCCTCCTGAGTGAGAATTGGGTTTATTGAGTGTAATATTAGCTGGCTTTGTGATGAATATTTTTGTGCTTGGATCTCCTCGTGGCGTTTATTTTGAGTTAAACGTTTTGGCATCATTGAATAAAAACCACTATCTGTTATCTCCTTCTCCAGAACTCAACCTTACTAAGGTTTTAAATTGCTGTTAGATCCCACTGGCCAGGCTGATTTGTTTGGTATTACAAGCACTAATGAAGAAACTGCATAAACTTGTTTGAAATTTTCTGGAATACTCCTAAAATGAGTTTTTGTTTTCTGTTTTTTCTTTTTTTTTTCCACTGCTATTGAGTTTTAGCGGTCAAAGTACACAGCTGAGAGAGGATAAAACCAGAAGCAATAACTCTTCTTCATTTATATATAGACATATATATACACACTTATGTATGTATCTATACAGATGTATAAATAAATAATTTAAATAATTTAAATAAATTTATATATTTGCAGTCTTGCCCTGATGTGCAGCTCTGAGCAAGGAGGAACCAAATCAACAGATGATCCAGAATGACCTTTGATGGATAAAGACCAATTAAATTTATACTACAAGGGTGATCCAGAATGATCTTTGATGAAGTCCACCTAAATCTGTACTACATAGGTGATCCAGAATGACCTTTGATGGATAAAGTCCAATTAAATTTACATTCCATAGATGATCAGAATGCCCTTTGATGGATAAAGTCCAGCTAAATTTATACTCCATAGGTGATCCAGAATGACCTTTGGTGGATGGTGGATAAAGTCCAATTAAATTTATACTACATAGTTGATCCAGAATGACCTTTGATGGATAAAGTCCAATTAAATTTATACTCCATAGGTGATCCAGAATGACCTTGGATGGATAAAGTCCTATTAAATCTATACTATATAGAGCTGTAAAGCTCATTTTAGCCTTTCAATAAACATAAAAATACTTTTTTTTTTTTGGACAAAACCTTTGGGAATGCAAACATCACAATACATTTTTATAACTCACTTTTTTTTTTCCCACACAGGAAAAAATAATACACAAAGAACAACTAAAATAAAAGGAAGAAAAACATAGTAAAGTTATGGTAGGATGATAAGGAGCAGATAAATATCTGCTTNTGGATAAAGTCCAATTAAATTTATACTCCATAGGTGATCCAGAATGACCTTGGATGGATAAAGTCCTATTAAATCTATACTATATAGAGCTGTAAAGCTCATTTTAGCCTTTCAATAAACATAAAAATACTTTTTTTTTTTTTTGGACAAAACCTTTGGGAATGCAAACATCACAATACATTTTTATAACTCACTTTTTTCTTTCCCACACAGGAAAAAATAATACACAAAGAACAACTAAAATAAAAGGAAGAAAAACATAGTAAAGTTATGGTAGGATGATAAGGAGCAGATAAATATCTGCTTTGTAAAAACTGGGGGAGAAAAAAGAAGTCTACAGCTGAATTAAACAGGATAGATTAGCCTGTAATTAAAATAAAACCACACTTGTTTCAAAATAATCATACATAATTGAGATATATATAGAGATTGATATATCTATATAGATACACAGATATCTAGAATCATAGAATGGCTCAGGTTGGAAGGGACCTTAGAGATCATCTACTCCACCCCCCCCCTCCATGGACAAGGATACCTCACAACTAAACTTGGCTGCTTAAGGGCTCATCCAACCTGGCCCTGAACACCCCAGGGAGGAGGCTTCCACAACATCCCTGGGCAGCCTGTTCCAGAATCTCACTGCCCTTGTGTTGAAGAACTTCTTCATAAGATCCAGTCTGAACCTACTCTCCCTCAGCTTCAAACCATTTCCCCTTGTCCAACTGCTTGACACCCTTATGAAAAGTCCCTCT
>VXBD01012038.1:36192-58983 GCA_013399975.1 Indicator maculatus | reverse complement strand
ATGGAATATGAATATAGTAAATATAAATTAAATCTTTTAAATTAGTTTTGTCAAATTATTTATTGCAAACTAAATATAAATTAACTCTATTAAATAGAAATATATATAAAATATATATAAAATATGAATATACTAAATATAAATTAAATACATTAAAATATATTTATTAAATTATTTCTTATAAACTAAATATAAATTAAATCTATTAAACAGAAATACAACTATATCTACTTAAATATATATGTTTGTGCAAGGAGAAGATAGGGATGAGAAAGTGTTTCACGTTTTTTTTTTTACACATTAACAATTCATATTCTTGCTACAACCACCTGAAGTGTGGTTCAGGTTGACCCAAGCTGTTGAATGTCTCTGCAGTACCAAACTGCAAGAATTCTGAAGTTCTTGGTGTTTCTCTTTTAGAAGGATAAAAATGGATCCAGTTTATTATTTGCAAGTGTCACTTCACTTGCAAGCCTTGAACAGAGTAGGAAACCGTTCCTCCACTCTCTGCTTTCATTCTCTGCAAAAGTGAATCCTGATTCTGTTTCCCTTTTAAAAAACACCACTCTGCAAGCAGTTACCACACTGACTGCAGCCCAGACAGGTCTAAACTCAACCTTAATTTTGATACTCCAGAGTATGTGATGCCCATTCCTTGGAAGTTTTGATCTGTTTAACTCCAGCTTCATATTTCTATTCATTTTCAACACCACTCTAGTTCTCTTCCTTGCTTTCCACAGCCAGGACTCCACTCTAGTTCTCTTCCTTGTTTTCCACATCCAGGACACCACTCTAGTTCTTTCCCTTGTTTTCCACAGCCAGGACACCACTCTAGTTCTTTTCCTTACCTTGTTACCTGAACAGTGTCATGTACATAACCTAGGAGAGCTGCTACTGCAGACCTCACAACAGAAAGACAATGACAGTCTGGCTCCATGTGTTGTTTCCACATACCTAATTTCTTCACCTGTCTCCATGCTTGATCTTTGCTTCTTCCTCTTGGTGTAAAATACTATTCAAAACAGCAGAAAGTTTGCCAGTAGTGTTTGCATATCATGAAGACAGGTCTGCTTTTCCATCAGGGTGGAGGTGAAAGGTATAAAACTACCCCCCCCCCATAAACAATTTCCACTCCTATCAGCTTCCCAATGGCAAGAAATACAGAAAAGCTTAGAACACCTTCTCCATAGCTACAACTTCCCAGAAATGACTGTAATCTGCTCACTGCCACACATTCTGCTTATCTTAATGAGATGCCACCTTGTTCCTGCCAAAGGCCATGAAGAAGGATGTTGGAAGTGTCATCCCTCATAAGCTTGAAGGCAGTGAAACTGAAATGGAGCAGGAGTTTTAGGGAAGCTACTACTGTTGGACCTATCTCCATTTAAATGACTTGTGTGTTGGAAAAAATTATTAGCACTACACTAAATGTGTCATGTTCTTTCCACAAATCACCATAATATAGTTCAGCCTAATGAAAGAGTTTAAATCTACCTGGTTTAATTGCCCCTGCTTGTATTCCATAACTGTTGGTGGGTAATCAATGGGATATGCTCACTTAACTAAGGCAAAATTTTTTCACTTGAAGTTCTCTAGACAGTGTTATGGACTGGAATTAAAACACTGAAGTCTAAAACAAGAAACACTCTTTTAAAATGGTTCTTTAACCTTAATAAAATACAGAAAATAGCAATTTGTTTCAATTTATCACTCACAGGCACCTTAATGAAATGTTTAAACTAAAAAAAAAAAAAAAACAAACCCAAACAAAACCAACTGTTGGCTTGGATGTGGTATGCACTGATGCTGGTTTCTCAAGCATATTTCCTGAGATCATTATTGCCTTATCCCGGTATCACAGTGCATTAGAGGTTGGAAGGAATCTCCAGAGATCATCAAAAGCAGGATCACTTAGGGTAGTCTGCACAGGAATGCATCCAGGTGGGTTTGGAATATGTCCAGGGAAGGAGACTCCACAACCTCTCTGGGCAGCCTGCTCCATGAGCATTTAAAGGACCATAGGTTGGACTGGTAAGATCACCTACCTTACATTCTCAGGTGATGACTTCAATATTGGATATAGCCAATCACCCAAAAGCACCTGAATCAGCCTCAGTTCTCTGAAGAGCTCCAAGTACTCTCACCAATATGCTTGGAAAGGGAGGAAAAAGATAGGAAAAGATAAACAAAATGACTTATCTAAAAATCTACATGAGGAAACAATATCAAAGTAGATCATTTGAAAGGAAACATAGAACCATAGAATCATTAGGCTTGGAAGGGACCTCAAGGATCACCCAGTTCCAACCTCCCTTCCATAGGCAAGGACACCTCACACTACATCAGGTTCCTCACAGCCACATCCAGCCTGGCTGCAAAAACCTCCAGGGATGAGGCTTCTACCACCTCCCTGGGCAACCTGTTCCAGTGTCTCACCACCCTCATGGGGAACAACTTCTTCCTAATATCCAATCTGAATCTACCCTCTTCTAGTTTTGTTCCTTTCCCCCTAGTCCTATCACTACCTGACACCCTAAAAAGTTCCTCCCCAGCTCTCTTGTAGTCCCTTTCAGATACTGGAAGGCCACAAGAAGGTCTCTTTGGAGCCTTCTCTTCTCCAGACTGAACAACCCCAACTCTCTCAGTCTGTCTCCAGCCCTCTGATCATCCTTGTGGCCCTTCTCTGGACACATTCCAGCATGTCCAGATCCTTCTTGTAATCAGACCTTGTACTGTCTCTTGGACTATCCTGATGCACTCAGAAATACCAGATGAAGTTTTAAAGGTGACTGTGGTGAAGAGACAGGATGCCAGTTACATTGTAGTCCCTCCACTTGAAGGGACCTGTTCCCTGAAGAGCTGGAAAAGAGATGATCTCCTCTGTACAGTTTGGATGCTGGATCAGCCCACGTTCCAGATGCTGTCCACTTCCAGAGTGGGTTACAACAGACTCAGTGTCACCTGCACAGGATCACTCCTGACCTTTCTATAGATGTGAGACCAACCATACTGACACTTATATTGATCACAGCTGTTAGTGTAACTGAATGCAATTTGCCAGTACCTTTTATATCAGCCAAGGCTTAATATTAACAATCATAGGCATGGAATTCCTAAATTACAGGGAATACCAGCAACAAACTCCCAGAAAGCCAGAGATTATACTAGAAGTACTTTTAAATACTGTTTCCTCCATGTGAAGGTTTTCAGACCTGCCTTTTCTCCTGGAATTCATGGCATACAAATTGGCTTAATGCAACTGAGTCAGAGACAAAGAACTTTCCCTAACCTCCCAGGACTTATCTAGGTCTTGGCATGACTCTGACTATGTGACTGCCAGCAAGCTGACTTCAATCAAGCTAATATTTATAGAGGAAATGTTAATTAGGCATTTCATGCAACGGGCAGCATGTAATTGGCATAATACACCTTCTGTGGAGCAGCCTGATTAATCATAAATAATCATTGCAGTGCTGCTGAGAGCAACAGAAGGATGCTGTGTTATACTGGTACCAAGGCTTACTGACTTGAATGGATGGTGATGATAACATTCTTTTAATGAATTGGAGCTGCCAAGGCAAAGCAGAGGCCAGTTTGTGCCACAAAGCTATAGCCTCAATGTTTTAGGTAAGGAGCACAGGCTAATTTAAGATGACACCAAATACCCTGACTGCAACAATTCCTTTGCAACTGGGCAAAGAGGACTCCAGAGAGAGCTGTGTAGGTGTAACTGGAGTTTGGTAGTTCCCCTTTTTTGCAGAATAATCACAATTGCACACTTAGATCCAATCTGATCCTGTGTCCCAAAGGAAGACTCTTACAGTTATTCCCAAACTGACTATATCTTTATAATGCCATCTGACAGAAGCTGGAAGTCAAATGCTGCTTCTCACTCCATGGGAGTATGTTTGCTCCATATGAAGAGCTACATGAAATAAAATTTGGGTTTAGTAGGCAATTTGGTTGTAAAGAATCAAAGACATGGATTTCTCTGTGTTTCATAACTATATACACACACAAGAAACGAGAAACGTGGAAAGTAGCCTGGAAAAAGTTTGTTTTGTATCCTTTTTTTCTTTTTCCAGAGAATATTCATTTCAGTGCTCTAGGTCTTTTTCTGTCTTTTTTTTTTCCCCAGAGAATATTCATTTCAGTGCTCTGCACTAGAATTTTTTAAGCATACAGGGCTTTAGGTACAGCTTATTGGTACAGTCAAAGGTATAAATGGTTGAGAATTGCTTCCCTGCACAGAAGAGAGCTGAGCATTACTCAAGCATTAGCCCGAGGAAAGCACAGTGCTGAGGAAGGATTCAAGTAGAAAGCAAAATTAGGCGATGAATTTACAACAGATTCAAGTTCATCTGGGTTCAGCTTTAACCAGCTCTCATTCATCCATGAACTCACCATTGATGTGCTCTAGGCCATTTTGCTTGCAAGTGTGAGGCAGGCCAAGAATGCCCACGTGCCACCCAGCCTGCACAGTCCACCCCTCTCACTAGTGGTTCTGTATGAATCCTGAAGAGGAACAGAGAGAATCCACACAGATTCCCCAGCTGGGAGGCTGCATGCTGAAAGTTTACCTCCTGGTCATCACCCTTTATATGCAAAACCTGAGCAACAGACTTTTTTTTTTTTTTTTTTTTTTTTTTTTTTAAATCTCCTCTGCCCCAATCCACTTCCTTCCAGCCAGTTACATCAGTAATTTCCTGGGCAGTAGCACTCTGGAATGACACTGAAGATTAAAATTTAGTTGATATAAGCCATCAATGCAGAATTAAACAATAAAAAAGAAAAGAACTGATTGTAGGGAGAAAGTTAAACTGTGTGGCTTCCATTTTTAAACCCTTCCCTTTTCTTTGCTCTATTAAACTTTTCCCACCACTGCCTCAGAACAAGAAGGTGTGCTCTGTAAAGGAGCATCATATCTTGGTCAGAATTAGTTTTAGAACATAATATTTTTTTTTCTTGAACACCTCTCCGATTAGAGAAAAGATCTGGAGGTGCTGGAACATGTCCAGAGAAGGGCCACGAGGGTGAGCAGAGGGCTGGAGGTCCTCTGCTATGGAGACAGACTGAGAGAGTTGGAGTTGTGCAGTTTGGACAAGGCTCTGAGAAGACCTTTTTGTGGCCTTCCAATATCTGAATGGGGCTACAAGAAAGCTGGGGAGGGACTTTTTTAGGGTGTCAGGGAGTGATAGGAGGCAGGGGAAAGGAGGAAAACTATAAGTGGATAGATTCAGATTGGGTGTTAGGAAGAAGTTCTTCCCCATGAGGGTGGGGAGACACTGGAACAGGATGCCTAGGGAAGTAGTGGAAAGTGTCCATGCCCATGGCAGTGGAGTTGGAACTAGATGGTCCTTGAGGTCCCTTCCAGCCCTGACAATTCTGTGATTCCATGATCTTACAGTTTTATTTCTTTATTTTACAGCTCCCAGTTATGTTACAGTAAACATAATTTTACAGGAGTTTTCTTTCTTTCTTTCTTTCTTTCTTTCTTTCTTTCTTTCTTTCTTTCTTTCTTTCTTTCTTTCTTTCTTTCTTTCTTTCTTTCTTTCTTTCTTTCTTTCTTTCTTTCTTTCTTTCTTTTTCTTTCTTTCTTTCTCTTTCTTTCTTCCTTTCTTTTTTCCTTTATTTCTTCCTTCCTTTCTTCCTTTCTTTCCTTTCTTTTCTTCCTTTTTCTCTTTCCTTTCTTTCTCTCCTTTCTTTCTTTCCTTTTTCTCTTTCCTTTCTTTCTCTCTTTCCTTTTTCTTTCCTTTTTCTCTTTCCTCTCTTTCTTTTCTTTCTTTCCTTCTTCTCTTTCCTTTCTTTCTCTCTTTCCTTTTTCTTTCCTTTTTCTCTTTCCTCTCTTTCTTTTCTTTCTTTCCTTCTTTCTTTTTCTTTCCTTTTCTTCCTTTTTCCTTCTTTTTCTTTCTTTCCCTCTTTCTTTCTTTTTCTTTCTCTCCTTTCTTTCTCTCTTTCCTTTCTTTCTTTGCTTTTTCTCTTTCTTTTCTTTCTTTCTTTCCTTCTCTTTTTCTTTCTTTCCTTTTCTTTTTCTTTCTTTCCTTTTCTTTTTCTTTCCTTCCTTTTCTTTTTCTTTCTTTCTTTCCCTTTTTTCCTTCTTTCTTTCCTTCCTTCCTTTTCTTTCTTTTCTTCAGTGCCACTTTGTTACCCATCTTCCACATGTACAAACCAGAGAGGTAAAGTTCTAAATAGGGAGCAATATAAAACCACTTATTAGAAAGAAGTCCCACACTGGAAAGCAATCAAGCCCATAGTGTAGAGAGTTCCATACCTCTGATGAAGACATCCCAAATAGAAGAGCTGACAGTCACAGGGAGCTGACAAATCAGATTATTCACTACAGGACAGAGTCAGCTGGGTAAATCCCTGCTCAGCTTTGAACACTGGACCACAAGATCCAGTGAAGAGGCAACACTTAGTGCCCTGTTACTGATTATAAATCCATCAAGAGACAGTCTCAGTGTGTTGGCTATTTCCCTGAGGGTCTGAGATGCTGGCTTCATTAATAAAAATATGCTTTCACTTCTGACACACAGCACAAGGAATGAGTTTCTTTGCAGGAAACACAAGCCTATTTAAAAACAAAAAAAGATCACATTAATCTATTTTCTTTGATCTGACATGCAGCCTCACTGCTTTGCCAATTTTTTTTTTAATTAACAGGGTGCTTATAAATATTTCATTAACACCTTACCATTGTCTACTCCTGCAGTAAACTTCTGACACTAATTCACCAGGCAACTGGAAATCAAGGTCCGAGTTTTGACTGCAATCTCTCCTTTAATGACAATTAATCATTTTCTTCTGTCCTTTGTCAAATAAATATCCTTTTCCCTCTTCCCTCAGGCTTTGATTTGAGCCAGCAGAGTCTACCAAGTTTGTGTGGGTTTTTTTTTCACTTGTATCATGCTGTCAAACATTCTTCTCCATGCTTTTGTTTCCCACCCCCCCTGTGGTATCTAATTGGCACAGGAGGAATTTCACTGCCATAAGATCACTGGGAACATTATTTATCATTACCATTATCATCCTAGCAGTTATCATCCTCCAATCATTATTTTTCAGTCACTGGAAACAAGCAGCCACACAGAAATGTGCACTTCAATATCATCTGTTCTCTTTTTTTCCTGTCAGTTGCCTTTATCTGCATGCTGGTGCACAGACACTTATAAATGAGAATGTGTGGAGGCAGTTGGTCTTTGACTGATGCTCAGATGCAGCAAAGATGCTCCTGCATCATCAGAGAGAAAGAGGGAGAGTAGTTTTGCCCTCCTAAACTTGTGACAGGCAAAGGGAATTCACAGCTGAGGGAAGCTGAATTCTGCTCTTCTTATCTCAGTCAGAAACACTCTCTTCTAAACTGCCTGACTGAGCTTCACCATACCAGTAGAGTTTCAGGTAATGATAGCCAAAAATAAAAGCTCAGCCACTGCAGCTGCAGTTTGCAGTCCCAAGCCAACAATGGAGTGGGCATTACAGAGAGGGGCAGAGATAACTGATGGCAAGAACAAAAGATCAGGCTTTAAGCCCTTGACCTGGGTCAAGGCATTTCAAATGAGCTGAGGGTAGCACTTTCATCAGTACTTTCCAGAGTTCTTCCTCTATTCTTGCTCTCTTTTATCCACAAGACATGTTCTCCAGCATAAATTAAACCTGGAAAAGAGAGGGAATTTTAGGAGCCTGCACTACGATCAATTCTCCCTAGAGACTCCTTTCTTCACTGGGAGTGGCCAGGAATATCTGATGGCCCTTCCCAAACAGAACCAGAGGTGAAAACCAGAAAAGGCACCTTCCTCCTTTCTGTTCTGTAGAGATGTAGTCCTCTGACATTCTGGTTGCTGAAATCACAGAAACATTCAGGTTGGACAAGACCCTCAGAATCACCAATCCAACCACTAACCCTACTCTACAAGGTTCACCCCTAAACCGCATCCCCAAGCACCACATCCAAGCCACCTTTCAACACATCAAGGCTTGGTGCCTCAACCACCTTCCTGGGCAGCACATTCCAATGCCTAAATACCTCTGGGAAGAAAGATTTGTGGAGCTATACACATCCATCATCATATAGTAAGGATTGGGTTTGTACTGACAGAAATTAAGGTTTGGTGATTTTAGACAGCTTCAAGATTAAGGAGATACAATTTGAGGTCACAATTTGGGATTTCAACACCAACTTCCTGTATGAATCCTGCTTCAGGCATCTTAATACTTTACAGGGTCTGGTCCCTGGATCCTATTAGCCTTGCCAAGACCTGCTAGACCTGAGCCAGTGTAAGGATATTTGAACCAGATCTTTTTGCCACTTTTCTAATAAGAAGAGTAAAGAGTTTTTACTTAAGAAAATTTGTCTTAGTCTGCTAGCCAACCAGTCAGCAAAATGCAAATAGAGAGAGAGAAAATGGATGTGGCTGAGGAAGGAAAAGGACACACATGAGAGGGGAAGAAAAGAAGGAACCCATGTTACACATTGAAATCTAGTGGTGGTAAGTTCAGCTGTGGAAATACCACTTTTTGACTTACTTTGGGGAGGTCATCCTTCAGAACGAGGCTGATCAAGATCTGCTAGTGTTGCAACAGCCAAGGGTAGTGAAAGTAGCAGTTAGAAAAGCAAAACTCACTGTCTTCAGTTCACCCATCTCTATCAAGTGAAGGTTTGCAGAGGTAGAAAGCCTTTTGTTTTGTTGCCCAGCTTGTCACAAGAGTTTTGATACTCTTCTCACTGGACAGGGTTCTCTGAATGAGCAGACTGAGTCCATCTTCAAACTGTTGCTGAATATTAATAGTTGTCTGTTGAGCTAAGATAAGGGTTTTAGGACAATTCACCAAAATTCCACATATTCCTGAGCATCTAAGCACATTTCTACCACTGAGAAACCCAAACTCCTACACAGCATTATGCTGGAGCCCCCAGAGCTCATGCTAGACCCTCAACCATCTTTCCAAGAATAAACAAATGGGTAAATAAAGAAGAAAAAAAGGAGATAAGAAAAAGGAGATCTGCCCAATTTTTAAGCTATCTGGAAGGTAGCAAACTACCCTAGAAAGAAAATGTGGTAGTTTTAGGCTAAAAATTTTAGAAAAGTTTTAGAAAAGAACAAGACATTGGAGGAGTAAAATAACATTAGATTTTTCTTTTCTATTAGTTTGTTGAGGCTAATGAAAATCAGACTATCGAAATCTGGTTGGAGGTCAGCTGGAAGCAAATATGTTTGGGTTAGATCAGTTTTTTGGCTGAGAAAAAGCCAGGAGAAGAAGAAAAAAAAAAAAAGAAAAAAAAAGGTTAATCTGAGACCTTTTATTATAACTGTAGTTACAGGGAGTTTTAGGAAATAACAATTTTGCCTGCATGCAAAAAACTCTCAGGCAGACTTAATCAACTTAAGCACCCCAAGAAGTAGCCATGGGCCCTGGTTGAGTTGATGAGACCACCTCTCTTTCTGAAATGCTGTATTTCTGTCTTTAGAGACCAAATTCCATTCAACCCCCCTGCAGCAGCTGCACTAAAACCTCAAAGGCCTTTTCTCAGCCATGCTTCTCCTGGTTGGTATTGTCTACTCTCCCTACATAGCTTAGTATTCCTCCAGATCATAACACAGCTGAATGCAATGGAATGCAATGCAAAGGTCAGCTCAAATCACTGCTATAAACAAATAACACTTTTTGGGGCAGCCTAGAATTAGAAATGGTAAATAAATATTCTGCTGTCAACATATCTCTGCATCAAGCTGATCAGCAGTCTGGCCTTTCCCTGCTGCTGTACTCTCAACAGCAGCAGCAATTTTGTTTTTTGTGTTTTAACCATGCTGCCAAATATTACCAAGGGGTCTGGAACTTTGAAATGGTAAAGAGGCAGTTTCATGAAAGATGTTATCCTTGGATAAGACAGGATGACTATCATGTATCTACAGGGACAAATCAAAACAATCTGATCTGAAAAACTCTTTAGGTGGTATAAATCTTTTCACAGAATCAACCTGGTTGGAAGAGACCTCCAAGATCATCCAGTCCAACTGATCACCCAACCCTATCTAATCAACCAGACCATGGCACTAAGTGCTTCATCCAGGCTTATTTGAAACCCCTCCAAGGACAGTGACTCCACCACCTCCCTGGGCAGCACATCCTAATAGCCAATCTCTCTTTCTGGGAAGAACTTCTTCCTAACATCCATCTTAAACCTCCCCTCGCACAGCTTGAGACTGTGTCCTCTTGTTCTGTGGTTGCCTGGGAGAAGAGACCAACCCCCACCTGCCTACAACCTCCCTTCAGGTAGTTGCAGAGAGCAATGAGGTCTCCCCTGAGCCTCCTCCTCTCCAGGCTAAACACCCCCAGCTCCCTCAGCCTCTCCTCACAGGACTGTGCTCCAGACCCCTCCCCAGCCTTGTTGCCCTTCTCTGGGTTTGAAATATGCCAGGGAGGCTGTTCTGCAGATCAGTAACAAGAGCTGGCCATGATGCAATGCCCAGAGCTGGCACTTTCCAAAGCAATATCCTCATAGCTTGTTTCACTTGTGTAAATGTCACCATGCCTAAACTTCTGGGTTTTGGTTTGTTTCCTTGCTTCAGCCTTATAAACCCTCCCAACAGAGTTAGAGGAGCAATTTGCTAATGTCAGAGCAATTCTCTAAAGTTTTAGAGTGCAGACATGCAGAATGTTCTTCTTTCTACCTCAGGAAGAGCTTGTTACTGCAGCAGAGCCCAAAGATCAGGGTGATGCACATAACCAATCCCCTCTGGATGGCACTCCCACTTAGAAATATCCTTTGCTGACCAAAAGATAATTCAGTGAAAGTATAACTCAGACAACCTCTCCCATAGAATAAATAAGTCACTACAAGCCATCCAAAACTGAAATGTGTCCAAGTTCCATTTGAATTGGACATTTTGCCACGCATAGCAAAACTTTGACCATTAATATGCAAAACTAAAAGAAAGATACTGAAACTACAGCACAGGACAAGGAAATTGTTCCTGCAGAACAGTATGGAAAATGGTTCAAAGAAGGCAGCTGTAAGAGATAGAGAATGGTAAGAGGGGAAACCCAGGTAGAGTTCTGCCAATTTTTTCTAAATTTCAGTATCTCAGTATATTAGAGGTTGGAAGGGACCTCCAGAGATCATCAGGTCCAACCCCCCTGCCAGAGCAGCATCACTTAGGGTAGTCTGCACAGGAATGCATCCAGGTAGTGTTGGAAAGTCTCCAGAGAAGGAGACTCCACAGCATCCCTGGGGAGCCTGTTCCAGTGCTCTGTCACCTTCACTGGAAAGAAGTTTCTCCTCCTGTTGAGTTGAAACCTTCTCTGTTCAAGTTTGAACCCATTGTTCTTTGTCTTATCACTGTGACCCACCAAAAAGAGCCTGGCCCCCTCCACTTGACCCCCACCCCTCAGCTATTGATAGACATTGATCAGATCCCCTCTCAGTCTTCTCTTCTCCACACTAAACAGCCCCAGGGCTCTCAGTCTCTCTTCACAGGGGAGATGCTCAAGTCCCCTAAGCATCCTCCTGGCTCTCTGTTGAACTCTCTCCAGCAGGTCTCTGTCTCTCTTGAACTGGGGAGCCCCAAACTGGACACAGGATTGCAGCTGTGGTCTCAGCAGGGCAGAGTAGAGGGAGAGAAGAGTAGCGGTTGCTAGCCCTGCTGGCCACACTTTTCTTGATGCACCCCAGGATCCCATTGACTTTCTTGGCCACAAGGGCACATTGCTGTCCTACTATAATTCAACTAAGAATTCAAATGCATATGGTTTATGGTTGATGTGTTGTTGACAGCTTTGGACATTCTGCAAGGAAACCAACTAGAGTCAGAGCACTGTCTTTCAACCCTGAGCTCAGCCACAGGTATGGCTGTAGCAGCTCATGCAAGGTAAAGCACACACCACAGTGCTTGCACTACATTTTAGAAGGGGAAAATGAAGAATGGCATTTTAAAACCACAGTGGAAAAAGCAAAGAAAGCACAGTTAAACTCTGCTTTGCCTGTGTATGTTGGTAGCTTTCACATATTTGACATTTATATTTTCCTCTCCTTCAGTGTATTTAAGCAGTATTTAACGTCTTGCATCTTTTTTGCCCCCATTCATCCTTAAACATTCCTCTTTCTGCAGGATGCTAAGTAATTACTTGATTAGTTTCAGAGGTCTCTATTAACAGGTGATGAACTGGTGAAGAAAACCAGACAGAAACAATCTTTGCAAAGTGTTTTGAAAATGATCTGCTGCGTTTTCATTCTGCTCTGCTGCATGAATCTTCTTCCTAATCACAGTATGTCCAGGGGTTGAGCACTGCCTCCTTTGTATACAGGTGAAAACCTTCTTTTTGGGTGACAAGTGTCAGTAGAATACACTTGTGGAATGAAACAACTTTAGGAGGAAGGATCTTAAGTTCTCCTCCCCCTCTACTCTGCCCTGGTGAGGCTGCATCTGGAATATTGTGTCCAGTTCTGGGACCCTCAGTTCAAGAAGGACCTCAGGGAACTGCTTGAAAGAGTTCAGTGCAGAGCCATAAAAATTATGAAGGGAGTGGAATATTTTCCTTCCAAGGAGAGACTGAGAGAGCTGAGGGCTCTGTAGCTTGGAGAGGAAGAGACTGAGAGGTGACCTCATTCATCTTGATAAAGATGTGCAGAGTGAGTGCCCAGAGGATGGCTCTGGGTGATGCCCAATGACAGCACAAGGGGCAGTGGTGGAAGCTGAGCCATAGGAAGTTCCATGGAAACAGTAGGAAAACTTCTTTCCCTGTGAGGGTGCCAGAACACTGGAACAGGCTGCCCAGGGGAGTTGTGGAGTCTCCCTCTCTGGAGATATTCAAAACTTGCCTGGATGTGTTCCTGTGTGACCTGCTCTAGGTGATCCTGCTCTGGCAGGGGGGTTGGACTGGATGAGCTTTCAAGGCCCCTTCCAACCCCTAACATTCTATGAGTCTGTGAAAGTTCTGAGAGCAGCATCCAGTAGTGAAAAGAATGCCAGAAAAATCAACCCTGGCATTCAGATTATAGATATTCATTGCTTACAGTAGCTGCCATGCAAAAATAATTGAACCCTCAAATTCTCCTAGAAGCCTTTGTTACATTACCATCATTGTAACTCTTCATAAAACAAGAAAAACATAATTAACTCATCAAGTGGACTCTGCTCTACTTCTCAGTCTGTGTGGTGTA
The DNA here is from genome assembly GCA_013399975.1 of Indicator maculatus. Taxonomy (NCBI): domain Eukaryota; kingdom Metazoa; phylum Chordata; class Aves; order Piciformes; family Indicatoridae; genus Indicator; species Indicator maculatus. The sequence continues at coordinate 45,824 of VXBD01012038.1, read as the reverse complement.
TGACACAGGTGAAATACAGAATCTGTATTCATAGGAAAAAAACAACCAAAACCCACACCACAGCCTGCAGCTGCACTTGGAAGAATACCCTAAGGGAACCACAGGTAGGCATGTGGCAGCATGTGAAGTTCATGAACGTTTTGATACCATAAACCTTAGCTCACCTCTTTGACAATATCTCTAGAAGATGGACTTCTTCCTTACCCAAGTTCTGGTAAGAGCTCCACTCAGATTTAATCTGAACATGAAAGCATAACATGAGCAGGAGTGTTAAAAGTATTGGGAGGCGATTCACATGTTCCATGGGAACACACAAGGTTAATTAAAACACTGGAATGAGAGGTTTGCTCTCCACTAGACCACTGATGAGGCTGGTAGGAGAACACTCTGCTCATCCCCAGTACTGAACAGCTCTAAGGGAACACAAAGACTTCCAAACATAATTCAAAGCCCAAAGAAAGATGCCTCTGAAAAAGAGCTTTTCCAGCTTCTCATGAAGAGGATTACATTGTATGCTGGAGTGAAAAGCCAAGTTTCCTTCCAGGTAAAAGATATTGCCCACTCACAGGGTAATTAGTTCTTTAGACACAAGCATTACAACTACACTAAGTAGTACTTTCAACCACAGCATTCACAGAGGAAACAAGAAAAAAAAAAAAAAGAAGAAGAAGAAATTGTGAGGGAAATGGACCTTTCTTCTACATTACCATGGTAAATCACAGAATGGTCCTTCCAGACATCACTGAGTGCAACCCCTCCCCCTGCCAGAGCAGGACCACCTAGGGCAGGTCACAAAGGAACACATCCAGGCAGGTTTTGGAAGTCTCTGGAGAAGGAGACTCCACAACCATTCTGGGCAGCCTGCTCCAGTGCTCTGTGACCCTTCAGTGAAGAAGTTCCTCCTCATGTTGAGGTGGAACCTCCTGTGTTCCAGCTTGTACCCCTTGTTCCTTGTCCTATCACTGGGCACCACCAGAAAGAGCCTGGCACCTTCATCTTGACACCCACCCCTCAGATATTTAGAGGCATTGACAAGACCCCCAAATGGCAGCACCTCCATTTCCTGAGGTTTAAGTCATGAACCACCACTCTTTGGAAAGCCTGATGCAGTCAGACTCATGGGGGTTTTTTTGCTTGCTGGTTTGGATTCTGCATTTCTAAATGAACTCTATGAAATGTACCACTTTGTGATGTTAGGGGTTGGAAGGGACCTCCAAAGATCATTGAGTCCAACCCCCCCTGCCAGAGCAGGACCATAGAACCTAGCACAGGTCATACCAGATGATCTCACAGTCTCACAGTATATCAGAGGTTAGAAGGGTCCTCCAGAGATCATCAGGTCCAACCCCCTGTCAGAGCAGGATCACTTAGGGTAGTCTGCACAGGAATGCATCCAGGTGGGGTTGGAAATTCTCCAGAGAAGGAGACTCCACAAGCCCCCTGGGCAGCCTGTTCCAGGGCTCTGTCACCCTCCCTGGAAAGAAGTTTCTCCTCACATTGAGCTGAAATCTTCTCTGTTCAAGTTTGAACCCATTGTTCCTTGTCTTATCACTGTGACCCACCAAAAAGAGCCTGGCCCCCTCCACTTGACCCCCACCCCTCAGCTATTGATAGACATTGATCAGATCCCCTCTCAGCCTTCTCTTCTGCAGACTAAACAACCCCAGGGCTCTCAGTCTCTTTTCATAAGGGAGATGCTCAACTCCCCTAAGCATCCTCATGGCTCTTCCTTGGATTCTCTCCATTATCTCCTCAGAGATAATGTCCTCAGAGTCCCCTGAAAGCAAAAAGAGCAACATCTCTGTGTTCTGGAAAGCAACACCTAAAAGAACAGAAACCATTCAACAACAGATGCTATTTCAGTTTCAAATGAAAGGCAGCCCTCACTAGTTGTTCACTTCTGTTATTCCTTGACTATGGACATTATCCCCTTAAAGCATCCTTCATAACCAACTTCTTTCTTCATCAACCTAAAAGTGATTTTTCCAGCTGTCCTGAGCATATTTTTAAAGGCATTGCCACTACTAAAAGGTAAAAAGAAAAAAAAAATAGAACATAGCTTTAGTTTTCCACACAGAAGACTACAGTTTCTCTTCTGGACTGTGAATCATGACCTAGTGGTTTATTTTCAGTCTAAATTATGAGCTAATTATTATTTCTCAGGCAAGGAATAATCCCCTTTCATGAAGGCAAGCCTTCAAAGGGAATATTTTCATTGGAGAAAACAAAGAGCTTGGAAATACAAAACAAAGAGAGCTTGCTGCAAAGCTCTCTCCCTTCTCTAAACAGTCCAGAGCCTCAAGTGGTTGGAAAGGCCTAGAATCCAGAGATTTTCATTCACCCCTCTGTGCTAATCCATTTAGAATGTACAGTTGTGAAAGTGACTGATTGGTGTTTTTAGGGCAGCTGCCTACAAGTGAAACAGTGACAGGCAAGATAAAGCAGGAGGGCAGAGAAACAGCAATGCTGGTAAAACTGAGGCAGGCTCATGGGACAAAACCACAACTTGCTCAGGAGAATAGCACAGTAGATGACTTTGCATTAGCTGACAGCAGTGGCCAAGAGGCATTCTGCAGAATTAATTCTGCAGATGAAGGTCCAGCAAGAAGAATGTAGATATTCTCTCAGTGGTTCACCTCCTGTCTCGTTCTCAAGCATTGCACCCCACCAGCCCTTGAAAAAAAAAACCACCAGTATGTCCTATGGGGTAGGTATTGGGAGAGAAAGATAGCAGTGTCCTTCTTCCCTCTGAGCCATGAGTCTCTGAGTAGAAGGCACTGCTGCCTTTCTCCCAGAAAGCAGGAGAGTGGGGTGGTGGGAAGCCTGCCTCTTGGGTTTAAAGCCTCCTGGTTCCCCACTCTGTTAAGCAGAGGCACTGAAAAGACTCACACCCTGCAGAGCATCCTGCCCTGTACTCAGCACTGGTTAGACCACATCTTGAGTACTGTGAACAGTTCTGGCCACCTCAGTTTAAGAAAGATGTTGAGATGCTGGAACATGTCCAGAGAAGGGCAACAAGGCTGGGGTGAGGTCTGGAGCACAGCCCTGTGAGGAGAGGCTGAGGGAGCTGGGGGTGTTTAGCCTGGAGAAGAGGAGGCTCAGGGGAGACTTCATTGCTGTCTACAACTACCTGAAAGGAGGCTGTAGCCAGGTGGGAATTGGTCTCTTCTCCCAGGCAGCCAGTGACAGAAGGAGAGGACACAGTCTCAAGCTTGCAGGGGAGTTTAGGCTGGATGTTAGGAAGAAATTCTTCCCAGAAAGAGAGATTGGCCATTGAGATGTGCTGCTCAGGGAGGTGGTGGAGTCATCATCCCTGGAAGCATTTAAAATAAGCCTGGATGAGGCACTTAATGCCATGATTTAGTTGATCAGATGGTGTTAGGTGATAGGTTGGACTGGATGATCTCTGAGGTCTTTTCCAACCTGGTTAATTCTGTGATTCTGCAATTCTGTGAGCAGCTGATCACTAAGGCCCTGTGTGCAGCACAGGGCAGATGTGCCTGCAGCACACCCCCAGCCTTGAGCTGGACAGCTGGGGAATTGCCCAGAGCAGGCTGGTGGTAAAGCCTGAGCATCCTGCCCACCAAAACCACCAGACAAGCAGCTGGGTTTGTTTGGGTCTTGTCAGTCTCTATTGCTCATCTAATCCCAGGACTGAATCAGGATGCAGCTACAGCTTGCTCTGATAAAGAAGTACCAAGGATAATGGCACTCAGGAAAGCACATCGTGGCAGAACACAGAATCAGAGATTCAACAAGGTTGGCAAAGACCTCAGAGATCATCAAGTCCAACCTATCACCCAGCACCTCATGAGTAATTAACCATTATTGCTACCTGAAGGGAGGTTGTAGCTAGGTAGGGGTTGGTCTCTTCTCCCAGGCAACCAGCACCAGAACAAGAGGACACAGTCTCAAGCTGTGCCAGGGGAGGTTTAGGCTGGAGGTGAGGAGAAAGTTCTTCACAGAAAGAGTGATTGGCCATGGAATGTGCTGCCCAGGAAGGTGGTGGAGTCACCATCCCTGGAGCTGTTCAAAAAAGGATTGGATGTGGCACATGGCATAGCACTCTTCATAATGCCAAGGGGCCCTCAGGAACCCACATCACTTCCTCTCACCCCTCTAAAATTCAAATTTTTTTTGTCCTTCATTGTCATGCTTTGCCAAGCACAGATCAAAGGATATCATGGAACTGCATTTTTAGTCTGTTGCAAACCAAGAATTTCAGGATTTAAATAATTTTTAGTGGTAGGTCATAACTTCTCAGTCCAGTCCTGCCTGTTCCCCTGCCTTTGAATTTTTATTTGGGTGCCTGAAATATAGAATCATAGAATCAGTCAGGGTTGGAAGGGACCACAAGGATCATCCAGTTCCAACCCCCCTGCCATGGGCAGGGACACCTCACACTACATCAGGCTGGCCACAGCCTCATCCAGCCTGGCTGCAAACACCTCCAGGGATGGAGCCTCAACCACCTCCCTGGACAACCCATTCCAGGCTCTCACCACTCTCATGGGGAAGAACTTCTTCCTCACATCCAGCCTGAGTCTCCCCACTTCCAGCTTTGTTCCATTCCCCCTAGTCCTATCACTTCCTGATATCCTAAAAAGTCCCTCCCAGCTTTCTTGTAGCCCTCTTCAGATACTGGATTTGACTTTTTTTTTTGTCTGCCTGGCTGATAGCTCCAAATGCCATGCAATCATCATTTTAGTCCTTGATGCTTTTTTTAGAGTATTAGTTCAGCTGATGCAGTTGAGTTTCCTTCAGGGGGAAGTGGTGGTGGGGAGGGGCTAGAGGAGGCAAGGAAGAAAAACATCAGTAAAACCTGCAACCCAAGTGAGAGATGGGAAGCAGTGGTATCACCTTGGTAGGATAAGGAACTGAAAGGATTGTTGAGTGATGAGAAAAACACTTACACAGCCAAAATACAAACTACCGGGTGGGGAAAGTGCTAGAAAACAATGTGTAAACATTGCAAGTCTTTAATCATCTTTAACTCAGGACTAGAGACTGAATTGTAGCAGGTGCCCTTAAGCTCTCAGGTGGTGTGTTTTAGCCACCTAGGCTGCTCTGCAGCAGTGGCAAGTTTCATTCACTTGCACCTCTTTCATGATAGTCCAGCTCCTAGTTGTTTAACTCCCTGCCTGGCATTGAAACTTGTTTACAGGAATAATAAGAAAAATGCTTCAATGGGCAACCCTCCCCACACACACATTTTTAGTTCCACACAGTGGTATAAAGCACACTGCTCTAACAGATGGTTGTTAAGGGAATAAATAAACCTCCAGTACAGAGTTCATGGGCAGATGTTCACTCAGCATTAGCAAACCTGTCTTCAAATCTAAAGGCAGCAGCTAAGGATGTTTACAGAGTCACAGAACCAACCAGGTTGGAAGAGACCTCCAAGATCATCCAGTCCAACTGATCACCCAACCCTACCCAATCAACCAGACCATGGCAGTCAGTGCCTCATCCAGGCTTTTCTTAAACACCCCCAGGGATGCTAACCCCACCACCTCCCTGGGCAGCACGTTCCAATGGCAAATCTTTCTGGGAAAATTTCTTCCTAAGATGCAGCCCAAACTTCCCCTGGCACAGCTTGAGACTGTGTCCTCTTGTTCTGTTGCTGCTTGCCTGGGAGAAGAGACCAACCCCCACCTGGCTGCAACCTCCCTTCAGGTAGTTGTAGACAGCAATGAGGTCTCTCCTGAGCCTCCTCTTCTCCAGGCTGAACACCCTCAGCTCCCTCAGCCTCTCCTCACAGGGCTGTGCTCCAGACCCCTCACCAGCCTTGTTTCTCTTCTCTGGACACATTCCAGCATCTCAACATCTTTCTTAAATTGAGGAGCCCAGAACTGTTCACAGTACTCAAGATGTGTCCTAACCAGTGCTGAGTACAGGGCAGAATGACTTCCCTGCTCCTGCTGGCCACACATTATTCTGTTGTGTGATGCCTCCACTGCAGTTAAATCAACAATTCCAGTCTCTGGGTGGAAATTACAACGATACTCTTAATCAAAGTCTGAGAATAATGTCTGGCAAAGTGCCTTTTGTCCTCTTTCCTAAGGCAGCAGCAGGATGATGCTGGCTCTGTGTTAAGAGAGATACTAAAAGGTGCTTGCTCCTGGAGAAGAGCTTCAGTCATAAAGGCTGCAGAATGTGCAGAAAGCTGAGAGATCTTAGTGGCAACCATGCAATGAGAAATTCATAATTCCCACTGACTGAATCACTTACTAGGTTGTCCACAGTAAACCAAACCAAACCAAACCAAAACAAAGCCCAAACCAAAAAATCCCCAAACGAACGAAACAAAAAACCCAACAATTATTTCTCTATACCTTCACACCATCCAAGTTTTCACAAGTTTCTGCCTGCTGCCTGTTTCACAAGACACTCTGAGAGCAAATGCTCCATTAATGGCTGTCTGCATGCTTCTGCCTCTGCCCAGTGATTGACCACAAATCCCCAGCAGTCTGGAGGACAAGGCAGGTGTGATGTATAACTTCCCCTAATGTGGTGGTGTTCTCTCCTTTTTTTTTTTTTTTTCCTTGGAATACTGTGACAATAGCCCATTCACATTTATCTTCATTGTGGCTGCTGGGAAAGGTGAAGGTTGCTTGTAAAAAGATTTTCCCATTTAAGTTAAACAATTAGGTTAGGGTTTTAAAAGCACTCTGCTATCCGAAGGCAGCAACAAATCCCTAACCTAACAAGGAGGAGATGGATGGAGACAATCTAACAAGCAATTGTTCAAAGCCCATTGCTGTACAATTCCAAACACAGGGAATCAAACCCAGTCCTCTGTCAAGTCACAAACATAAGTAGTAAGTATGGATTAAGTAGCAGCTACTGATGAGAACAGTGACGAGCGTTCGTCGACAGACTGAACAACAATCATAGAAAGGTCCAGGCTGGAGGAGACCTCCAAAGGTCATCCAGTCCAACCTCCCTGCACTCAGCAGGGACATCCTCAACTAGGTCAGGCTGCCCAAGGCCTCAGTGTGCCTCACCTTGAGTATCACCAGACAAGCAGCTTCAACCACCTCCCTGGGCAACCTGTTCCAGTGTTCCACCACCCTCATAGTGAGGAACTTCTTCCTGATATCCAATCTAAATCTGCCCTTCTCCACTTGGAAGCCATTCCCCCTTGTCCTGTCACTGCAAGATTTCCAAACAGTCTCTCTCCATCCTTCTTGTAGCTCCCTTCAGGTACTGGAAGGTTGTCATTAGGTCTCCCCAGAGCCTCCTCTTCTCCAGGCTGAACACCCCCAGCTCCTTCAGCCTGCCCTCATGTAGCACAGGGGCTGAATCCCCTGAGCATTTCCATAGCCCTCCTGTGGACCCTCTCCATTGGGTCCATGCCCTTCCTGTATTGAGGGCTCCAGACCTCTGCACAGTACCTCCAGGTGAGGTCTCACTAGAGCAGAGATCTTCCCAAAAGAGAGGTGAGAGCATCATAGAAATCACCCTGACCAAGAACAACTCCAAGAGAGCATCACAGAACTCACCCTGACCAAGAACAACTCCGAGAGAGCATCACAGAACTCACCCTGACCAAGAACAGCTCCGAGAGAGCATCACAGAACTCACCCTGACCAAGAACAACTCCGAGAGAGCATCACAGAACTCACCCTGACCAAAAACAACTCTGAGAGAGCATCACAGAACTCACCCTGACCAAGAACAACTCCGAGAGAGCATCACAGAACTCACCCTGACCAAGAACAACTCTGAGAGAGCATCACAGAACTCACCCTGACCAAGAACAACTCCAAGGGCAATCTGAGGGCACACAACTTGGTTTTGTCCCTCACAGCAAGCCACAATGCAGGACCTTAGGGCATGGAGTGCAGAAACAGCTTTACCTACCTGCTTTGAAAAGCAGCAGTTGCTTTCTTCTGGCTGGGATTCTTAAAACATCCACAGGCTTCATTTGGACTCTTTGAGCTCCTAATCTACATTTTAAAATGACTCTTCAAGTTCTACTGCAGATGCTATTAGCAAACAATAAAATGGGGTATTACTAATAAAGACTTGCTGTGAAGTTTGTTTACTAATTAATACCAAGAAAAATTGAATATTAGACCTGACTATGATAAATATAGTTGGGAACTCTTTAAAAATTTACTGCCTCACTCATTTTATGCACTGACATGAACTTCAGGCCAAAAGGTTTGTGCCCACTCCAAGACTTAGCAATCTCCATTTTGTAAAAAACGATTTTTTTTTCCTGGCCTGTCAGAGAGAAATGAATTCATTTTAGCTCCTTGCAGGCATCTATTGCTGAAATTCACCCTATTGACAGTAATAATGAAAAATGTTTACCTGCAAAATACAGATGACAGGTTTTACTCTGAAGTCTGTACATAAAGCCTTTGCCTAATTCCCTCTTTTATCAGCTACATCAGTACTGTGGAAGCTAGAGTTTTGATTATTATTTTTTTTGTGTGTGAGCTAAAAAGCCATTCAAAACATTATGCTTGTGAGGTTTGATGTTATGAAATACCACAGTCCATTGTACCCTTTGTAGAACAGAGAGGACATCAACAATCTGAAAGAAAAATATAAATGCATCTTATTATACCTTAAATAACCCTTAATAATTTAAGTAACACAATAGCAGAGGTAGTTAGCAGGGGGTAAAAAAAAGGAACATGTGATGCTAAAGGGGATGTAGGTATTGCTGGGACCTCTGATGTTCATCTAAAAAGGATGTACAGGAAACTGCAGGCACCTAGGACGTTTTCCAGAACACTTTGGTGCTGAAGGATGGAGCCAGGCTCTGCTCAGTGATGTCCAATGACAGGACAAGGAGCAATAGGTGCAAGCTGGAGCAGAGAAGGTTCCACCTAAATACAGAGAAAAACTTTTTCAGTGTGAGGGTGATGGAGCACTGGAACAGGCTGCCCAGAGAGGTTGTGGAACCTCCTTCTCTGAAGACTTTCAAAACCCGTCTGGATGTGCTCCTGTGTGACCTGCCCTAGGTGATCCTGCTCTGGCAGGAGGGTTGGACTGGATGATCTCTGGAGGTCCCTTCTAACTCCTAACATTCTGTGCTTTTGTGACTCCTTTCCCAGAATTTTCATTTTGACTGCACCCTCATTACCTTTCCACACTTTGTTTAGAATCAATAAAGAATATTTCTGGGTCTGACCACAGAAGGAGTCTGATACTTCCAGGCAGATCCTTGCTGGTGAGCCAGCAAGGCAAGAGAGCAAAGCATATCTGATGAAAATAACGAGGTGTGATTTTTGCCCCGGATATTTGCTCTCAGTGTGAGCCCTGCTCTTTGCCCCATGTGTCTAACACAAGTGACAACCTTTCCTAAACTGAGAAACAAGACAAATAAAGAAGCAGGCACACATCATGGCTTTGAGGGATCCTGGAAGGGGAAGGAAAGCAGGATTAGCAGCAGCACTAGGAGAGGTGAAGGGGTTGTGGGGCAGAGCAGGACCACTCCTCTTGGCAGCATAAGCAAGACATCTTTCATTAGCTACAAAACTGACCACAGCCAAATTGGCTGAGGGAGTGGAATTTTAATTCCAGAGCTTTAGTTCTGTGAGATGAGTGATGTTCTATGGATGGAATATTTCTGGAAGGAGAGGGAAAGAAAAAGCAGGGAGAGGGAGGGAGGG
>VXBD01012038.1:14230-35859 GCA_013399975.1 Indicator maculatus | reverse complement strand
AAACTGTAAAGGCCTCAGTCAGAGCAGTGTGCAAGACTATTTTCGTACACCAGAGTGGCTGTTATCACCATGGCCCTCCAGAGGAAAGAATGAATGACATGCAGAAAATAAAACACATCAAAAAATAAGTAGCCAGGCACTATTTATTTTACTTTTTTTTTTTTCCACAGTGTAACCAATCAACTTCACAGCAGATACAGCAAAAACAATGCATTACAACTGCTTTACAAAGTTCAGTGGTGAAAGTCTCTGGGTTCTTAGCAGTTTAAGAGACGTGAGAGCACAAACATCTACTCTATTCATTTGGCACAGAGCACACAGTATTGGATGGTGGGCTTTTCATTTATCTTTTAAGACTATGGCTTTCAGAATTTTACAGTTAGAAGATTACAGGCTACATCTCAGAAACATCTGTATGAACCATGCACCAGGGTGCAAGCAAGTTTCCACTCAGTGCACAGGGACTAGTGTCAACGCTTAGATGAAATTTCAACAGACATTAATATTCACAGTACAGCCATGAGCTATAAAACCTATCCTTCAAACTACTGCCAGTCTCCTCCTGGCCAGAGGTTTCTGAGATTTTTGTGGGTTTGTTTTTTGTTTTTTTTTTTTCCCCTAGAAATTTTTATCATTCAGCTCTCTCCCATAATCTCGCTTCAGAAATTCTGTTTTCAAAGCCTCGAGCAGCCAAGCCCCTTCTGATAATGAGGGCCACAAGCACCTCCTTTCTGAGCTTGTTAGTATTATTCCTGCCATCAGTCTCACCAGTCCTCAAATAGAATCAGCTTTTAGCAGCTGGTGTACTATTCTGCATGAGGTATAGTGCTGTCAAAAGAACCCCACAGGGTGAAATCTGGCCCTTTGCTTTCATCTCTCACCATACCTTCAGAAAATTTGAAACGCAACAATTAAAAACTAACATCCCACATCAAGAGAGACCAAAAGGCTAGAAAATGTTGGCCTTGAAATATATATTGAATCTGCCCTGTATTAATCTAAACTTCCCATTCAATTAAAACACTCTCAGTGATGCCAAACTATTCAATTCTGGGATGGTTCAAACTGGAAGCTTAAGGAGTGATTTTTAGAAAGGGCCATCATCACCATATGAAACTCAGGTCTTGTTCATACATCTTCATCTGCACAGCAGCAAATGAGCAACCCAAAAAAATACTAAGAGTGTACCAAAAATCATTTTTTTCACCATGGCACCAACAAAGTTATCAAAATAAAGAACAGAATCCATCTACCCTGAAAACGTAATCACAGCAACTTCCTCAGCATTGAAGAAATTTGCTGCTACCTCTATCTATAAATCATTTTGTCACCAAATAGTGAGTTTTCCTGCTTACCTTCAGTGGTAGCAATCTTCAACCAGGGCAGCTGTGTTCTCCTTTTCTTCCTCAGTAAAAAGAGTTCAACTGAAAATGAATCCACAAATCCCTCCAACGGAGTCATCATCTGTAAATTTTCCTGTTTACCTTCAGTGATAGCAATACCTGTCTTCAACCAGGACAGCTGTCTTCTCCCTTTCTTCCTCAGTAAAAAGAGTTCAGCTAAAAATGAATCCACAAACCCATCCAATGGAGTCATAGAATCAGTCAGGGTTGGAAGGGACCACAAGGATCAGCCAGTTCCAAACCCCCTGCCATGGGCAGGGACACCTCACACTACATCAGGCTGGCCACAGCCTCATCCAGCCTGGTCTTAAACTCCTCCAGGGATGGAGCCTCAACCACCTCCCTGGACAACTCATTCCAGGCTCTCACCACTCTCATGGGGAAGAACTTCTTCCTCATGTCCAGTCTGAATCTTCCCACTTCCAACTTTATTCCATTCCCCCTAGTCCTGATATCCTAAAAAGTCCCTCCCCAGCTTTCTTGTAGCTCCCTTCAGATACTGGCAGGCCACAATAAGGTCATCATGATTGTAAGCTTCTGAACCACTTCTACATTCTAACTGCAAACCTAAATAGTTGTTTGTTGGGGTTTTTTTGGGGTCACATATAACAGCATAAATTTTATGAGAGAGGGAAAAGCCTGCTAAAATGACAACCAGAACTAGCTGCACATATAAAACTCTTCATGTCTTGCTTCCTAGTCTACACATGGATGCATTCCACACCTTTGCCATCACCTACCACATTGACAAAGTCTCAGGTGTACAGGATTTAGCCAAGAGCATCTTCAGTTTATCATTCGAAAGAAGCCTTCTGGTTCACCTGTGCCCACTAACAATGTTGTCAAGTATTAAAATGAGGACACCAACATTTCAGTCTAAGCCAGCAGACAGGCTTTGTTCAACTGGAGGAGCAAATGACAATCCATTTAATGCCTGCAAATGCTTTAGTTTTGGCATTGCACACAATGGATGACAGTATTTTAAGAGAGGCTTGGAGAAGTCATGGCTTAATCACATTAAAAGCCTGTGAGGCTACCTTGATGTTTCCAGGTAATTGAATGTAATAATAGCTGAGTGCATACCAAGGCTATTGGAAAAGTACCAAATAACTGAACAGAACTGTAAATATCAGCACACTTCTAATAATATTATTAGCCCAACTGAGGAAGCTTTTGGAAGGAAAACTGAAATACTTTTTGCACCAGCATCATGCATTTTATATATAATCATTAGAAGCAGCAGCCTGACTTACAAAATTTATCTTAATGTTCTTTAGTTGTTGGTTTGGTTGTTTTTTTTTTTTTTCAGTAATTTATCCACAGGGTCATTGATAAATAATTTTTAAAGGAACATTGATGCATAATACAGAAATATTTTCCACTGGTGCCAAAACACTATCAAATTAAATGCAGGGTATGAATGTTCACTTAGGTACCATTATTTAAAAAGAAAGGGTGGGGGAGAGGGGAATGCATTAGTGAAGTACAAAGCCCAAACTATGAATCACTGAAACACTAGATGAGATGAGATGCAGAGATGGAGACTTACATTAAGAATGTATTTAAATAATGGAACCTCAAAACAATAAATACTGAGGCACAGAATAAAGCAACAAATGTTAGTTTTGAAGCACATTGCTGCAATTTTAGGGATTAGACCACTGCAATTGTTTATAAAACTACTATAAGAGAAACTAACAGCAGTATTATGCACTTAATTGGAAACAGCAATTAAGAACAAATATTATACTTTCCAAGATAGGAATCAACATGAGATTTCCAGACTCTGATCCTTTAGTTTCATTTAAATATCCATATTCCAGTGCCTGAAGGAGGGCTATAGGAAGGATGGAAAGAGACTGTTTACAAAGGCCTGCAGTGATAGGACAAGGGAAAAGGGCTTCAAACTAGAGAAGATTTAGACTGGATGTTAGGAACAAGTTCTTTACTGTGAGGGTGGTGGAACACTGGAACAGGTTGCCCAGGGAGGTGCTTGAGGCCCCATCCCTGGAGATATTCAAGGTGAGGCTCAAGAGATCTCTAGGCAGCCTGATCTAGTTGAGGATGCCCCTGCTTACTACAGAGGCAGCTGGACTAGGTGACCTTTGAAGGTCCCTTCCAACCCCAACCACTCCATGCCTCTATAGAATTTTAGATGTAAGTAAAAGTTTCATAATGAGATCCTTGATGTTCACACAAAGTCTAAGTATTCATAATGGACAGCAGTGAGAAATACAACAGATCCTGTGAAGAAGCACAAACAACTAAGATTCTTATTTTTTTCAGTGACTAAAGTGTGAACACAGATTGTGTGGGTGTATTGGGGCTGTGGAGATGTGGAAGTCCACATTTACTTGTCTTGCAACACCTGAGCTGTAGTGGAAGCGTCTTCATTGTTCCTGCTCCTGTGCCACCAGTGGGCAGAGGGACAAACAGGCCTTTACCTGTTGATAAATGACCACAAGCTGCTTTCTGCAGGTTTCACAAGCCACAGGAAAAACAATGTGCCCTTGTGGCCAAGAGACCCAATGGGATCCTGGGGTNGGCCAGGCTCTTTTGGGTGGTGCACAGTGATAAGACAAGGAACAATGGGTTCAAACTTGAACAGAGAAGATTTCAGCTCAACATGAGGAGAAAGTTCTTTACAATGATGGTGACAGAGCCCTGGAACAGGCTGCCCAGGGGGGTTGTGGAGTCTCCTTCTCTGGAGACTTTCCAAACTCACCTGGATGCATTCCTGTGCAGACTACCCTAAGTGATGCTGCTCTGGCAGGAGGGTTGGACCTGATGATCTCTTGAGGTCCCTTCCAACCTCTGATATACTGTGAGACTGTGATTCCTGTTTACTTTCTTCCAAAGGAGCAGGAGAAAAAAAAAAACTCAAGGGGAAATCGACCTCAGCAGTGAAATAATGATTCATTCTCACTTCCCACCCACAGCAGCTGGGGTTGGGTTTTGGTTTTAAATATCCAATTGGCAAAGGTGTTACATCCCCTGCAGGGGCAGTGGTGGTCATTGCCTTCCACCTTTTCAAGCCTAAATAAGAAACCAATCCTAATGTCACCCTGCAGAGCTTCTCTGCCTCCTCTGTGGGATCAGCTGAAAAATCACTTTTCCAGGACAAGACCTCTCCTACCTGCAATGCTCGGAGAGGGAAACTTCAAGAAAAAAACCTTTGCTTTTGAATTCAGCAAGGCTCAAACCTTGATGACAGAGATCATTCTGTGAAGCCAGAAACACACACACACAAGAATTGCTTCCAACCTGAAAGCTGTTCAGGTCTCAGGTAGCCTTGTAGAGATGCATGGAAAAGAAGCTGCTGCAAAGAATGACCAAAGAGAAGCCACATTACTGCAAGCAGATTCCTGTCTCTCTTGATCCCATCAGCTGGTGGGACTCTGGCCCTGTTCTCCACAGCAAAATTGTCCTCATTTACACATGCCATCCACCTACTCTTCTGAAACTCTTTTCTTGACTAAGAAAAGGAACTGAAAGGAAGAATAAGGTAGAACACTTTATAGGTCTTCTGTCTTACACTCCCTGTGGCTCTCCACACAAAGCTCAAGTACTGTTGATAAGCAAACCTTGCAGGCAAAGAAAGATTTGTCACTAGGAAAGGGAATGGAGATTGTCCAGGAGTTTTATGGTTTGCCTGGCTTTTTTTTTTTTTTTTCTCTTAAAATACCAGGAGACTTTTAACAATTCTTTTAGAAACAAGACATTGCCATATGGTTTGCCTGGCCACCTGGAGAAATAGGGCTGGATCTTTCAGTCTGTTACAGTTATTAGCTAATTTCCTACATCCATAGACTCTCTGATGTTTCCTCTAAAGCCTTTATTAACACTCTATCTTTCTCAGTGAGATTTACTAGTCAGTAAAAACAAAAGCTTACTATTTATTGCCTTGTCTCCAGCATCATAAAAGACAACTCAGAACCCACAAGACTGAGCTCTGTGAAGATTTAGACACCTTGGCCTCCTTCTCATTTAACCTGATTTCTCCTCTTCTGTCAGTTTCATCAGAATGATCACTCAGGGTAAGTGTCTAATGCTCATTTGTTCTGCAATCAATGCACAGGAAATGCATGGGGTTTGGTTTTGTAATTAAAGAAGATTTAATGATGTTGCAGGAAAATGAAGAGTTCATAGGTTTCCAGCAAGAAACCTATTAACTAAATAGAAGTCACTCAGATCCATGCAATTGGATTTTGGAATCACTGCCTCCAGTAACCTTTCCTCCCCCACATTTCATCTTTCCTTTTTTCTTTCACACCAGCTTTCAATGCAGATTCTCAAAAGAATGGAAGATGTCCATTAGCAGAAGCCATCCTTCAGCCTCCAGCTGCAAGCTCCCATCACCTGTCTCGAAAGAGAACTTGGTTGTAAGTCTTGGGTGTTCAGTCAGGTAATCCCACCCAGCTGGTTGAAACATTAACTTTCAAACGAGTCAAGGTAAGTTTTCAGGTTTTGACTTACCTGGCAACACAGCTTTACAACTGCTGTTCCTGGTGCAAGTGTAGCAGAAACAAGAGATGAGTGAAAAAGGGAAGACAGATCTACTCCTTTCATTGGCTTGCACTGCTTGGGTATGAAGCCCATGGCATGAATCAATGCAAAGGCCTTTTACATAGCCTGCTGAATATTTTGCCTCTCAATGTGAGTCAGTTTTCCCCACAGAACATTCCCAGGGGGATGCAGACATTCACTGAGCTTTTTCTGGACAGTAATTCCGCTTCCTAGCCTTGTATTCTTTAACTGAGGAATTCTACAGTACTTTCTATTTTCTATGCTTGTTATAGTGGCTTAAAAATAAAATAATAGAGTATTATTTCACAAACAAAACCAGATCACATTTAATGTGCCACTGAGAAAAACCGCAATCAGTTAAAGAAACTAATAACAATGTTAGCAAAGATTTTTTTAAGATGCATTTGCACTACTTCTCAGATATCTGGAAACAGTAGAGTGCCATGAAGGTTGATGCAATTAAACAAAATTTTCAAGACTTTAGGTGGACTTATAAATCCAGACTCCTCCTCTTGGGCTTTCAATTGCAAGGTCAAAAGTGTTCACAAACTACAAGCACAGCTCACACTTTGGTTTCAATCAAGTCTTTTGCTACCGCAGCCAATAAGCAACAGAAAATGACAAAAACCATGTGGGAGGTGATGCTCCTTCAAAGTCTTACACACTCCTGTGTCTCTGAATGTCAGAAAACCAGAGGAGGTTGAAGCCTTTGAAGCACATCAACATCTGAATATAAAGTACCTTACCCAGAGCTCATGCTTTGGCTGCACTGCCACTACATGAAACACAGTCAGACACGGAAGACAAGCACTGAAGATCAGGGAGGTACAATCACAGGCAGAACCTTACCAAATAAGAACACACTGACAGCTACTCACTACTAAGTAGACAGGTGGTGAACACTAATACAGAAACATCAAGGAAAAGCATTTTTGGGTGAAAAATACCTTTCAGGAGATGCTTAAGATAGGTGCACTCTGAAACAGTCTCCACAGACTTTTCCGTACCTCCACCTTTATGGCAATTTCTCCTCTCCTGTCCCTCTCTTTCAGTGAGAAAATGACTTACTGAAGAGGCTCTGGCTCACATCATTAATGTTCAATCATCTGAGCTGCTGAACACTCATTATTGAAATTAGTGCAAATTAAGCATGTGTTAATGGCATCACTTCAGGATGGCATCACTCTTTATGACAGTACATAAGCAGAGGCTTTTCTGAATTCTGCTCTAATTACAGTACTGATTAGGAATAGGTTTAAGCATGTGCTTAAGCAGTAATGGTCAGAAAGATATGACTCCAAATACTGTGATCCCAGCCATCAGTAAACAAACTTTTATCCAGGTAGGCTGGAAAAATGAGAAGTCCAAGTAATTATAGCCTCTGTTTCTTCCCATTGTTTTTTTGTTTTTTTTTTTTTTTTTGAGTATCACTGGAATCAAGTGTTTACAGGCAGACTAGAAAGAAAACACATAGGACTAAAATAACACATTTATTACATGCCATGTTATACAGTTCACTGCATTCCCATTTCTACTTGCACTCACAGTACTATGGGAAACTAAAATTATTTCATCAGAAACGAATGGAGGACACAGGAAAATTCATCAACAGACAGAAGTGTATCCACAAGCCAAAGAGCCATAAGATTCAATAGGTTTAACACTCCATTACATTGTTTCATAGAAATTAGAGATGAAAGCCTTCTGATCCATCCCTTGCCAATTCTGAATGTTTTCTGCTCTCCAATTCAGTCACTGGAGGCTGATTGGCAACTGACAAGCACATGAATAAGGGGAGAAAAAAAAAAGCTAACTAGAGGTGCCAGAGGAGAGCAGGCTGTGAAATTTGTATTTCCTCTTGTGAAGTGCCAAGTTGTTTTTTGGTTTGTTGGGGTTTTTTTCCCCAGGTTCATTTTGATTAGAGGTGAATTAATGAAACTCAGGAGCTCACAAAAATCTGGGCCTCATATTACAAAGAGGCTGAACTGCTCCTCAAGTACACATCCAACACACTGCTGCTGAAGCCACCTTCACTCCTCCTACAGAGAAATGTGCTCAGCGTGCTGTCAAGCAGCATCAAGCTGCACTATGGAATTAAAAGTGACACATTTCCATTCTACTGAACAGTTGCTGGAAAATGAGACTCGAAAGAAAAAGTAAATTACAGCAGATCAGTGTTGTTAATGATGCCACACTTCCACGCTCAGTCTAACAGGCAGAAGATGTTGGTGCTCCATAAAGGTCATGCAACAAATACTGTCAGCCAACCTCCACTGCAGGCTTTCAGAGTCTCTCACTCACTTTTGTATTTCATCAGCTAAACACATATAATTTTCTATTCAAATGGGATCTTCTCTGCCACACTTTCAGATTCTCTCAATCACTTTCATATTTCATCAGCTAAATACTGATATAATTATCTATTAAAATGGGATCTTCTCTGCCACACTTTCTTCCAGAATCACTGCCCAGAGCCTTGCATTCTCTATAAAACTTTCAGGCTGAACACTGCAGCAATATTTCCTCTGAAATGTGTATTGCACATCGTATCTTATTATGTCTGGTACCAACTAGGATATAAAAATACATTAATCTTTACTGAGAAATTCAGAGGAAGGAGCACATTCAACAGAAATATTGGAGGGGTCCTTGTATCTTTTTCTATTATTAGCCATCAATCATGCCTTTATCTCCAGTACTGAACATCCTTACCTCCAGCCAAATGCTAATCTCATTAATCCTCTTTAAAGATCTGTAAGGTCTTCTGTGTAATTCTGACTTTTACTTAATGAATTATCTTAATTTTACAGTGATTTTTTTTTTCAAACTCACTAGAGATCAGTTTCTCTTTTGAGAAAGGAGGAAAGACTGCTCTTCTCCCTAATGAAGACAAAGGATTTAAAAATAGAGATGAGATACAAAGTGCTGCCAACCAGCAACAGTCAACACAGAGAAGTCAGTCCAGAAAGGTTACTACTGAAGAACTGCTGCTAAAGTGAACAAAAGCTGTGACCACAGACAGCCTGGAGAACTGGTACCAGGATTTTTGACCTTGAAGGAGGATCTGGAACTCACAAGGATTGTTTAAAACCCACTCACCCCATCACAGGGCTTTTCATTAGAGACAAACAAATATGAGGGAGGCAATAACACAGCAATCCACAACACAGGTCCAGGGAATCCAAACCACTTGGTTTGGTTCAGTGAGCAGCATTTGGAGGAACAAGCAGCATCTACTAAACCAGACTGTATGCAAAGTGGGGCAGGGCACACACTGCACTTTCAGGGCTGGAGATTTAACAGAGTGGCTTTGTATACAGTGACTGTGACAGGTTTTCCAAACTCTAATGGTACAAATTCTACTGACTGTAGACTTATGACTGGTTCTCTGCTCCTGACTGCGAATCAAACACAGCAGAGGGGAATGGAGAGGATGGGAAGATTGTTAAGCTTAATGGCCAAAAATCTCATCCAAAATTAGCCTGCTTTTGATGAAATGAGCAAGCAATGGGATCTGGGCAGAAGGTTTTGAAAGCTGTAGCCCTCTTGGAGAACTTCAGGGGAACTCACAACAGTGATGCCCAAACAGAAATGTAAATCTAAGGTTGAAAGCCAAAAGCCTGTACCAACGGTCAGGATAAAACAAGCTCAGAATTACCCTTGGGCTTCTTGTGATCCATCTATTTCTCACTGCTCTAATCCCTGCATTCTATATGAACCTGAATGTGATTAATTATGACTTAATCATTCTTTTTAACACACTGCAGAGAACAAATGGTGGGTTGTAAAATAGAAATGTCTTGTTTCAACTTTTCTTTCTTAATTTTTTTTTTTTTTTAAAGCAGGGATTAATAAAATCATCACCTTATGGCTGAAATGGATGAGAATAACCAATGCCATTTTATTAAGGCTTTCTTTGCACAGGTGTTAGAGATGCTACAAATTTCCTCTGCATGGTCATTTAGGATGAAAATCGAAAGCTCATTGGGAACCATCTAGTTAATTAACATTGCCTCTCAGCTCTGCAAGACAAAAAAATGTGTGAGTTAAATCTCAGGAATATCTATTTTTGAGTTTCCTCTTCAAAATACCAGTTCTATGCTTGATCACAAGAGGGAGACTACATCACCCTATTCCCTCTCACTGCCTCAATTTTGTTTTTCATCATCCAAGCAGCTCGAGTCGTTTTGGACCAGTTCTAATCACTGCCTGCTCACTGAAAAGCGTTAATTAGCATGTTCAATTAGCATGTCGTGGTGTTGGGTTGTGGGTTTTCTGAGTCTGCCCAACCTCTGAAACTTATAGGTAGAGATAGCCAATCCAGTAAACAAGATTGAACAACGCAAAGGCAGTTGGGAAGAAGATCCGAGAGTAAGAGTCAATTTTTGCGACGCGGATGTGTATTCTTCCTTCCCTCCAGGATCCTGTGCGGCAGTCTTCAAAACAACAGAAGAAGCTAGCACAGTCTTTCCCTTCTAGGCACTCATATCCATAATCATCATCACGTTCAGGGAGATGATTAATGTTATTAATTGGAATTAGTGTCGATCCAGGTCGAACGGCAATTGCAGGCGGTCTCTTCGAAAAGGGGAAAAAAAAAAAAACACAACAACAAAGCAAATCCAAAGGAAAAGCAACAAGAAAAAAAAAAAAAAAAACAAAAACCAAACAACCAAATAAGCAAACACACAGGGAAGAAGAAGGAAGAAGNAAAAAAGGAAAAAAAGGGGAAAAAAGGAAAAAGGAAAAAAAGAAAAAAGAAAAATAAAGAAAAAAGAGAGAAAGAGAGAAACAGTCTTGTGGAGGTGGTGTTTGGTTTTGTTTTTTTTTTTTTTTTCTTTTTTTATCCTTGAAGAATTTCCAAAGGCTTTCCATAGCAAAGGACAATACAAGCACCTTCACTAATGTACAGAAATTCTAATGTTAAAGAAAAACAGTTTGGGGAGCTTGGTGCATTAGGAACTGCTGTATATAATTAGCTCATGCAGGCAAAAGATCACAAATGATTTTCACCTGCCAGAGTGAAAACTGGGTTGTGCTGGGATTTGGGAATAGTGGATAATTAGTTACACAGACAGGGTGAGCTGATCCCATCTACAGAACACAAAGGAACATTTTGAGGTCAGACACAGCTTGGCAATGGGGTCACAAGCAATTCCATAAGCATCCCTACCAAGGGAATGATGGTTCTCCCATCATTTAGCATCTTTGGAATGAGACTGGTCTTGTTTCTAGAAGATACATTTTCACCAATGAAAAAAGAATAACATAATAAGATTAGTACAGCATCATTGGTGAAGACACATTAAGGCCAGGCTATGGCATCTAATTCTGTGATGTTAAATCCCTAAATATGTCCTGCTTTTAGAAACCAAGACATAAGAATCCAGAGCAGAGCATCATTCAAGTCAGTGAAACTGAGTAATTCAGCTGTTAATTCTCAGTTTTACTTTCCACGGGCATAATTCAACCCTCTTGCAACCTGATAAATCCTCAGTGTAATAGATGTTAAGGTTCATAATTTTCATAGGAAAAGATGGGATGCTTCACTGCCCAGGACAGACTCTGTTTGCTCTTCCCTTTCTTGCAACTTTTGCCTTTTCACCTTCCTTTTATTTGCACTGCCACAGCCCATCTTTCTCTCTTTCCTTGTTTCCATGCAGTTTTTCACTCCTCACCTTGGTTTTTCTGAATTCTTCAAAAGACATTCTCCATCTGTCCTTTTTTTCCCCCCTTTCTAAACCTCCTAGCCTTCAAAAATTACGCCATAATCCTCTTTCTTTCAACACTCTTACCCCAACCTGACCTTTGGCACCTATTCTAAAAATCTTCAGAGCAAAGACAGGGGTTATAGCAACGCTACTCTTGCATTTCCCTCTCTTTTTTTCCTACCATTCCCATATTTTGTCATGTAAGGAATAAACACAGCAGGAAAGGCTGCAGCCAGAACTGAGAGGGGACTGAAGCGTGGAGAAGAATCTCACTTAAACAATTCTACATAACAGGCAATGAAAAAAAAAAGCATTTAAAAATTAAAACCAGGAATTCACATCATTGAGCTTCTTGTTATGTTTTTAGAGCCCTGTTGTCCCACTTCCAGGGAATTACTTTGGCCAGCACATAAATCTCTATACTTTGTTAAGCAGGAATTCTCCCACTGCAGGGACATTTTACTCAGCGTCTCAAGGGGTGATGTTAAAGCAGTGCAGTTTTCTTTCCACCACCTTTTCAAACAGCTTTATTTAATCACTGTCTTTACCAGAGGAAGTTTCACACAGACTGCTGGTTCAACACTTTTTTTTTTTTCCTGAGGCACGATGACCTAGGGAGCTAATTATCATCTTAAAGGACCTCATTATTCTTTTCAGTTATGATAAAACACTGCCAATACTAAGGCACAGCAGTTACATGCTTCTAGATTCATTTGAGGTGTTACAAGCAAGGCTTGTTTTTATTAAACAAATAGTAAGCTCAAATTGCTTTTCTTCAACTTACAAAAATCAGTATTTTATGTTGCAGGTGTATAGAGGAAAATACTTAGCTCTGACTCATAAGTCTGGCTTTACAAGAGTTCCCTGACTCTGTTCTGCCAGTGTTAAGGTTCATGGCATGATTCATTTCTGCTGGTGGGGTAAAGCAGGAGCCCTCAACTCAGGAACACCATAGGAGGAGTTAAAAAAAAAAATAACAGTGCTGCTTTTCACTGCTCCTTTCACCAGCACAGACTGAAGCTGGCTGCTGATTAAAGGTTTGAAGTGATGGCCTGAAAGAAGAAGAAAGGCAGTGTGGTCTTACAGGACTGACTGCCTAAATGTGTGTGAGAGAAAAGGTGAAAGAAGAAGGGACAAAAGACCAACTCCTCACAGGAAAATGACCTTACATCAACTGGCAGAGCCTTAAAAAAAATAAATGAATAACATGTAGCTCCAGCAGCACATGATATATGTGCCAACTAGAGATAGAACTCCAAATAGAGTGAGAAGCATTTAAAAATGGACTCTGGTAGGCTCAAAAGCAAATTATTCTGTAGTAGCACTAATACAGGTACAAAAGGTGATGCATTCACTACAGGTGATCAGCACAAGATCCACAACTAATTAAGTTTAATCCTTCCTACCCAAACTCATTACCCTTACTAATGTGGATTTACATAGGCCAGTTCCTACTATCTTACTTGAATGATGCCAGCACATATCTTGTAAGATAAAAGTGCTGTAATCACTTGTTAAATTCCAGCATTTCTTCACAAGATCACTTCTTTTACCTTATTGCCATCAGTTCCTGGAATAATGAGCTTTGACTGTATTTTGCAATAGAAATAAAAGATGCAGGGAAGGAAAGTTTTCCAAGCAAAAAAAAAAAAAATTCTGCAAATGAGAACTCTTCAGAAGGAATTAAATTGACTATTTTAATTAAACTGGATTTTTTGAGTTACATATCTATAACTACACGAGCAAAAAAAAAATTAATAGAAGTCTTTGACAAAGATAAAGGGGAAAAAAAAAGAATTAAAAAAGGATTTGTAATTGTATGACTTCCCAGTAATCAGATAGCTTCTTTAATTGTTCTATTTGGAACAAGAAACTCTATAGCTTTTTACAGCACATCAAAACCTATTTATCAAATTAGAATCTTTGCATCTAAGGACATTAAATTTAATCTCCTCCATGGTTTGTTGTTTTTTTAAGAATAATCTCTTCTTTAATGTGGCCTTCTAGCCATAATGTGCTGAAACGTGTTCAAAGAATTCCTTGTGAAAAGATGATTAGTTTTTAACACTGAGAAACAAAAAGTGAGCTGTAAGAACACAGCAAAACACAACTGAAGAGTGTGCTGAGTATTCTATTACTCATTTTAATCTCAGTCCAAACTCCAGCTGTTTCTCCACTGTCACGGTTTCAATCTCACCATTATTCTGCCTTTTAAATTGCTGTAAATGCACTGAAAAATCTCAGCTCACTTGGTAGATTGCTGCACAAATGGCTGCTGTGTGAATAGGTTCTCAAAAGTCTTGTTACTCCATTCAACAGAGCCTACTTGCAAACCACTTCAATGGCTTTTGATCTGCCAGCACCTGATCTTCAATATTTCCCTGCTTTGAATAAACAGCATTTTCTCCACTCTCCCTTTTCTCTTTGTTGTGCATGCTGAGAGTAGGTCTCTTTCAGCTCTCTGCTCCCTAAGTGTTGTTGAGACCTCGCTGCAACAACCTAGAACTTAATTTGTTATGCAGGCACTGGGAAGCCCTCCAAATTCTGCAGCCTCTCTTACCTTTTATCCTCACTGCTCAGCTGTGGCCCCTGCCAAAGCCTGTTTTCCATCCTGTCCTTTGTGCCCACCTTGGCTTCCATCACTAAGAGGAAGGGGGTTTGGGGTTAGATTTTCCAGTTCTCTTGGCAGTGTTGGATTCCCTTAAGATCCAACCAAGGCATCAGAAGGCAGTATGAAATGCACAGCTGATCCACTCAGAGCAGCTCACCATAAGGAAATGCAAGGGTTCTCCTTTCCCTGATATTCAGACAGCCTCCCACAGCAGCTCTGCTCAACAAGGGAGCCAACACTAGCTGCAGAATGGATAAGATTCACAGCAGGTTTTCTCCATTTCTATATCTTCCCTTCTGTAATTTCATTTCTATTTCTGTTTAATCTTACACAGGTGACAGGCAGCCTTCCCCCAGTAAAAGGCAACTGCTATGATTCAGTTATGCTCCAGTTTCCTTCAACAAAATGATCTGGAAGAGAGCTTTGTAAACATTGTCCTTCCTCTTACTGTGTCAAAAATATAACTACCTACAATCAGGCCTCAAGATATTAAGACTGTGTTGAGTTCATAAGATATTTGATGCCTTTACCTCAACATTGAGGATTAACTTTCATTATTTATACTGACTTTCAACAATAGATTCCTTGGAAGGTCCACTGGTACTACTAGAAGAACAGAAAGCCTCTTAAAAATGAATAATTCTTGTTCCTGGGGATGTGTGAGGATTCACACCCTGCAAACATCAACTTGTAACAGCAAAGGGTTCACTTTATGGAAAGAAAGATGGAAGTAAATGACAAAACAAAGAGAGTTAAAGTCAAATTTCTGAAGTGGAAGGGAATCAGAATATTGACCAATAATAAACACTTTTTCCTCCTGCAGGGATATTGAGGTAAGGCACAAGTTAGGTGATGCAGATGCTGAATAATCCTCATACCTTCAGTCCATTTACCTTAGCTCTACTGCTGCATTCTTATCTTTACTTTCTGCCAGCTGCTGTTTTCAAAGGCACTGTGATGAGACAAATGGGCACCCACTCCATGGGCAGCTCTAGAAAACTCAGGGGCTTGGACATAGCATGGAAGCATGGAGCATTATCCCCAACCACCCCCTAGCTGAGACTTCTGTGTTCTCATTAGCTTCTGAGTGGAATGATCTCAAACCCGTGCTCATTAGTGGTATTGACAGAAAATGAAGCAAGCACCAAACTGCAAAAACCCCCCAAAAAATTAACTATAAAATAAATATTACTAATTAGATTTGAACCCTCCTACTCAAGAACCAGTCCCTCAAGACCAGATGCTACAAGGAAGAGCATGACTTTTCTTTTTTTCCCTTCCTGTTTTGCTAAACTTACCGATGGCTTAGACTTTGCCTTTTTTTCTTTTCCTTTATCCCCTTTTCTGTTGCTGGTAAAATAATGTAAGGTGCCATATTCCATCAAGGCAGCAAAGACAAAAATAAAGCAAACTGACACAAAAAGGTCCATTGCTGTCACGTAGGAAACCTTTGGGAGTGACTTCCTAGCGATTGTGCTCAGTGTTGTCATGGTCAGCACCGTTGTAATGCCTGTTGGAGAAAGACAGGGAGAAGGGAGGCAGTGAATAAATAATCCAATCATACTGACAACAAAAAAATCCTCAAAGGAGCCCTTGACTCACTCCTGAGGCATACAAGAACAGTGCCACACCAGTGTTCACCCCCAGTCACACCTACACACATTGGTGATGTTGCAAGAAGCTATCCTTATAGAATCATAGAATGGTCCAGGCCAGAAGGGACCTCCCAAGGTCATCCAGTCTGACCTCCCTGCAGTCAGCAGGGACATCCCCAACTAGATCAGGTTGTCCAGAGCTCTGTCAAGCCTCACCTTGAATATCTCCAGAGATGGAGCCTCAGCTACCTCCCTGGGCAACCTGTTCCAGTGTTCCACCAACCTCATAGTGAAGAGCTTCTTCCTGATATCCAATCTAAATCTGCTCTTCTCTACTTTGAAGCCATTCTCCCTTGTCCTGTCACTGCAGGCCTTTGCAAACAGTCTCCCCCCATCCTTCCTGCAGCCCCCTTCAGGTACTGAAAGGATCCCTGGAGCCTCCTCTTCTCCAGGCTGAACACCCCCAGCTCCCTCAGCCTCTCCTCATGGCAGAGGTGCTCCAACCCCCTGATCATTTTCATGGCCCTCCTCTGGACCCTCTCCATCAGCTCCATGTCCTTCCTATACTGAGGGCTCCAGACCTGCACACAGCACTCCAGTGTGGTCTCACCAGAGCAGAGCAGAGTGTCAGAATCAGCTCTCTGGCTCTGCTGGCAATGCTGCTTTTGATGCAGCCCAGGCTGTGATTTGCCTTCTGGGCTGCAAGCTCACACTGCCTGCTCATGTCCAGCTTCTCATCCATCAGCACCCCCAAATCCTTTTCCACAGGGCTGCTTTCTCTCACCTCATCCCCCAGTCTGTAATAATAGTGAAGATTGTTCCAGCCCAGGTGCAGAACCTTGCACTTGCTCTT
This sequence comes from Indicator maculatus, assembly GCA_013399975.1. Classification (NCBI taxonomy): domain Eukaryota; kingdom Metazoa; phylum Chordata; class Aves; order Piciformes; family Indicatoridae; genus Indicator; species Indicator maculatus. The sequence goes on along the minus strand of VXBD01012038.1, from coordinate 19,159 downwards.
ATTGAACCTCATGAGGTTCACCTGGGCCCACCTTACAACTCTAGCAATCACCATGGGATCAAACAGAAAGCAGCACATTTCACCTTCAGTTGAAATTCCTCCCAGTTTTATCACACACTGAATAAACCATGGCACTGGGAAAAGTGATCTGATTCTCTAAATCTGCTCTAAGTGGCACAGGTAAAACAAATACAAGAGATCAACAGGTTGAAATCAGCACCCCAAAAAAGAAAAAAAAGTATAACCCCCCAAAAAAAATTCTTTTGTCTCTTGCAAGATTAAAATGGACAAAAGGAGGCATTCATTAAAAACAAAAAGTGTCTTATTTATCAAATTATTTCAGAAAACCTGAGGAAAAGTCATCATGTGTTCAGTTGTGTGCTTCTGACACGTAGCAGATCAAGGTTGAAGACCTTCCTGGCCTTTCTGGGTCCATTCTCTAAGTCACCAGGTATTTTTTTCAATACTGTGTCTTAAGTAATAGAAAATGTTTCCCTTGATTCACTTCCCTAGGAGTTAATTAAAAGAACAAGCCAGCCTTAAAAAGGATGTGTTCAGAATCTCAACTCTACCATTTGTCACTGCTTTGGCATTTCCAAGGTGTTAACACTTTCTTCTTCTACTTGATGCTTCAGGAAGGTGCAAAAAAATTTTCATAGCAGTCATAGAACCAGAGAATGGTTTGGGCTGGAAGGGACCTCCAAAGGTCATCTGTTCCAACCCCCCCTCTGCAGTCAGCAGGGACATCCTCAACTAGATCAGAACTCTGTTGAGCCTCACCTTGAATATCTTCAGGGATGGGGCCTCAACCCTGGGCAACCTGTTCCAGTGTTCCACTGCCAAAATTAAGATGTGACCTTTCCTTTTGGAGAGCAATACTTGAGCAGGCAATTTGCCATTTACATGCATGGCCTTATTGCAAAGAAGAAATGCACAAAGAAGAAGAAAAACCACTCCCAGGCTGGCTGTGGCTGGTAGATCAAAGCATGGAATCAGGGGTCACTATCACCTGATCTTGCAGCAGGAAAGCTGTAGTGATGCTGCAACAAATTTCTCAGTGAGATGACATGCTTACAAAGGCAATAACCACAGAGCTCTTCAAAAATGCTCTGCTCCCAACTAAATGCTTTTGCAAATCAACTATATGCACTTGCAGCCCAGAAAGCCAACCAGAGCCTGGGCTGCAGCAAGAGAAGTGTGGCCAGCAGGTCAAGGGAGGTGATTCTCCCCCTCTGCTCAGCTCTGGTGAGACCCCACCTGGAGTACTGCATCCAGTTCTGGAGCCTCTATTACAAGAGGGATCTGGACATGCTGGAAGGTGTCCAGAGAAGGGCCACCAGGATGAGCAGAGGGCTGGAGCTCCTCTCCTATGAGGACAAGCTGAAAGAGTTGGGGCTGTTCAGTCTGGAGAAGAGAAGGCTCCAAGGAGATCTTCTTGTGACCTTCCAGTATCTGAAGGGGGCTACAAGAAAGCTGGGGAGGGACTTTTTAGGCTATCAGGTAGTGACAGGACTAGGGGGGAATGGAATAAAGCTGGAAGTGGGGAGATTCAGGCTGGAAGTCAGGAAGAAGTTCTTCCCCATGAGAGTGGTGAGAGCCTGGAATGGGTTGTCCAGGGAGGTGGTTGAGGCCCCATCCCTGGAGGTGTTTGCAGCCAGGCTGGATGAGGCTCTGGCCAGCCTGATGTAGTGTGAGGTGTCCCTGCCCATGGCAGGGGGGTTGGAACTGGCTGATCCTTGTGGTCCCTTCCAACCCTGATTCTATGACTCTATTCTATGATTCTAATTAGGGCATTGCTCTGCGTACTTAATTATCTCAATACCTTTAATATTCTCAAATCAACCATCTGCCAGCTTCTTTCAACATACATTGAAGGGAAGGTTCCTAGCCTTTTCAGTGGACCCAGACCACAGCTTCCAAGTGGGCAGTCACACCCACAGCCTACTGACTTCTGTTCAGAGAGGAGAAAAGGAGATGTGGACTTGCCCAGTCCTCTCCACTAAGCAAAAAGCATTCAGGAGGCTGTCACAGGGAGCAAATCTTCCACAGCAGCATGACTGCCTGCCACAATGGACCTTGCTTGGCTTTCTTGTCTTCATTTCTCAGTCTTATTCTATAAAATTGTGTCTCTTTGATGTATCCATCACTGTGCTTCCCACCAGAACATCTGCTTGTGAGAGAAGTCATCCTACAACCTGTCAAACAATGGTTTCTGTGTGTTCACACAGAAAGGAGCTCAGAGTTGACTGCAGGGAGCTGTAAACATGGCATTGCAAACATTTGTAGCACATCTCAAGTAGATGAAGGGTAGTACTGCTGAAGAGGGAGCATGAAAGCTCCAGCCTAGCCAAGAGATCAAAGGCAAATTTGCTAGATTCATGGCATCAACAAAAAGAGTACTCTGTGAAAAGAACAAACTGGAAAGAGAACTAGCAGGATATTCAAACCACTTCTTCCTGCTAGTGCATTTCCAGAGAGTACTCACAATGATGTCCAGTGATCAGTTGGTCAATAAAAAGCTTTAAATTAATTTCTAAATCAAGATTTGAAACTATTAAGAGACAGTCTCACTTATTTCTTGAAGGTTTTAGGCTCCCTTCACTGAATCTCACAGCATCCAAGTTAGGATGCAAGACTTTGCTTTTCTTACCTTTTCATTAGGTTACTGAGTCATGCTCACTTCTGCTTACTTTGTTTCTTGACTTATTAATCTTGCAGGCTTGGCTGGACAGTGGTCCAGTTTCAGTGGGAAAGGCAGGGAGTCAAAGACTGGACTCCTTTCTAGTAGGAACCACTCCTATAATGTGGGAATGATGTGTTCACAACCCTATGAAGCTGATGGGGAAAATTAACTCATCTCTCACTTCCTAAGATACACTCTCAGCTCTTGGTCTTTCCCTCAAAATAGGTCACACTGCTGTCACCAGCTTTACTAAAAACATCTTTCACTGCTAAGCTCAAAGTTGCTAGCATGTGTCCTGTGCACACCACACATCCCTGTCTATCACATTTTGGTGGGGACACCAACTCTACTCCAAGGCAGCACACAGATTGTAGAGGCAATCCCAAGCACAAATCCAGGCTGGGCAGGGACTGGCTGGAGAGCAGCCCTGAGGAGAGGGACTTGGGGGTGCTGGGGGATGAGAAGCTCACCAGGAGCTGTCAATGTGCACTTGCAGCCCAGAAAGCCAACCAGAGCCTGGGCTGCAGCAAGAGAAGTGTGGCCAGCAGGTCAAGGGAGGTGATTCTCCCCCTCTGCTCCACTCTGGTGAGACCCCACCTGGAGTACTGCATCCAGTTCTGGAGCCTCTATTACAAGAGGGATCTGGACATGCTGGAACATGCCCAGAGAAGGGCCACCAGGATGAGCAGAGGGCTGGAGCTCCTCTCCTATGAGGACAAGCTGAAAGAGTTGGGGTTGATCAGTCTGGAGAAGAGAAGGCTCCAAGGTGACCTTCTTGTGGCCTTCCAGTATCTGAAGGGAGCTACAAGAAAGCTGGGGAGGGACTTTTTAGGCTCTCAGGTAGTGACAGGACTGGGGGGAATGGAACAAAGCTGGAAGTGGGGAGATTCAGGCTTGACATGAGGAAGAAGTTCTTCACCATGAGAGTGGTGAGAGCCTGGAATGGGTTGTCGAGGGAGGTGGTTGAGGCTCCATCCCTGGAGGTGTTTGCAGGCCAGGCTGGATGAGGCTCTGGCCAGCCTGATGTAGTGTGAGGTGTCCCTGCCCATGGCAAGGGAGTTGGAACTGGATGATCCTTGTGGTCCCTTCCAACCCTGACTGATTCTACGATACTAAACAGGAAAATGTAGGAGACTGACACCACAGGTCAGCCACGATGACACCAACTCAGAATTCTCCCTTCAGTGGTCAGCAGTAAATGCAGGACAGGTTTTAGTGAGTTCTAGGCTTAGCTGCTTCAAGTGCAAATTTGGTTGCAAATTTTTCATCCTGTCATGGGTTTAAAACAACAACTGAATCATTTCTATCATTCAAGTTAAGTAAATATAATCACCACCAGCAGAACAACAACAAAGCAAGCAACTAAAAAACCCCAGAATGGAGATCTTCATGGGTTTTGCTTGTGTAGTAATGACATCCTTTGTCCCATGATGCTGAGAGAACTTTAATACTTGTTGGAGTAATGATTGCCATGTTGCCTTCTGTGGTGATGGCAAAAACAATATAAAGGAGTGGGGGGAAAAATGTATTTATGTGAACCACAGCAGGTCCACAATGCCTGGTTCAGGATTTCCAGATTTTCATTGTCAACACTCTCCTACCTTAAGCCCTGCTGTGCATCCACAACAGGATTCTCCTACACTTAATCTTGCAGTTCAAGAGCAAAGGTGACCAATGGTCAGAATCTGGAGGGGAACAACCTGTGGTTAATCTACTCCCTGCTGCAGATTTGTATTCCTGGGGAGTAGAAGACCTTTCAAGGTTGGAAAAAAAAAAAAAGAAGGAGAAGATATTCTTACCCAGAGAAGTCCTTGCAGGAACTGCATCCTTATTGATCCAAAATGACACCCATGAAAGAACAACTGTGAGAATACAAGGAATGTATGTCTGAATAGTGAAATATCCCATACGTCTGCTGAGGTCGAAGAAGATGGTCATGATAATGTAATCACCTGCAAATTAAAAAAAAAGAAAGAAAGAAAGAAACACTTACATGACACTGAAAATGGTTTTCAGATCACAGTCTCACAGTATATCAGAGGTTGGAAGGGACCTCAAGACACCATCAGGACCAACCCCCCCTCCCAGAGCAGGATCACTTAGAATCATAGAATCAGTCAGGGTTAGAAGGGACCACAAGGATCATCCAGTTCCAACCCCCCTGCCATGGGCAGGAACACCTCACACTAGAAAACCTCACACTTAGGGTAGTCTGCACAGGAATGCATTCAGGTGGGTTTGGAAAG
>VXBD01012035.1:114164-146249 GCA_013399975.1 Indicator maculatus | reverse complement strand
GACTGGCTGGCTGCGCTGCCGCCAGGACCCGCCGAGGCGGCCGGGCCACACTCACCCCGGTACCGATGGAGCTCATGGCGGCGATGCGCTCAGCCACAGCGGGACAGAGCCCCCCTACCGCCCGGCCTCGCTCACGCTCCGCCCAGGCTAACAACACGTGCTCTCATTGGTTTCCACATCTCCCAATCGTCACTGGCCAAGAACAAGACGCAATCCTTCAGTTTCCGCAATGGGGCGTTGACATCTGTGCTCATATGGTGAACAGCACGTGGTAGAAACTCCACAGCAACCGCCCGGCTAGCTCAGTCGGTAGAGCATGGGACTCTTAATCCCAGGGTCGTGGGTTCGAGCCCCACGTTGGGCGTTTATGTTTTGTACCTTTTGAAGTTTCTTGCCGGGAGAACACCACTCAACCGCCACCTGCCTCAGCAACTCTGGGTGGGGAATTCATTCCCACCTACATCCTGAAGCCAACGTCCCTCTTGCAACTATTGCATGGATAATTTTCATAATGACTTTAAGAAGTAGAGATTAAAAGAGAGATTTTACAAATGGTGCTGGAATACAAATATAAAGGCACATACAGCCCTGAAGGCCTGACAGAGGCTGCCAGATCAGTAGATCTCTGAGGCAACGTGATGCAGTTGAAAATGTCCCTGCTTACTACAGCAATGTGGGATTAGATGACTTTTAAAAGGCCTTTCTAACCCAAAATATTTAAACACCACTCTCTACAACTCCCTGAAAGGAGGTGGAGACAGGCGGAGGCTGGTTTCTGCACCCTAGTAACAAGTCATAGGATGGGAGGAAATGGCCTCAAGTTACACCAGGGAGGTTTAGGTTGAATATTAGAAAAAAACTTTTTCAATCAAAGGGTTCTCAAGCATTTGGCACAGGCTCCCAGGGAGGTAGTTGAATCCACATCCCATTAGGTGCTTAAAACACGCAGAGGTGTGGTGCTGAGTGACATGGTTTAGCGCCTGCCTTGGTAGAGTTGCGTAATGGTTGGACTTAATGATCTTAAAGGTCTTCTCCAACCAAAACGTTTCTATGATTCTGTGACCTGGATGCAGGAAACAAATGCACATTAATAAAGCAGGAGATGTGGGGTCCTAGATTAGATGGGAAATTACCAACTGCATGGAATTTAAGAAGAAACTGTGGGATTCTACACCTGGGATAGGGTTATACACCCACACTGGGGAATGAGAGACTAGAGAGCAGCCCCACAGAAAGAGCTCTGGGGGTTTGGACTGATGGCAAGTTGAATAGGAATCAACAGTGAGCCTTGGCAGCCAAAAGGGCCAACCATAGCCTGAAGTGCATCAAGTACAGCATTACTAGCCAGTCAAGGGAGATGACTGCACACTCCACACTGCACTGCTACAGCCCTACCTTGAGCTCTGTTTTCTCCACTTACTGCAGGGGTTTGTGTCCTGTCATTCCTGATAAAACATTTGAGTTCACCATGAATGTGTCCGCTGTGAGGATCCATGGATCCCTGCCATGCCAGTGAAGGAAGAAATACAACATTTATGTTTTGAGGGGTTGTTTTATAAAAAACTTATGAACAAACAAGCCAAATCCCTTTTAACACAGTAACACATTTAAGGTGTTACGTCTCAGGGCTTTCCAGGGTTAGTTGTTCTGCAAAGCAGATAATATTCTTTCCTCACCCATGTGATGAAATAAGAATCCTGGTTTTGTCCTTAACAGATCATGAGATTCTGTACTTAAACCTGCCAGTTACAGAAGAGTTGGGATTTCTGGTAGTGCAGTATGAAACAGCAGCTGCTGAAGCTGTTTACTGAGGCAGAGACCCCACAGGAGAAGAGTGGGCAGAATGAAGTAGAGGTGGCAGAACATGCCAGGCTTGTGAAATTCACGGACTACACATGTACAGCCATACAGAAACACCCCTGAAATGGGAAGGGCTAAGAATATTCTGAATTTCCTCAGCTGCAGTCTGCTGCAGTTCTGGAAAATGACATCACTGCACCACCGTGAGCACAAGCTCCGTAGGAGTTCAGTCTCCCATGTGGATCCTTACAGACATGAGTAATCCCTCCCAGCTCCATGGGACTTGTGCTGATGGCAAACTCTTCTTTCAGGGGCAGCCTCAGTAGGCTCTGCCTCAGTTCTTACTGTGGCAAGACACAATCTGGGTCACTGAGCTGCCTTCAATTATTCATATTATAAAGGAAAATGAGCAGATCTTGGGTCTGAATGTTCTTTCCCAGGCCTCAGGATGGCTCTCTGTGCCTTGCAATGGAAGTAGAATCCATTTAGCAAGCTTGTCATTGCATCACAGGTTGGGAACATGTTAAGAACAGGGATGTAGCAGCCTTGTCTCCCAAAAACTGCAGTTTTATCCATTTTGGTTTATTAACCATAACTGTTGCAATCATAAATACATCCTGAAGTCACTCAGAAAACTATCAATATCCCTGATCCTTGCCAAAGATCGCTCCAGACAGGTCTACTTCATACACTAACTATTAAGATTCCATCACTCCTCAGCCCTGTAAGGAGAACCAGAACTAGCCCACAGGTTTCCTTGCCAGAAGCAGTTGGATCCTTACAAGACAGGTGATGGTGGAGCAGTGCAGCTAAGCAGCACACCCCATAGCAGGGCCCTACTGGAAGGGATGCTCTCACCCCTCATGTAACCCCATAGTTACAGAATCAGAGTCCCAGTATGGTGGGAGTTGGAAGGGACCTCTGCAGATCATCTAGTCCACCCCCCATCCTAGAGCAGGGTCACCCACAGAAGGTTGCACAAGACTAGAATGACCAGGTAGGTTTGGAATCTCTCCAGAGGTGACTCCACAACGTCTCTGGGCAGCCTGCTGCAGTGCTCCTGCACCCTCATGGGAAAGAAGATTTTACCTTATGTTTAGGTGGAACTTCTTGTGTTTAATTTGTGCCTGCTGCCTCTTGTCCTGGTGCTGAGCACCACTGAAAAGAGTCTGGGCCCCATCCTCTTGATCCCCACTCTTTAGATGTTGGTAAGCATTCATAAGATTCCTTCTCAGTCTTCTTTTCTCCAGGCTAAACAGAATTTATGGTTTGTTAAGGGAGAACAAGTGTAACCAGAATGAAGGTCCTGAACACTCAAGAAAACAAGGAAAATGCTGTTTTTTGAGGAATCTGCTGGGAAATGGACACCATGAAGGAAATGAAACCATTAACTGTATGCTTACAGAGGCAATCAACCAAGAGAAGAACCCCAAGATGTTAAAGAACTCAAAATACCAGATACAACATTTACAAAGGTGTCCAGATATAATGCTTAATCCATTTTTCCAAGTCCAGACCTGACAGACAGAACACAACACAGTATGTGTTGAGGAACCTGTTTTTTTCAGTCACAGTACATCATTCTTCTCAGGGTGCTGCAGGAAAGCTTTTGTGTATAGCAATATGAAATTTTTTGACCTTGAAATCCAGAAAGTTCTTGGACTAGAGCCTCTCACATCACTGCAAAGCAACACTGTCCAGGCCTCACTGTGCTTTGAGGTCTAAGAACCTGCTGGATGTGTCCACAGAAGAGTAATGAAGCTGTTGAAAATTTTAGTGCACAGATCTTACAAGGTGTGGCTGAGGGAACTGGGGTTGTTTAACCTGGAGAAAATGAGGCTCAGGGGAGACCTTCTTGCCCTCTGCAACTCCCTGAAAGGAGGCTGTGGTGAGGTGGGGATTGGTCTCTTCTCCCAAGTAACAGGTGATAGGATGAGAGGAAGCAGCCTCAAGTTGTACAAAGGGAGATTTAGGTTGAGTATTGGCAAAAATTCCTTCCCCAAAAGGGTTGTCAAGCCCTGGAACAGGCTGCCCAGGGCAATGATGGAGTCACCGTGCCTGGAGGTATTTAAAAGCTGTGTAGATGTGGTGCTCAGTGACTTGGTAGTGCTGGGTTCATGGCTGGACTCAACAATCTGAAAGGTTTTTTCCAACTTAAATGAATCTGTGATTCTATGAAATAGTCTCTGAAAGACCAACCTCATCCCAGGACTATAAAAGAATCATTAACAACCACTCACAGCTGTGTCTGTCTGGTTTTCTGTGCTTTCTACATAACAGCCACACAGCTCATTTGAAGTAGGAGGAAGGCAATTAAAAAAAACACCTGCCAGCAGCTCTAGAGAGAAATAATCTGTGTAAGTACTGTCAGACCGATGCTACCAACCAACCAAGTCTCACCTATGACAGACTTCACACTTCAAGCAATACCTCCTGTTTTTTTGTGGCTTTTAACCTGAAAAGCATTAAGATAAAAAGGGAGTATTCTCCTACCATGTGCCAACTACCACCACACATTAAGGTAATGCATATATGAAAGAGAATGACAAAAATTGTGCAGAAGCTCAATTAAATGCTGGAGCACGCTATCCTGTGTGAAGTTTCTCCACAGTTTAAATACAGGCTTAAATTCAAAAAATGTTCTTCAGGAACCACAGCAGGTAGTTAGCAAACAACACAGGGAAATCAGTCACAAAAAGGATGCAGAAATAGAAAACTCCACCACATCAAATGATTTTCAAACTACTACAATGTGTCTCCCCAAATCTAAGTAATTACTCCTCAGAGCAGGATTTAAACTTCAGCAACCAACAGATACCAGCAGAGTCACCATTTAGCCAGTGAGTCAAGTATGGCACACTGGTGGCAAGTCCAGCAGCATTTCAGGCCAAGGAAAATTCCTCTCTCAAGAGAGGATGCTGCTGGGATGCCCTGGCACTGCTTGGAGCACTCAGAGTCACAGCTGCATGTGCAAAGTGACTTCACAGCAGTATCAGGAAGTATAATGAGAATGACAAACCAAAAGCAGCAGCACTAGCAGCAGAACGGAATTGTGTTTGTTTTCCCATGGGAGTGCTCCTTCTCCTTCAGTTTGTGAAGCTACAGCATTACTAAAAGCCTATTAACTAGCCAGCAATTCCTAAATACAGTGTTAACATCCAAATGTACATTTTGTTTTCCTTAAGCAGTGAACTTTGAAATTGCAGTTTCATTTAATACATATTGTTGTAGGACAACGAAGTTTAATATTTCTGATAGGAGAAGGAAGGCAAAGGAGTGGCTTTTGAGCTTGCTATTTCAGTAAGAGAATCCAGACTTCTTTCCACCCCTGTTTATAGCACTTACATAGAATCATTTGGGTGGAAAAGAGCTTTAAGATCGTCAAGTTCAACCACTACCTAAATCTACCAAGTCTGGTGCTAAACTATGTCCCTCAGCACCACATCTCTGTGTCTTCTAAACACCTGCAGGAAGAGGGATTCAACCACAATTGAATTATTTCTTGGAAGAGAGATACTATAAGAGTTGTTACCATTACGTGAGAATTACATGCAGAGGAGCTCTCTGCCAAAACTCTCCAAAGACTGTGTCCAGGGCTGTGGCAGTTCAGGCTGGGTGCCTCCTGTTACTGCCACGTAAGTTACACCTCCGGTGTCCCCAGTGTCCAACCCAATGAGGTGGGCACAGGAAATNAGCCCTGGGGGTTTTGGGTATACCCTCAGGTGCAGAGAAGGGAAGAGCTGGGAGGCCTTTTGGTGTTGTGTAAGGGACTCTGTATGCTTTGGGATTCTTTGCCACTATGGTTGTATCTTTTTGTAGTTTCACCAATTGCTTTTCCATTTAAACTTTCCATCACTCTTCAATCTGTTTGTGTGAGTGTCATTCTTTTGTCCCTCTCAGGGCAAGAGAGAATCTGTCTGGCCTCAAACCAGTACATGGGAACACTGCTCCAGCATTTTTGGTAAACCGTCCCAAATAATTTCTTCACATGTGATGCAAGGGTGGAATATTCTAATATGGAATTTGGCAGAAAAGCTTCCACCAATGTTTCCTGCAGTAATTCATCCTTCATTCTTCTAACCATATCCAAAATCAAAATGTCTTAAACGAAATTCTCTCAACAACGTCATTTACTGTACAGATAAATAACAAACAACTCAATAGGCTGCAACTCATGACAGTACAGAATTTCTTCAGAAGTGGACAAAACAGCATAGTAGTTGCCAGAGTTTAATTTTTTATGTATAACTGGATGTGATTTTAAATAGCATTAGTAACTACCTCCATACTCCCCCCCCAAACATCCACATGGTTGATATTTAACAATGTTATACACATATTACTTAATACAAAAACCTAAAGGTGCCAATGCAGGGATATCTACTTGAAATAGATGAGGAAAATCCTTGCCTAGCATTTAGGGACTTATTTCTCAGTAGAAAAAGCCCTCTTCATCAGTGGTGGGGGTGCTTTTCCAACATCAAACATCATTTCCAGTGGAGGATTATTAAGACAGCACCAGTCAGGTATGCGGCCTGTCTGGCTGTAGTATTCTTTGGACACAGATCGGCTCCCAAGTATGTCCTGAAGCGCTCCAAAAATGGCAGGTACATTAATAAGAGGGAAAAAAAAAAAAAAAATATTGCTTTAATTTGATGTATTGAATGCCCTGTTCTACTTTTCACATCAAGAATCAAAACTATCCTTTTTTCCACTCCCAAGAATTAAAGAAATGACAGGATCTCACCACATTCCTTTTCAGTAGCCCAAGCTACTCACAAATTGCTTCCATTTATGTTCATTGAAAGTAACTGAAAACAAAGAATCACCTAGTCTCTGCTGAGAAGAAAACTGGCCTAGCTGACCTGCTTCTTACACCAAGCAAAACCCACAAACATTTGCGTTTTAAAGTGTATGGAAATAAAAGTTAGTTCCTCATACCCACCAGATGGACCCTGTTTAATAACTGAAAGTTTAGAAAAGCATCAATTCTTATCAACCACAGAACCTTCCTTAAAAGACAGCAAGAGAAAGCCCTTCTCTTCCCCTAACAGCATTCAAGATCCATGGCAGAGCTGCTGTACTTATTGCCCTTGGCGATCAGCACAGAAGATAAGATAGCCTGTGGGCTCTCCACAGCTCACAGCTCCTGTCACTGACCATACTTCTGCTACCAACAAGCAGATTTTCCCACTGGCAGCAGGTCCCTCTGGTGCCACCATATGGCGCCAGCCCTGCACTGCACTTGAGCCAACTTCATCACATCATCACCTGGTTGAAGCTCCCGCAACCTGCAGTGCCTTTCTGCCCTCCAAACGTCGCTGAGGGAGCTTTACTCCACAGTTTCCTGGAGAAGGAAACTCCACACAGCTCCAAGACAGCTTGATTTCAATAGCTCACCTCACTCTCATTGCTACTGATGCATTCCAAAGCCTACTTAGAAGATTCGTTTTTTCATGTTGTACCTTTGCTCAACAGTTGTTTTCATTCTTACCTCCCAGCCAGGCCACACAGTTGGGTTTGGCAGGTGGAGTGTGAATTCTGAAGGTTTTGGTGGCAAGGACTTCTTTGTACTTGGGTTTCTCCACCAGGTATCTGATTTCAGCCATGAGCCTGTGAAGGAATCCTGGCAGCATGGCAGTGCCACCAATAACTACCAAGTTCTCTGCCAGCTGCTTCCTGGTGTCTATAGGACACTAATGTAATAAACAGGAATAAAAAACAAACAAACAACACTTTAACTGGCATTCAAAGCCCTGTTAGATATCCAGTTAGACTTTCTATGCACTTCAGTTGCTGTTTTCTCACACTTAGATGAAACATAACCAACATAATTTTTCCATCAGACTTCCTGAGAAAACCAGGCATAAGGAATTGCCCAGTGAAGGCTTTCATGGACAAACTCAGTTCCTGTAAAGCCCTTCAGCTCAGAAGCCAAAACAAGAGAGGAGAGAATTACTAGTGACAGCAATTCCCACAGGTTCTGGGAGGTGTGCCAGAGAGAGGTGAAGCCTCAACCAGTGCTCTCAGAGAAGGAAAACTTATGCATGCGACTGACTCTTTTTACTTGCATGTATGAATGAAGTTCTACAGAAGTCACAGGGGCAAAAAAGGTATTTGGTGGAGCTTGCCTTAGGCATCAGATAATCCAACTAGATGACACAAAGGCATGAGAAGACCAGTCTTGGTGAGTTCTGCCCCTTATGAAGCAGCCCTGTGTTGTCCCTTCAGAAAAAATTTCAGGCTGCCATGTTTCTCTTGTCCAGGGGAAGTAATTGGATGCTATTTAACACTTACAAATGTAACACTTGTCTTCCCTCTGGCCAAAGAGCAATATAAGGTAAACACCTAGAGATAGAGAGGTCAGGAGTCCAGGCACAGATCTTGTTAAACCATTTCTTTTCATAAGGAATTCTAATAGGAGTATTTGTCCTGTCATCCAAGCCTATGGCTCTCCAATAAGCTATGTCTCAGCAAACTAATTTAAATGGCATCAGTAACTACAGGAAGTCAACTTTAATTAACACACCTGCACCACCACATAATGAAAATTTCCATTTATAGTGGTTTTCTAATGCCTTTTTTCCTAAACATAACAAGAAATAAAATGTTTGGATATGCCAAGAAAATTTTCCACAATAAATCTAATAGACTGCCGGTAATTGAGATGTCCAAATTAATTTTATTTTAGGAAAGCCAGCAGCCTGTAGGGCTCAAAGTCTGACTTTGAGCAAAATACCTTGAAAAAAAAGAATAAAGGGAGTATCTGTGTCATCTCAGTTCAAGCACTGTCATTCCTTTAACACCAAGTGTTAACTTCTCCTTTGTCTTTACGTAGAGCCTCACCCCTAGATAAACACCAGCTGCTTTATTCCTCTGGCTGAGAAGCAAGCACTGCCTTTCTTACAAGACTCTCCTAGACATGTTGCAGTGTACCAAAGAGTAAAAAAATCAGAGTGGATGACATATGGTGACTTGCCACCCCTCAGAAACTCATCATGTGGCAGAACCCCAGGAGTCATCCTGTGCTCAACTTCTCCAACCAGTGGTGACCCGCAGTCAGAAGGGTGTAACTCTAGGTGGAGTCGTTTGTAACCCCAGGTTCTCTAAAGCTGGAGGCATTCAGTAAATTGTTTTCAATATAAAGATACCTGAATGAGTGAATCTAAGATCAAAGTGGCAACAGATGTCTCTTCATTATCCTGTTCAAACAGTATTTCCACAACAGAGTCTCTGTTGAAAAGACAGGAAATGAGTGTTAATGAGAAGCAACACTACACTGTGAGCTCACACTCCCCAACTGCAGAACTGGAAATAACTACAGACTTCCTGCTGACAGCTCATGCACCAGGCAGTGCCAACAGGGAGGAGACAATGTCCTGCTCACTCCACTGAAGCTGTCTCATCATCATGATTTAATAATCTGTTTGTTTCCCTCATCTCTCCCATCTGTTTGTTCTCATCTGTCTCTGTGAGCTCTCCAGAGATGCTGACTCCTCCATAGGCATGCACTGTGCCCCTGCACAAAGCCTTCAGCTACAAGACATTAAAAGCATATAGAATCATATCAGTTTTGGTTGGAGAAGACCTACAAGATCATCAAGTACAAGCATCATCTAACTCTACCAAATCTGGTGCTAAACCATATCCCTCAGCACCACATCTCCATGTCTTTTAAACACCTCCAGTGATTCAACCACCTCCATGGGGAACCTGTTCCAGCACTTGAGAACCCTTTCAGCTAAGAAGTTTCTTCTAATATCCAATCTAAACCCCCTCTGGGACAATTTGAGGCCATTTCCTCTTGTCCTATCACTTGTTATTTAGGTGAAGAGACTGACAGCCATCTCTCACTACAACCTCCTTTCAAGTAGTCATAAAGAGCAAGAAGCTCTTCCCTTAGCCTCCTTTTCTCCAAACTAAACAATCCCATTTCCCTCAGCTGCTCCCCATAAGGATTTGCTCTCCAGACCCTTCACCAGCTTTGTTGCCCTCTTCTGGACATGCTCCTGCACCTCAATGTCTTTCCTGTAGTGAGGGGCCCAAAACTGAACCTATTACTCAAGGTGTAGCCTCACCAGTACGAAGTACAGGAGGACAAGCCCTACCCTAGTCCTGCTGGCTGCACTATTGCTGATACAGGTCAGGATGCTGTTGGGCTCTTGGCCACCAGGTATGCATTGGCTCATTAGCCTGTCTGTCAACCAACACCCCCAGGTCTTTATCTGCTGGGCAGCTTTCCAGCCACTTTGCCCCAAGCCATGCAAGAGTTTCACATCTGCAATTTTACAAAAATGTATGTGCTTTTAGAGTTGAAAATACACCCTTGCAAAAATAACTCCTCTGCTATGGCATTACTCACCTGATGGGGCCAACTACATGAAGAATCTTTTCTCCATCTAGTGGATAGTCCACATCTGGAGGAGGTGAAGGACGCTAGAAATAAAAACATATGGGCATTATTTTTGAGGCCAAAAAGGCTACAGCCACTTCAAAAGATTAACATCAGTTTCACTCTCCACCCACCTCAGCACTGCCATCAATGTTGAACTTGGCTGCTTGGATTTTCAGTCCACGCTGGAGGTCACTCACAAAACAGGTGCGCACTTCATAGAAGAACAGAAAGGGGCAGAAGAGAGACTTTGTTGGATCCTTTCAGCAGCAATAAAGGCAATCATTTTGCTTAATTTATAGCAGAACACACACTTCACACCCTTGCTGATCAAAGCCATTATCAAATGAATGCAAAGCAAAACGGTCTCTGCGCTTCAGCAGAGTTCAGATGTTATCTAGACCATGAGTTAAATGAAGCTGACACCAAAATTGTGCTAGCCAAGGTAAGATTTCCTTCTCAGACAAGCTATGTAAGATTTAAAGAGAAGGATGTTATTAATCATGCCTTCGGTTACAAGGTGCCAGGTTGTTCTCTGCTGTCAAACACACCACTGTGGGTCTTGCACCATGGCTTCAAAGGAGACACTGCTAATTTTTCAAACAAGCTGTAACCATGCAATATATTTCCTGTAGCACTCTAAAAATCACAGAATGGTTTGGGTTGGAGGGGACCTTCAAAGGTCATCTAGTTCAAAACCCCTGCAATGAGCAGGGACGTTTTTCACTCCAGTGTTTAGCAACACTGACAAGAGCACAACTTCATTTGTGTTTCAGCTATTAGTGTACATTTATTTGTATCTGGCACACATGAGGTATCTTCACAAATGGATCTCACAGACACAAGTCTTCCATACACAGGCAATCAAAATTTCAACCCTACTATATCTGGTTCCAAAAGACTGCATAAAACCAGAAGTGATTAGAAAATTGTGTTCACATCTAGGAATTAAGAGAAGCAACTTCCATTTAATGAATTCCAGTTTCATTTAATTTATTTTGCATTTGACTGACAGAGTTCTTCCCAATTTGGACCAAGAAAGATATTCTAGTTGCTAACTTCTACAATTATCTGTATTTTTATACCTGTGACACATGAAATGTCACACAGGAATTCATCCAAACTCCACTCAAAGATGCCCTCTATTTTTTTCTGGTGTAAACGGAGTCCTCGACTCATCTTGCCTACCCCATTAACATGCCAAAATGTCTTCTCCAATTTTTTTTGGAAGAATCTACTTTAAAGCAAACTGAGCCTCCCTAGTTAATTTATAAACAAAATCACCTTAAAGTATTCTTATGTCCTGATGTTAGGACTGTTTAAATGTTGCACTTGCAACTAAAATGGATCTCTGATACCAAGTTCTGAACATGAGATCTACTAACTCTGTCCCACAGAGCACACACTGTACATGTTCACAGGCAGCAAGCAAAATATCAGTACTTGAAATATGCAGCAGCAAATTAAGCTGGCAAGCTGATTACAGGAGACATACAATAGTGTAATACCCTTTCTGAACTTGTCTACCATATGTATCTACAACCTACACCTTGACCACCATAGGCTGGGCCTGAAAGAGGAATTCAGCATGGTTTTAGTTGTAGATTTCAGATGAAGAACACTGCAAGTTCTTACAGTAATATGGTAAATACAGAAGATAAAATAAATTCCTGACTTTAAAGTATTGCATGCTTGTTAGTATCACCGCATAATTTAATAACCTAGAGTTTTGTGAAGCAGAAAATTTTACCTTTTATATCCTCTACTATGTCTTCTGGAACTGAGCCTGAAATTAAAAAAAAAAAGCTTTTTAAGTAGAAGGAGAACTTA
The DNA here is from genome assembly GCA_013399975.1 of Indicator maculatus. NCBI lineage: Eukaryota > Metazoa > Chordata > Aves > Piciformes > Indicatoridae > Indicator > Indicator maculatus. The sequence goes on along the minus strand of VXBD01012035.1, from coordinate 134,227 downwards.
AGAGAAAGAAATCATGAAAATAGATCACATAAGATGCAGTGAATAGGAAAATTATTTTATTCACTGATGTATTAATTCACTTCCCCTAGTGCAAGTTCACAGCACACATGCTACATTAAACAGACCTTACCCATCACAGATGGAAGGCTTTGTCCTTTGGCTAATCCTGTATCAACTGTGCACTGCTCCAACAGCTGATACTCCAGTTCCCTGAAACATGGCACATTCAGTTAAAGACTCAGGCTGATTTTCTGCATCATGCTTTAGGGACAGTACTTACTCCTTCCAATTATATTCTTCTAAATATAAACTGAAGCATATCTAGTTTCCACAGCTTTTACATCAGCAAAAACCAGAGTGGTAACTTTAAAAATCAGATGCTGTGACAGCAAACAGTTATGATTTAAGTCATGCTCAACAGGAACCTTTACTCATTACTCAAAGATGAGCTTTCATGAATAAATCATCAGTAAGTTGGAAGGTATAACTGTGAACTTACTTGTGGATAGCCTTTCCTCCCAGAGGAAGAGCACCCCAGCAGCTCAGAATTGGAATTCCCTCATATATCTACATGAAGATCAGGAAAAGCTCCTTTTTGGTTTTCGAGTTTTCAGTCTGCTGGAACTAAATGCCTTTTCCCCTCAACAAATGCCTGGAAACTGCTTTTCTCCAACATTCATTTCTAGCATATAAAGGCTGAAGTTATGAACCACGCTTCCCAATTTTTGAAGTTATGAACCATTACAACCAAGTTTTAAGGCAACACAGATTTAGCTGTCAGCTGTGAAGAGATTCCCCAAATGATGGTATCTTAGAGTCAAAAGCCAGACTGTCTGATCTGTTCCTATCACTTTTTAGCACACCTGAAGTCTATAAAGATACCAGCTTGTCATGACAGCCTTAATGGTGAAAATGTTGTTTCTGTATTATTAAAGGATACAGGCAGCACCAAGCTTTCTGCATATCCACAGTCTAGCACCATGGCGGAATTGATCCCAAGTGTCAGCAGAGACATTAGATGACTTGGAGCAAACAAAACAGAAGGTACCTACCAAGAAAAACAAAAGGACAACTAGCAGGAGGAGAGAAAAAGAAACAAACCACCCAAAGCACGGATGCTTGAATGTCATATTAAGAGCAAAATCCAAACAATTGTGTCTTGAGGTTTTTAAGCACTGTAGTAAAGAACAAAATAAAACAGGATTCTAAATTCTACATTCATCTTATCTGTGGGACATACCAGTGACTTCAGTAATAAGGAATCTTGCATGGGCTTGTAAAAAAAGCAAGAGTTAACTAGAGAGCTCATCTTAAGTCAATCAGGTTTCTTATTGTCGTGGTCAAAAAAGTACAGAAACTAAACCACAGCTACTTGAAATGTTGTATAAAGACTTCAAGAAGTGAACAAATGCACCAGAAAACCCATACAAGTATGCCTTATGACAACACACTTGCACACAGCCTCACAGGAAAGGCTATTTAAAACACTCTCCGCAAACCAATGTGGAAACTCAAGTCGAAATTATGGAAGAAACTCTTCTTTCTCACAAAATTCTATAATTCAGTCTTTCTATATAGCAACAGTTCCTTTAATGGAACATCCTGAAGTGTGAGTTACATGACTAATTTCAGTAAATCCTGCATTGAAGGGCAGTGTTACTGATACCTAGTCCAGAGATCCAAGTTGTAATATCGGCCCTGTATAAAGATTAATTCTTACTCTTAGCACTGAATGCAAATATGAGCCAGAGAGAATTAACCTCACATCACTATTAGCTAGATTCTTGACAAGTGACAAAGAGACTTCATTAAAATATGACTTTCCAAGTGACAAGTCCTTTTCAACAACCAGTTTTGCATGCGAGTGCTTTATCTGAGATGTATTTTTTTCCTGTAAGGGGACTAAGAAAAAGAACCCAAGTCATTCAAATCTTTCAGCAGTTTCAAGAAATCCAAAAATTTCAACATAACCAGGAAAGGATTATGCAGAAGACTAGCTGCTAAAGACATTTCAGAAAGAAGAAATATGGATTCACCTTCTGAAATATTTTCTGATAGAACTAAGCAGGAATTAGGTTCAGACTTCTCTTCTAGAAGACTGATTAAGCAGAGGTAATACTAAATTTCAGTTAATCTCTTCCCTAAATGAGTACAGCCAGAGATTAGATCACGTGCTAGACAAAGATATTGACTCTGGTAGAAGTCATAAGAGTTGCTGACAGAGCACTAACAAGTGTTTAAATATAAATTCTGGCTTCAGGCAGTGCTCGATGGGGATTACTGGATCTGTCTGAAACAGCACAATGTGAGCTGTATTTTTGTACAAGCCAGAGAAACTCTTTGGAGTCTTGTTAACAGCTCCAGCCTCGTGTCCTCAGAGTCAGAACGAAACAAACCCAACTTGTAGTCCACTTTCCAAGCCCTACATCCCCAAAGAACTATCAGCTCTTTTTCATGTTCTTTCTGCCTCTCTCCTTTTGGGGTTATTTTAATTTGTCTTCTTCATATCCACTAGTGATTGTAAGTAAAATATCTACCAGCAAGGGCTCCACTAAGCATATAGAGTAGTTACACAAAATATGTACCTCAAAGTGCTTGAAAAGGACCCTTGTGAGAGTGTCTCTAAAGTGTGAAGGACACAGGACAGATTCTATGATCACAACACGACGGTCTCTGGGATTCACCAGCAGATGTCTAAAAAAATGCAAGATGTGTAAAACAAAACTGGTAGCTTTAGGCACATATCACAAGACTTATCTTTTCTCATACTTCATTCTCCTCCAAAATCCTAACGATTTGCATTTAGATTGCATTTTCTACAGCAGATCCTGAAATCTTTTTCCCAAACTTAAAAAACCAACACTTTCCTGTAAGAAAGTTAGGAAACTGAGTTACAGAAAACGAGTTCTAGAGCTATCTGCCAGCAGTCTGCAGTTCTGAATATTCATTACACATTTCAAAATCAATATAAAGAAATGTTAAAAAAGGCACAGATAATAGCCATTAATGGCTTGTTCAGCGTCGGTGTGCCCATAAAAGAGGAAGAATGATGATACAAATGTCCTGATTTCAGTGGAAAAGGATGGAACTGTCCTGATTTCAATTACAACACTATGACCAAGGAAAAAGAAAGAAAAAACCCAACCCACACCAGAAGATCCCAGGCACAGAAATTAAGTACTGGTTTCCCTGTGATAATTTTTACTGTGTGAAATTAAGGATTGGAAGTAAAGATAAAAGAATAAGTTCAACTTCATGATTCACTAATGGTACTAAAAATACAATAAAAAGATGTATTACTGAGGCAAAAATATTCCACAGATTAAGATTCCTCCTTCCAGACCACTGTCACATGGAGAGAGCTCTGCATTGATAAATGATGAGGTTCAGCTTTTCCAAAATCAGTCTAACTTAGGTAATGATCTTCCCCTATCAAGTTCTTTATGAGTGCCACAGTTAAAAAGCAACTCATTAAGTATTTTTTATTTCCGATGCTGCAGGACACTAACACTTTGTAATGTAACCTGAATCTCAGCACCACAAAATTCCTCCTGCAAAAACACAGCCAGGCAGCTACTTGCAAAATCTTCTCTTTTCTTCACATTTCTAACACCTCTCACCATGCTCACAAAAAGAGTCACAAAAGGCATAAATAACTAATATCCAAGTATTTCTTACCTGAAATACAGCATGTGGATAAATTCTTTCAGATACGAATAGAGCTCTTCTGTATTAATGTTGTACTGAACAACTTTGACAGGCTGTAAAGTAAGAATATCCACAGGTTATGTACTAGGCAGGGATTACATATAAATAGATATATACATGCTGCATAAATAAATATATATATGATAATACATTATATCTGAACATATATAATCTGACACATATAAAGAAATGCTCACTCCTGCTCACAAAGCATTTCATAAAGTCACCTTCTAATTAAACTCCAGAGTTTATTCAAGATAAGTTGCCAATATGAAAAATCTCAACATTAGTTTTCTAAAGTTGCCATTCTCTACCAAAAGAAATAAAACAAACAGAGCCAGGCAAAAAAATGTCTCAATTAATGCACCAAACATAAGCTACATTGGTAAGGAAGTTTCCATTAACACTTAGTGGTATCTAGTTACAATCTATTAAGAGCAGCACTTGTAAGATAATGAAACCCAGCTTATCACGGAGAGAAAAGATATCTGCAAACTCTTTCTGTACAATAACACATCAAATACTGTAATAGTAAAATAGTTTACCTTTGAGACATCAGGCTTCTTTATTTCACTGGGAATAATGCATCTTGGTCCAGTTTCTCCTGCAAACCCACACCTAAAAGACAATGTTGAAAAACTTAAATAATTTGAAATCATTATTTAACATACTAGGCCTAGGAACCATCAGAGGCACTAATTAGGGATACTTCACTGACTGCAAAGAGGTGTTTTGCACACAGCCATCTTGAATGAGACAGATTTAGTATCTTTTTATTGATTCCCTCTCAGCTGCATTCAACAAGTTTTCTTCACGTAGGGACTGTTATATTCAGTTCTGATGCACCTCTTACTTTCCACTGAGTAGAGTTTTCTCTTTACAGTCATCCCCCTGCATCCTTCCTTTCAGCCTATTAAATACCTTCCTGTGTCCTTGACTGAAACTCTCAGTAAACACAGGCAAGATTAAATTATTGTGTCCTCTTTAAATCCTCATTTTGTGTTGCACTTATTTATAGGAAACAAAAGACAAAATCATGATGATCATCATGCAGGTCCTGTGGCCTATTTCACTGCTCATCAGCACTGCTACACAGACTTTTTTTTTTTTTTAAATCCCTGTTTCTAACTTTGAAATGCAACCCCTTCACAAGCATCCTGGGTTCTCCTCCCCATCCACACTGTCTTGATGAGGCCAGATCTTAAGTACTATGTCTAGTTCTGGGCTCCCCAGTTCAAGAGGAATTGGGAAATTCCTAGAGAACTAGAGAGAGTTCAACAGAGGGCTGCAAGGAGGATTAAGTCATCTGTTTTATGAGGAAAGGCTAAAAAACCTGGGGCTGTTTAGTCTGGAGAAGACTGAGAGGGCATCTTATTAATGCTTACAAATACCTGAAGGGTGAGTGTCAAGGGGCCAGACTCTTTTCAGAGGCACACTGTGATAGGATGAGGGGCAATGGACACAAACTGTAACACAGGAAGTTCCACCTAAACACGAGGAAAAACTTTTTTACTGTAAGTGTGTCAGAGCACTAGAACAGGCTGCCCTGAGAGGTTTCTGGAGACTTTCAAAACCCACCTGGATATGTTCCTGTGTGACCTCCCCTGAGTGGTCCTGCTTTGGCAGGGGGGTTGGACTCAAAGATCTCCAGATGTCCCTTCCAACCCTTACCATTCTATGATTCTATAATTACTGCCTCAAGATGACTGGTTACTACTCCAGGCTTCCTGACAAGAAGAAGAGGGCTCCACATCCAACTTAGAGGCAACATAATGAAATTAACAGCAACACTGAAATAAACTTTTCAGAAACCCATCTGGTTTTCATAAAGCAACTGTACCTTAAAAGACAAAAATGGGCTGAAAGAGCCAAATGAAAAACAAAAGAAATTCAAGATTTGATTTTAAAAAACGTAAGCGTTTGACATTCGTTTCACCACTGCCACCCGCACTAAGTAAAAGCCTCAGATGAAAGCTAACAGTAGAAGATACTAGTAGAAAACTGTACAGCTGCTGGACTTTGAGTACTGGATGTCACAGGTTGGTAAGAGTTGCAGTGGTAGACACCAGATTCCTGGAAACATTCCAGGTCAGGTTGGACTGGGCTCTGAGCAACCCGACCTAGTTGAAGATGTCCTTGCTGACTGCAAGGGGTTGGACTAAATGGCCTTTAAAGGTCCCTTCTAATTCAGCCATTCTGTGATTCTATGATTCTGTTTTTCATTTTTGTGTTTTACACTGAAAGTAGTGCAACTCAAGGAGGAAGGAGATATGCTCAATATTTAGTGATTTATGTCATAGGCCAAAAATGTAACTATACCTCTGCCGAACACCAATCAAAAATACCTCGTAGTGTTAGAAATCATCAGCTACCCATACACTCATGTCCCAGGTACATGCAGCCCTCTGGGAAAAGAGACTGTTGAAGCAATCTGGCCCCACATTCAGTGTTAAAATTCTCTAGAAATGCTTCCCAAGTTTCAGAGCTGGAGAGGCAGCTTTCACACAAATGCTGCTGGCTTTAGGCTAGGCCCATATCTCTGATTGTTTCCACGTGGATGAATTTGCCTTCTTGACACCCTGACGATGCCTTCCTGACACCTTGACACTGTCTCTGTTTCTCTAAAGAGGCAAAAATTGTTGGGTTTCCATTTGTATTTCTATGAAACTTGGTTTTACACTAAGCTGTACTTGATTATTTTTAGAGACTGTGTAATGGCAGCCCAGCAGACAGGATTGTTATCTGGCAGTCCTGACACCTAGTGTAAATTTCCCCTTGTCCTGTCACAACAGGCCCTGCTGAAAAGATTATCCATATCTTTCTTACAGTAACATCATAGAATGTTGCAGGGGTTGGAAAGGACCTCAAAGATCATCTAGTTCAAACATCCGTGCCATGGGCAGGAGCACCTCCCACTAGACCACGCTGCTCAAAGACCCATCCAACCCGGCCTTGAACACTTCCAGGGATATTCCATAGGCCCCTTTAGGTACTGAAAGACCAGGAAAAGGTCTCTTTGGAGCATTCTCTTCTCTAGGCTGAACAGCTCCAACTCAGCCTGGCCTCAGAGCAGACAGGGTCCAGCCCTAGCATCATTGTTGTGGCCTCCTCTGGACCTGCTCCAATAGATCTGTCTTTCCTGTGCTGAGGACTCCAGAGCCGGACCCAGTACTGCAGGTGGGGTCTCAACGGAGCAGAGAGGCAAAATCCCCTCCCTCCACCTGCTGCCCACGCTGCTAGGCATGCAGCCCACGATGTTTGGTCTTCCGGGCTGCAAAGGCTGCTGTTATCTGTTTGCAGCACGCAGATCACCACACAAAGGGGAAGAGTTAAAAAAAGCCCACACAATTACTCATTCCGACAGCCGGCCAGCCCCGCAGCCCCGACACTAGCTTCACGGCGAAGCGTGTCGCGACAGAAAGCCGGCAGACAAGGCAAGGAGCGCGACGCCACTCACTTGGTGAAGGCCTCGCCAAGGTCTATTACCACAGCGGTCTTCTCCCCGCCGCTGCCCAGACCCTCGTAGAGCGGCATTGCGGCCTCCTTCCCTTCAAGCGGCAAGGCCTTCCTCCTCCCCGGCGCGAAGGGGCCTTCTTCAAGCTCGGCGCGATGCGATGGGGCCTTCCTCTTCCCCGGCGCGCCGGGCTGCCTGCGGCGCCTGTCCGTACATCGGCTGCTCCCATCCGCCCTGCGGCGCTGTGGTGCTGCCGGGACGCGGAAGAGTGCGGCCTTCCCTTAGCCCCGCCCACGGGGGCGGAGAGGGCTTCTGTGAAGGAGAAGGGTTGGTTGAAACCCTCTAGGCGCAGCAGGACAGTCGGGCGGGCGCATACGCGGGGCGGGTTGTGAGGTTGGCCTCGCCCCGGCCCAGGGGCTTGGCCTGCCCGACAGAAATGGCAGCAGCGACTTGGTGGCGAGAGCTAGACGGGTGTAAAGTTACACTGAAGCAGCCGTGCCGTGGGGGTGTATTCATGTCTGCCACTATCTAGCCGTGCATCAAACCATCTCTTGCGCCCTCCTATATCCTTCATGAAAGCTTAAACCCACACAGGGCCGTAGGTGTGTGCTCTGGCTGCTGCGACATTCAACGTGAGAGACATTTAATACAAGGCTGAATGCATAGGTACCCTTAGGGATAGCCACAGAATCACAGAATGTTAGGGGTTGGAGGAGACCTGCAAAGGTGATCTAGTACAACCCCTCTGCCAGAGCAGGATCACCTACACCAGATCACACAGGAACGCATCCAGGTGGGTTTTGAGTATCTCCAGAGAAGGAGACTCCACAACCGCCCTGGACAGCCTGTTCCAGTGTTCTATCACCCTCACAGTGAAAAAAATTTTCCTCATGTTTACACTGAACTTCCATGCCTCAAATTCCACCCATTGCCCCTTGTCCTCTCAGAAAAAAAATTTCTTGGGGCAAAAAAGCCCCATCTCATCACAGCTCCAAGAGAGTGGTGATGTGGTGAGTAAAGGCAGAAGCTTCCAAATACAGTCAGGATATACATGATAAACCCCACCATGGAGGGGCTTAAAAGACACACAGATGTGCTGAGGGACATGGTTTAGCAGTGGACTTGGCAGTGCTGGATTAACAGACTTTGTGATTTTGAAGGTCTCTTCCAAACAAAACGATTCTATGATTCTGTTATCTTCTATCAGAATACAACAGGCCATTGAAACCAAGATCTTACTCAGTTTCAGAGCAAAAAAAAAACCCTACATTTGTATGAAAGAGTGTATGTGCCCACATGCTACAATAAAAAACTTGGACTCAGTGCTGAGGTTTTAGCCCCATCAAAATTAGAAACTGTTAAATTTTCCTAAATAATCTTAATCTCTACATTATAGCTAAATGCCTGCTCTGCTACAGATGAGGTCAGCCACTACTTGTTTACAAGTGAGTTATTCGAAGTGTGGGAACTACGTGGTTTTGCTTAGATGGTATTGATATCTCTGGTCTGTAATAGCAGTTCATGAAAGCCCCTTAGCATGAGTTTGTGGGAATGGGTTCTAGAAGAACCTCAGGGTGTTGATGGAAACAGACTGAAGGCAGGAAAAGTACGTTCCAAAATGCAGCACGTGAAAGCTCCCCAAGAATTAATAAGATCCACAGAACAGCAATCCTGCTGAATCTGCTGGAAATAGGATACCAAGCGTTTGCCACATCAGTGCAAGGCTAACAGCATGAGCAATGGGTTTTCTAACTGACTGCTTCCAAAGGTGGCTGCACTATGCTGACGGAGACAAGAGGATTATCTATACACTGGATGAAACATGGCACCCATTGAGGGCCTTGACAAACACCCACTTAGAAGCCACTGACCAATCAGCATGAGCCTCTGTTTTGGGCTAAATCGTAGAATCATAGAATGTAGGAGTTGGAAGGGACCTCCAGAGACCATTGAGACCTCCAACCCCCTTGCCAAAGCAAGATCACCTAAGGCAGGTCACACAGGAAGGCATCCTAGACATCTAGAGAAGGAGACTCCACAACCTTTCTAAGAAGCCTGTTTCAGGGCTTCAGCACCTTATAGTAAAGAAGTTTTTCCTCTTGTTGAGGTGAAACTTCTTGTGTTCTAGTTTGTGTCTGCTGCCCCTCATCCTATCACAGGGCACCTCTGAAAGGAGTCTGGTCCCATCCTCTTGATACCTGCCCTTTGATTGATAGATATTGATTGACATTGATAAGATCCCCTCTCAGTCTTCTCCAGGCTAAACAACCCTGGGTTTCTCAACCTTTCCTCATAAGAGATGCTCCAGTCCCCTCATCACCTTCACAGCCCTCTGCTGGACTCTCTTCAGTAGTGACACTGATGTGTTCTGTTGCTGCTGAACCCAAACTCCCTGTGAGCTGCTGCAGCAGTTTGTAAATGCTGTGCTTTTCATGTACTCTACAGCAGTGCTTGTTTGTCCCACATCCACACTTTCTGTTTAACATCTCTGGAGGTGGAGGTGTGTGGGAGAGTTGAACAATGAGTGGGAATCATGTGAGACACCAACAGCTGTTGCTGTCACCATCTGCTCAGTTGTCTCAGCAAACCTCTGCACTGGCCCATTGTTAGGACTAGGGGCTTTACAAACCCACTTTCTCTTCTGTTCCTGTCACAGCCTTGTCACCTGCCACTCTTCTGGTCTCCCCAAAGGTCACAAAGTGGAGTAAGGACTGTGGAGCTCAGAAGAGAACATCCATGTGTGTGTGGATCAGGAGTACAGACTGGGGGGAGCTGCAGCATATAGGGCATCCTGGAAGGACTTTATATATACGGAGGGCATTATGAACCCCATCAGGGCAGAGGGAATGCAAGAAAGGTGTGAATAAGGGGAACTCTGCAGTGACAGAGTCAGGAGACAACTCCTCGCAAAGCCCTCACGTCCTTCAGATGCCATCCCACCTCTCAAAATGAGCCCATACGCTCTTCACGCGACCCGTGTCCATCTTCCCATCCTATTGACTACCTCTCCTTGAAGATCAAAACCAAGGAGCAAGAATAAGGCTGTAGTGGTGGTGTGAGATGTAGAAACAGTGATGGGACGAGCATGCAACCAGTGGCTTCTGGAGGAGGAGAAAACGTTGCCAAGGCAGCATCAGAGGATGCCAACACATGAAAAAACCAACCAAACAAAAGCCTGTAGCTATTACACATTCTGACAGAGAGTTCAGATTGCCCTATAATTTTGTGTGGGTTCATGTTTTTAATGTTTTTTTAATTACATTTTTATGGTTAGTATTTTATGCCCTTCCAGAATATGGAAGTACAGATGAACTTTAAAGCACATGAAAGCAACGATGCTCAAAAATATGTTTAAATGTCATCCAGCAGCAGAGCCTGAACTCTGCCATGTTTGAGCAATACCCCAGTGTACCGAGAATATGTGTTCGGTTATAATTACACCTGACTTGAGCTAGGAATTAATGTTCAAGCAGTTTTGCTCTGTTTGGGCTTTCTGTCAGGGAAATGGTCCTGGAATTTCCCAAGTTGCTACCTGGAGTGCTATCTGCCATCACTGGTTCTTTCAAGAACAGCAGGAGGACAGCTGCATGGTTACTGTGCCTGGTGAGAATATGGTCTTCCTGATCTGTGTATTTAAATTCTGTTAAATGCTCCTGTGATAGGGGGCTTATAAAGACATGATACAGCATACTGTCAGGGGTTATGGCTGGGCTTGCCACTAAACAGTAACAGGTGCTCTCTGTTACCCCTCTCCCTTCCCAAAGGGAAGAAGAAAGGGAGTAAGGGAGAGAGACTGATGAATCAGGAACTAAAACTGAAACTACTTTAATGAAAATAATAAAATAAAATATATACAAATGCATACAAAATTGATATTGAATCCAACCCCCGTGTTACTGTCACCACTGATGCTGTGGCAGAAGTCCCAGTCTGAACTCAGTGGCAGACAGGAACCAGATTCAGGAGCTGGATTTTAGGACTGGATTCAGTTTTGAATCAAAGGCAGAAGTCCTCCTCAGATGCTGGCCACTGAAGAAGAGGTTTGACCCTTATGATCCCTCAGCTTTATACTGAACATGACATGTATAGAATGGAATCTCTTGTTGATAAATTTAGGGTCACCTGAACTGTCTGGTCCTCCCTGAAGGTGTGGCCTTTTACTCTACAACCCCAGCACGGGACACAAGATTTAGCAATGACTTTGGTCTGCACCCAAATCCTTGGTACTAACTTGAAACATCAAGCCTTATCACTACCAGAAGTAACCAGTCTGTCAAAACATGCCATTAACTGCAGAAAGTGTCATCACTAAGAAGAGACTGAGCTGAAAAGTAAAATTACTAAACAAAATTAGTTCTGTTCTAATTCAAACCAGGACTAACACTGAATGTTGTTGCCCTTGAAATACTTAAGTCTGAAAATTGGAGTAAATATTTAGGTAATATATGATTAATTTAAAGTCCAAGCACAACGCTTCATCCCCAAATCCCACCTGTTTGTGGTATCTTACCACATCATAATTACATGTTTACAGCCCTATGTGTATGTTTAAAATTCAATGTTCTATGTAAAAATAATGACTTAGACGTGTTTTACAAAAATCATAGAACCATAGAATCATAGAATGGTTTGGGTTGGAAGGGACTTCCAAAGGTCATCTAGTCCAACAGGGACATCCTCCATTAGATCAGGTTGCCCAGAGCCCCATTGATCCTGACCTTGAATGTCACCAAGGATGGGGCTGCAACCACGTCCCTGGGCAGCGTGTTCCAGTGTTCCACTACCTTCATGGGCTCTGCTTCAAATACACACCCCATCACTGCCTCCTAAATGTATTATCACTGGGTTAGGGAAGGTCAAAGTTTACTGATAATCATATCACCATCTTGATAACCCATTGGAAATATTTTCTTAAATTACATTAATCAGTCACAGTTAACATGAGTTCTGAAATGCAAGCTTCAGCTTAAAAGTGGCTTAATTTAATGGATGGTCTTTCCAGAGCCTAGCAATTATTGATAAGAGAAGCCAGAGACTTAGAAATGTGCCAGGGTTTCATAACAAAATCCATCCACACTGTGCTGGTTCAATCAAGGCAGCTGCTTGCATAATGTGAAAAGCATTCACGCGCTCCCAAATATGTAACTGTTGAAAAACAGATGGTGATGCTAGCCTGTAAGAATCAGGCTACAAATACATTCAAGATAACAATATAAATGAAGATAATTACTCACAGTCTAAGGAGATTGTAGGACAATTAAGCCAGCTAGTAAGCGGAAAGTTGAGTGGAGTAAAAAGCTGGATCTCCCTAACAATAAAAAATGATTCCCTGAAAGCAGCCAGTTCCTGCAACCTGTGGGAGTGGTGGTATCTTCTGACAAGCAAGATAGAGGCCACATAAAAATACAAAGGTCTCAAGGGGAACCCTATCACTGAAAGGAGGTTGTAGTGAGATGGGAGATGTAGTAAGTCTCCCAAGTTACAAATGATAGGACAAGACAAAATGGCCTCAAGTTGCACCAGGGGAGGCTTGGGTTGGATATTAGGAAAAGTTTCTTCACAGAAAGCGTTGTCAAGCCCTGGAACAGGTTGACCAGGGAAGTGGTGAAGTCACCATCCCTGGAGGGATGTAAAAGCTGTGTAGATGTGGTGCTGAGGGGCATGGTTTAGTGGTGACCTGGTAGTGCTGGGTTAACAGCTGGACTCAATGAACTTAAAGGTCTTCTCCAACCAAAACTATTCTATGATTTTGTGATAAAAATATAAGAAATTAACAGTAGCTTATTGAAACCAGTCGAACCTCTCTGATTTATATCAATTTCTGGGTCAATTCCTTTTGCCTAATGCAGTCCTTTATTCTTTCCTTTTTTTTTTTCCAAGACCCTGTTGGTATTCAAGCCACTGGCAGCAAAGAATCTTTTAGAGTCTCATGCAGAGATTATTGTCACAGAGCAGCAATGTGCACTCATCTGCAAGGAGTGGCAGAGAAAGTGATGCTGGTGCCTCGAGGTGGCAGCTACAGAACTATCCCAGAGGGTTAAAAGGGAACTTTCTTTCATAAAGAAAATTATTTTTTTCTGTACAAGTCCTGAAATACAGAGGCTCTCAGTTGAATTAATCCCCTCGCTGCACTTGCAAACACTGAAAACATAAAAGAATGTATCCTGCAGCATAAACACTGCAGGCTCGAATGGGCAGGGCAAGGAGGCAGTGTGCCCAGCTAATACTCTCTCCCCTTTAATGCCAAAATGCCTCTCTGGACCCCTGCAGAGCCTCAGATTTCAGCTGAACTCTCTGCATATTTCAACAGCAAAGAATTATGATTTTTTTTCTTGGACATAAAGTAAACAGTCAGTCCTTTGTGTCCCTGCTTGGATGGCTTTGTCTGTGTATTCACTTTTAAGCCTCCTTAATCCCTACATACAGACAAACCGAGGCATGTACCTGTTTTTTCTCAGAAAATCGGATAGTTGCATATTTAAAGCAAACTTTAGACATAATAAAAGAGCAATTGCTCTGTTGTAGCTTCTAGACCATGCAGGGTGTCTCCTCACCTTTTCCCAGCACATGAATTCAAGGGGGTCCACTTATCAGCTCTGAAAGGGAAAGAGGAGGAAAGACCATAGTCTTTCTGCGTCTTGGGGTTCTGTTGACAGCTGGACCTGGTTCCTGCTGTAGGATTACATCTTAATTGCTTTGAATAATTTCAGCATAAAAATGAGCATTTCTTTGCCCCTAACGCTCCAAAAAGCTGTCTGTCCTGCCCTAAAAATCCCCCCCAGAGGGGAATAATGAAAACACTGGTGGTGTCTGGATTACTGTTTCACACTAAAGCACAGTTCACCTCCCACCTAGGTGTCCCGATACCTTGTGTTATCCATGCTGAAGACCCCATTCATTCCTGTACCCAAACCATCCTGTGATTCTGTGGTGGGGGCTTTCAGCCCCTCTGTGCTAGTTTACTAAAGGGCTATACTATGAGCGATGGAGTGGCAGTGTTGAAACTGCACTTCTGTAAAACCTGTGGATTCTGGGATTTGGTCTAACCTCAAGTTCTGAGAAGAAAGAGAAAGTTGAAGTTTCAGAGTCTTTCTGGGTACTATGTGAGTGACTCTGTTTAAGATGTTCGAGAAGCTGAGGGTTTCATGTCAAAACAGTGCTTAGCATTAGCTTGCTTTGGGCTGGTGCGTCAAGAGCTTTTTACTGTCAGCCTAATTTTGTAGCAGAGTGTGTAGGATGAGGGAGGTGAGGGAACTGACAGATGGTTCACGTTCTAGCTGTGACTCCAGTATGCATGGGGATGGATTCCTCAGCACTTTATTTCTGGGAAAGTTGTAATATGTGGTGTGCTTTGCTATCAGCTGCATTGATTGTGTTAAAGGCTATGAAGAAGAGCAAGGGCTTTACCATGATTCAGTTATGGAGGTAAGCATTGGTCCTCCTGGGCTGTATTCCAGAGCAACTGCCACTGATTCCCATGACCTTGGACCAGTCAGTGAGAGCCTGGTTCTACTCTGAAGAGTGACTGTGTAAAAATGGCACTGTCATACTCAGCAGATCTGGCCTCCGTGTGCTCTCCAAGTCACATCTGCTGACTTCAGTGACAAAAATAAGGTTTTATGGCTTTCCTACTCTGTGAACACTGCAGAATCACGAGAGCTGTGAAAGCAGAAGCTGGAGCCTGTGCCTCCTTGTAGGACTAATTACTATAAATCACAGCCAGCAATGGGGCTGCACTGGCATCACTTGGCCTTGCACAGCTTTTCTGCTGGTGCCAGCAGTGAAAAACATGGAAGAAAGGAATCCAACTTAATTTTCTTGATTGAGTTTTAATTGCAGATGACATTTATTTGGTCTGTAATTGTAATGAAAAATAAATCTGTTAATCTGTAATGTGATTACATTTGAAATAATTAATTTGCAATAAATTTCCTGATACCTTTTTCCAAGTGGGCTCGTTTTAAACATATATCCCCCTGTGTAAGGGGGGTTGCTGTTCTCACTTTCCCTGATTGAGATTCATTGCTGCCTCATTCCAGTAACTGCTCTTTAATGGCAAGAGCAGGTCCCCTTAAAACAGATGCTACCAGCTGATGTAAAGATGAATTGTGTGATGGAGATGTGCACTGATTTATGTGCTGGATGTCCCAAATAGTCAATTTGGGAAAGTGATTCAGCAGAGAAATTAATGTTAACTATTTTAAAATTGCCTTTACCTTCTGTGGCATGTCCTGACATACTTAGGATAGCTGATAACATCTCATTACTGATACCAGGAGCAGTATCATAAGATGCAGCATTCTGAAGTCAGGACAATGATATTTTTTAGTTCATTTTTCACATACAAAATGTGTCTTCATATAAATTTTTAAGTGACCCAAGTCTGTTAATGAGGACATATTACTGATATTTCCTGGATTGACTAATAAGGCTACAATAGAAATGTCACCTTTTGAAGTAATCCACTGTATTATACTATTACTTTATACAATAGAGTTTGCTGTTACAATGATACACAGATCCTGTAAGGGACTCTTACAAAAACTAGGTATTGTTATTTCCATTTTACAGAAGAAAAGATGAAGGCAGAGAGCAGTGAAGTTCTGCTTTGAAAGTCATCTCACAAGTCAGAGCTAGGAACAGGACATTCCATGCTCTTTACCAGCTATGCTACCTGCATGGAAGAATAAATCAACTTATATCTGAATCTAAATCTCTAAATTTCACCACTCCAACAGGTCCATGTCTCTCCTGTGCTGAGGACTGCCAAGCTGAACTCACCACTGCAGGTGGAGTCTCAGCAGAGCAGAGGAGCAGAATCCCCTCAATCCACCTGCTGCCCACGCTGCTTTGGATGGAGACCAGGGTACATTTGGCCTTCTGGGCGGTGACCACCCATTGCCAGCTCATGTCCACTTTTCATCCAGCAGCATCGCCAAGTCTTGTCCACAGGGCTGCTCTGCATCCCTTCATTCTCAGCCTGTATTGATACAGGGGATTGCCCCAACCCAGGTGCAGGACCTAGCATATCTCAAAACAGAGCACTGGTGAAAAGAGAAAGAATTGGATGTTTCTTAACTTGCTGTGGAAGTGGGATCTGTTTTGCTTGATTTTGTATATGCTGTGCAGCACACTGAGTTAAAAATTAGTATTTCCAATTAATACACCATAGAAATGAACAACAAAACTGCTCTCTGATGATTTCTGATTTCTGCCTCTTTCATCATGCCTCCTTCTTTCACTTTGCAGATTTTTTTTGTTGATAATGCAGAAGCCTGTGATTTTGGCAGGTTATGCGGGGTACAGAAACTTGCAGTGTATGGGGAATTTTCAGTTTCAGGCAGGGAAGAAAACATAGATAACCATCTATTTTGGATACAGTGATTATCAGTGAAATATTGAACCTTGAGAGGGCACAGTGCCAAGGCGGGTCCAGAGTCAAAGACATGGGGAAAGTGAAAACCTCTTCAATCTGTCAAGCTCTCTGCATGAGTTAGAGAAAAGTAGAGCATCAGTTACATTTTAAATAACTTTCCTGATAATTTCAAATGTTAGAAAAAGGGTTGAAAACAATATCCTTCATTCTGAATCACAGATGTTAGGAGTGAATTGAAGCCAAGCCTCTGGTTTAAACCATGTAGACTCACTGTTAATGGCTCTCATTTCTGGTGTGTGCATGTGGGTCCTCTGTTGTTCTGCCTCTCTCCCTGCACATGGATGACTGAGCAGCCTGGGAATCAGTCCCTGACCTGCCACAACATGCAGCACTGCATTGAAAAATAAGCCCTTATTGATTTTGTTTTGCTGTAAAATCTGGCTACTCTGTTAATTTCAGAAACAAAATGAGTGGAACAGAAAATGAACCTACAGTGAGTTTTGGGTCCCTATTCTGGGAATTTATAGCGTTTAAAACACCCATAAAAATGCAGCTCTTATCTCTTCCTTCTTCCTGCCTCTTTGTCTCCATTAGAGAAGAGGGTAGACATCCTTTTCACGTTTGTATTTATTTTTTAGAAAGATGCTGGTGCACTAGAAATAGTGATTCATTAATAACTTTCCAGATTTTACAATTCATACATGCAAAGCCAGAAGGGACTATTCCCACCGTTTTGCCTGTTTACTCTGCCAAGCCTAACTCTGAAGTTCTTTCTGATGTCTTTTGTCAACGTCTGTCCTTATTGCTGATACAGGCATTTGTACACTTTATTTTCAACTTATGCAGAAGTTAGCAATATTGCCCTGAAAGAAATTGCCCTGACCTACCACAAATCCGTCTTTTAAAAATTTTAATGTTGGATGCAGAATGTTACCAAAATGAATTGGGTTGGTTCCAGTTTGGTTGAAAACCAGTAGAACACACTCTAACTTCTCTAAAGTTAGTTATAACAATGGGGTGAGTCTCATGAAGAGAACAAACCACTAATGTAAATGTTATTTCCAGTAGCACAACAAACACACAAAGAACAGTTTCTTGATGAGGAGTAACTCAGTTTTCCTCAATCAGTTCTTTTATGTTCTTAGAATGGTTTTAGTTGGAAGGGGCCTTCAAAGGTCATCTAACCCGTCCTCGAGGCAGTAAGCAAACACATCTTCAACTAGATCAGGTTGCTCAGAGCCTCATCCAACCTGACCTGAAATGTTTCCAGGGATCGGCATCTACCACCTCTATGGGCAACCTGGACCACTGTCTCACAACCCTTTATCATAAAATTTTTCCTTATATCTAGTCTGAATCTCCCCTCTTGTAGTTTATGAGCACCACCCCTTGTTGTTGATAGCTTATTTAGCAAGCCCAGTATTTGACTGGTAGCAGCAGATAAAATCTTATGAAAAAAACCAGAGAGCCTCATTTTACAGATTTTTGTAACTGGAAATACATAAGGAGTCACTGATTTGCTTCAACTGTAGAACTAATTCATAGCACAATCAAGATTTTGACTCTCCCACATCATTCCTCTATTACCTTCTAGCAATTCCACAGCCCTCTCTAATTACCTCCACCCCAGCCTTTTCCACTTGTGAAAGAGCTTTATTTTGGGTCTTTTCTCACCCATCCCTGTCCAATGCAAACTCTTTGCACCTGCTGCAGCACTGCTTTGAANTTGGAAGGGGCCTTCAAAGGTCATCTAACCCATCCTCGAGGCAGTAAGCAAACACATCTTCAACTAGATCAGGTTGCTCAGAGCCTCATCCAACCTGACCTGAAATGTTTCCAGGGATCGGCATCTACCACCTCTATGGGCAACCTGGACCACTGTCTCACAACCCTTTATCATAAAATTTTTCCTTATATCTAGTCTGAATCTCCCCTCTTGTAGTTTATGAGCACCACCCCTTGTTGTTGACAGCTTATTTAGCAAGCCCAGTATTTGACTGGTAGCAGCAGATAAAATCTTATGAAAAAAACCAGAGAGCCTCATTTTACAGATTTTTGTAACTGGAAATACATAAGGAGTCACTGATTTGCTTCAACTGTAGAACTAATTCATAGCACAATCAAGATTTTGACTCTCCCACATCATTCCTCTATTACCTTCTAGCAATTCCACAGCCCTCTCTAATTACCTCCACCCCAGCCTTTTCCACTTGTGAAAGAGCTTTATTTTGGGTCTTTTCTCACCCATCCCTGTCCAATGCAAACTCTTTGCACCTGCTGCAGCACTGCTTTGAATGAGTCATTGCCCAAGACAAGGGTATAAAATCCTGTATGCAGAGCTTGTGTTGTCCCTGACACCTGACTGAAGAGGAGATAAGAGGCAACTAAGCTGGTCTCATCTTTAGTTTTGGGGGTAAGGTGTGGGATTCTGAGCTGCCTTTTAATGAAATGAGTTGATATGTACTCCAGGACCTGACTGTGTAAAGATTTTATGTTAGACTAGCTGTGGGGCTCCTGAAGGAGCATGCCCAAAGAAGTTCAGTGAAGCTACTGAAGGGTCCAGAGCACAAGCCTTAACAAGGAGTGGCTGAAGGTACTGGGGTTGGTTAGGCTGGAGAAAAGGAGGCTCAGGGGAGACTTTCTTGCTCTCTACAACTTCCTGAAAGGTTGTAGTGTTGTTGGTTTGCTTTCCCAAGTAACGGGATCAGAGGAAACAGCCCAAAGTTGCCCTGGGGGAGATTTATGTTGGATGTTAGGAAAAATTTCTTCACAGATGGGATTGTCAAGCCCTGGAACAGGCTGCCCAGGGAATTGGAGTCACCATCGCTGGAAGGATTTAAAAGACAAGTAGATGTGGTGCTGAGGGACATGGTTTAGGAGGGTCTTGGTAGTGCTGGGCTAATGGACTTGATCTTAAAGATCCTGTTCAACCAAATCAATTCTCTAAAAAGGGTAGAAGCAAATAAGGAGTAATGTTTTTCTCAATTAAAAAGGGGGCAACTGAAAAGTAGTCTCCTAACATGTATGGGATACTCTTTAGGGACACGTGTTTTGTGGAGGAAGTGTGAGAGGAAGGTGACCTCTCCAGCTGAAATTGCTGGAGAAGAATCTGTAACAGATGGAAATCTACTAAGGGTTCCCTAGGCCTCACTTCTGCATTTTCCTGTCATTAAAGAGCAGAGATGTAGTGTGGCCCTAGGGACGTGGTTTAGCACCAGATTTTTACAGTCGATAATGGTTGGACTTGGTGTTCCTGGTGTTCTGTGATTCTAAATAGGGCTGGCCTCTAATCCTGGCTTCAGAGGCGGAGTTGAGTGCGTGGCCTGAGGCTCTGTCTCTCCCGCTAAAACTTCCTTCGGGAACGCTAGCGACCGAACCCGACCGCGGCCCACCCCTCCCACGCGGTGTGCGTTGTAGCGAAGGTTGTTGGAAGTAGGGAACCCACCCTGGGAAGGCGGGAACGGGCGGAGCGGAGCCGGCCCCCGGCGGGGCGGTGTCAGGGGCCGGCCCGCTCCGCCCGTGCGG
>VXBD01012035.1:28878-114141 GCA_013399975.1 Indicator maculatus | reverse complement strand
GTGAGGCCGGGAAGGGAAGGGGAAACACCACCAACACCCTCTCCTCTGCACACCCCCCCCTCCCGGGTTTTCTCTATTCTTATTTATTTTTTTTCCCCTTGGTGATGATGCTCGGCTGCCCGCGGGGCAGCGCATCATCGCCGCGGCTCTTTGTTCCTGGCGAGCGGGGCTGGTCCCTGCAGTCCCGAGGGAGGGAAGCGGAGGGGAGGGGGTGGGGAGGAAAGTGAAGGAATGCCGTCCTGCGGGGATGGAGTTGGTCCCTTGGAGCATCCTGAGGGTGTTTTCTTCTCCCAGGGATGGGAGGGGGGAGCACTGCTGTCCTTCTGTCCTGCTGCGGGCCTCGGCTAGGGAAAGCCCCGGGTCATTGGTTGCGCTTGGTCTTCTGGCGTGGTGGAGGGCTGTGAGCGAAGAATGGACTTCTAGGGGCTTTAAACTCACCTGTAAATATGACTAAGGAGGACAGGGAGATGGATCTGTGCCCTGCAAGCAGGTGTACTGGGTGTAATCAAGTATTGAGCTCTCTTTAATCCCATTCCCTGGCCAACCAGCAGGTTCTCCCCAAGCTAAAAGGGACAGACAAAGTGTATCTAACAGCATGTTAAACCTTCACCTGCAGAAATCGCCAGATCTGCTGTGTGGTGTTGCTGTCTGAGGCACAAAAATTTCTAAGTGTCTCTTGCTGATTGGAGTCTGAATGCTACCTCTCTGTTCCCAGTGAATCTGTAGATCAACATTTCCATTCTTCTGGTGTTTGGAAACTGCTGCACCCGTTGGCCTCATTCTTGAACCTTCTCCTCCCAATCTTTTTAATCCCTCAGGAATTTGGTAGACCTCTGACTTGTGTGGTGCTGGGGGACCTGGTGTGGGTTGGAAGCCATGAGGAACTATGTGGCTCTTACTGCAAATCTGAGTAGGGATTTCCATAGGTGGTCTGTGCCTTTCTGAACAAAGCAAGCAGTCTCTTGCTGGTTGGGGGAATAATGCCTAAAACATGTCATGTCTCTTGCTGCTCAAAGAACTACTGCTGGAACACCAATGCTGGAAGTGTAGGTGATGTATTATGTATTAAGGTGCCTTACTAGGACTGGTAGGAAGCTGTCCTTACAGAATGTTAATACCTCATTTGCCTGCTTGTAAGGAGTTGTCTTCAAAGGCAAAGGAAGATGTTCCCCTCTGATACATGGTCGTTGTCTACACAGTTTTTTTTTTTTTCTCATCTGACTTTTGGGCTATGTTTCTGGCTTGTGTAGAGTTGTCTCTCTGTTGGGAATTCACTGTGAGCTGTTGGAGATGGCTGAACTAGTTGAGGTTTGTTTATCTGAAGTATGTGCTGCAAGAACATCAGCTCTACAATACACTTGGTTGAACTAGGTGAGGACGTAATGTAAGATGAAATAAAGGCATTTTTCTCAGCTTGTATGCAAAAGTAGGAGTTGGAGCTCTGCAGTGTGTTATCTGCTGGCTTTTGTATTCAACACAAGTAATAAGGCTTGGGTAGCCTATATTAGCACTCCGGCAACATAGCGTTTGATTGCTGGCAGTTGCTTGACTTGTATGTTTTGGCTAAATCTTCACATTAAAAGATTTTACAGTGTTTTTGTCCATTTTGCTTATCAGTTAGTGGATGAATTGTAGAGCTGAGCATATCCAGGACTGTTAAGCCAGTCAAAAGTGGCATAATCAAGCTTGTACTTGGAGGTGTGAAAAGCTGTGGTCTGCGAAGGCTAGACAGTAGTTTGTCTGAAGCTGACCTGTTAATTTCCTCTGCTCTAATGCACAAGGCCACTTCAGCTGTGGAGCACAAGTGTTCTCTGTGGGAAGGGGATTGTTGGGACAGGGCTGTTAATTCAAATGAGTTAAGAGCTTGATGCTTTTTTCTGTTTCAACAGTTCAGGAAAAAAACACAGCCAGAACTTGCCCAAGGATGGGATTCCTTTTGGGATTTCTTTCATCAGTTTGAGAGCTGACTCTTCAAACAAGTCTCAAATTCAGAGGGGGTTAATGCTTTAATAGTTATTTCTAGTGCTTATTGTATGGAGCAAGGAAGCAGCCTTATTCAGAATGATCCAGCTGGGTCTGCAAGACTGTTTCAGCTGGTGTCCAATTTGCCTCTATTGTCCCTCAGCTTACTGACTTGTCCACAGTAGTGGATGGTTCTTATGTTAATGGGCATCTTCTGGAGATGCCTGGTTTTGGCACCTGTTTGTAGCCTAGAAACCCTGTTGTGCTTCTTTCCAGCCTACCAGGTGTTAAAAGAAAACTTTTTTTTCCATACTGAAGATAAAGCTCCTTGGCTGTCTGCATCTGTGCTGCCTTTGCAGCTGGGGGAAACTGTGTCTCTTGGGATTTGTTGTTATTAAGTGCAGGGGAAGTGGCTGGTGTTGTCTCTTGCCCTTTTGTGCTTCCCGTTTGAAGCAAGGATTAGTTTTTTACAAAGCCAGCCAGTGTGTAGCAGTTGTCCTCCAGGGTTTCAGCTTGAAGAATGCCAGGTGAAATCTGGGCATGAAGAGTTCCTGTGGTGTGGGGTACTGACTTACACAGCTTCAAGCTAGTAATGAAAAAGCTGACGTTTACTACAGAGATGCTTGGTCAGAGCAGCACGTTCCAGCTTGCTCTTATCGCTTGGCTGAGGCTACAGAGCAGACTGACTATAAAACCATCCAGATGGGAGGATAAATGTCTAGCCCAATGCAGCTTGAGTAACAAAATGCTCTGCAGCCAGTGATGTGCTAAAACCTGGATTGCTTTTGCATTAAGTGGAAGTGCTACAGCAAGGTGTCAAACTCTGCTTAAAAAGATACCCAGGTCAATGCTGTTTATACACTGCCTAATCCAGTCTCTTCCAAAAGCTAAGTAGATCTTAAGCTCTGACTAATCTTTCAAGTGTGAACTTGTGCCATTATCATGCAGCAAGTGCCATGCTGCTGTCTCCAGCTTTCATTAAATGTAGAAGTCTAGGTTGGCTTAGGTTTAGTTGTTGTGGATTTCCTGAGCAAATAACTCTTCAACACTACTGTTGCCCTCTACAAATGTAGGACTGTCGCCAGCTGTGCTTTCTGGGCTAGGAAAACAGTATGAACCTGCCCAAAGAGCACTGACTACCCTTGTATTGAGCTAGTACTGACAACCCATGTAATCTACTAGCCACAAAAAGAAGAGGCTCTTAATGCTGCATTTCCAAACATTTTAATCAATAGATCTCTAGGAGCCAACCTTTTAGGGAGCAGCTTTCCCTCATTCATAGATAGTCCTGATCCTAGTAAAGATGAAGTAAGATTGCTGGGGAGATTAATCTTTTGTTACTTCTGCTAACTACCTCCTGGATGTCTTGGGTGATTTGAGAACCTAAAGCTAGGAACCTACATATATATATATATTGGGAGACATTACTGTGACCTTTCAGTACTTAAAGGGGCCTGTAAGAAAGCTAGGGACAGATGTTTTAGGAGGGCCTGTTGTGACAAGACAAGATGTGATGGTCTGAAACTAAAGGATGGATTCAGAGGGTGGTGAAATAGTGGCCTGGGTTGCCCAGAGATATGGTTGGATGCCCCATTCTTGGAAACATTCCAGGTCAAGTTGGATGAGGCTCTGAGCAACCTGGTCTAGCAACCTGGAAGATGTCCCAGATTGGAGCATGGGGATTGGACTAGATGACCTTTGAAGGTCCCTTCCAACCCCAACTATTCTATATGTGTATATATCCATGTTTAATGTATAGGACTGCAAGATGAATGCTGTGGCTGTCTTTCAAGTGCAGCTGAAGTTGATTAGGTTTAACCACTGCTAAACCTACTTGCATAAACTAAAAAGACCCCTGACATCTAGAGAAACTGTATTTGGATCCAAACTGTTCTCTGAAAAAAAAAAAAACAACCAGACAACCTCTTGATGTTTGACTATGTTTGGCACTTGCTAAAGGGGTGTAAAGTGACTATAATTTATATTTGTCAGCATGGCAAGGCAGGTGCATGTCGTTGGGCACTATCAATCTAGCTTGTGTGATATACTCCTAGTGCTTTTTAATTACAAAAGTGCATAAAGGATTAGTCTGGAAGAATAGCTCAGTGCTGTCAGATTTCAGCTATTTTTGGCAGGGAGGGTAAGGGAGATAGATGGGAGGCCACCCATCCTCCTGAGAGAGGAAATGGTAGAAAGTAAAATGAAAGATACCTATGCTGCTGAACAGCTTCTTGGTGCTCAGGGACAAACAAGACACCTGGTGCACGTGTGTGACCTGTGACAGGGAGTTAGTCTAGCAGCTCAAACTGCTGGGGGCTGGGGCTGGAGGGAAAGGGGGAAAAAGGTGACTTCATGTGCCCTGAAGGTTCAGATAATGGAGCCTGCAGTGATTGGCTCTGACCAGAGTATGTCTAAGCTGGTAAATGCTCAGTGTCTCTTCTGTGCTACAGACAGTCCTGCAGATCATTGAACTGTAGAATTATTTTGGTTGGGAAAGACCCTTTAAGGTCACAAAGTCTGGTCAGCACCACATCCCTGTGTCTTTTAAAATGGCTCTAGGGATATGGATTCAACCATCTCCCTGGGAAGCCTGTTTCAGTGTTTGAGAACCCTTTCAGGGAAGAAGCTTCTTGTAATCATAGAATTATTTTGGTTGGAAAAGACCTCTGAGATTGAGTCCAACACTGTACTCATCCTAATGGACTGATCTTAGTGCCTGTGAGAGACTGCAGAGGGTTATCTTTGCTCTTCTTTGAAAGACTGAGGGATGGTTCTGACAGCTCCAGCCTCTTTCCTTAGTAATAATCGTTAGTCTTGTGGGTTGAAGGCAAGAGCAGTTCACTTGTGAAACTAAGAACATACCAACCAAAACAAGTGAAGCTGCTGATAACTGAAGGCTTCTTGCAGTAGGGCTTGACTGTGCTGCTGACAAGCTGCCTTGTAGAAGTGGAGGGAGGAGTTTACCAGATCTACCATGTGACAGAGGACTATTTGCTGTGTGCATGAGGTTTGTGTGACCAGCTGCCGTACATGTGATGAATGGGGCCTTGGATAGAATGGTCATCTGTTGTGGCATAGCAAGCTCAGGACTGAGACTCCTGTGTGGAGGGAGGTGGCTGGGATCAGACTGCTGCTGCAAGGTTCTCCCGTTTATTTTGGTAACACAGCTTAGGCTGACAGAGTGACAGAGCCTGCCAAGAGCAGGCTGTCAGCTGGCTGGATCACTGCTGGGCTACTGGTTCACTGCTCTGTTGGAGTCTCTTGAAGCACACAATGATTATACACATGAAACTTTCTGGAAGTGCCTCCATGGTGCAGTGCAGCATACACACTGTGCTAATGCAGCAGTGCTGCTCTCTGGGCTGTAGCCTTTCTCTGTGGGGCCAAAGAGCCCTTACAGAGTCTGATATTAATGCAGCCCTCCATCCCTCTGTTGGCTTTGGTCTGCTGTTGCACCCTATAGACCCACCTTGTTCTCTGTGCAAGTTTCATGGTCTCTTTCTATGTCAATGCACAGAACAGGGCTTGCCATAAGCTTGAGAATTCACCTTGACAAGCATCAGTCCTGAACCTGGTAAAGGACAAGCTGGTTGATCCTTATATGCTTGTAAGTCAGATTCTTGCTGAGTAGAGGATAGCCTTCTACCATTGGTGGTGAGAGCTCAGCAAGGTCTGTCTTGGGCTTCAGATCAAGATTTTTGTCTGGCATGAGGCTTATGATTAGGTAAGACAGGAACAACAAAATAGATGAAGTGATATAATGCTTGCAATATGCAGGAGGGGTCTATTCAGAACTGGCCATAGCCTAGCATGCTTGGAATTTACCAGCCAGTTATTTAAGGCTGAGTCAATAGGTTGTTATGGGTATGTGTAATCTTGGTTCCTTTTTCCTTTCCTAGGTCTTGCACCTTGCACTCTGGACCTGTCAGACTTGCAGACTTCTGGGCACATCTCTTCTCAGCTATGAGGAGATCAATAGAATTAAACATCTGTGTGGTCACCTGTAGCATCCTGTTCTTATCCTCCAGTCCACCATGCCTTGCATCTCGGCCACTGGAGGAGGAAGATACGGCAAAGGTTCACTATGGACCCTGGACAGGGAATGGGTTAGAAGATGAAACGACAAGTATGCTGAACTTGAAAAATAGCCTTGGTCCTTCTGAGCAGACTGTTTCTGAAGAGCCACGTGGGGTGTCAGCAAAGCCATCTGAGACACCCTCAAATGAAGCTTTCATAGCAGGAGAAACACCTGTAAGCCCAAGCAATGCTATCCCAGGCAGCCAGGGCCTGGGTGCTCACACCTCTCCTATTGCAATGGCAGCTGCTGCTGCTGAGGAGTTGGGTCCCATGAAGTCAGAGCTGGATGAGGATGGTGCATTCAAGGCTATGCTGACCACAGCTGTTACCACACTGAATCCTACTGTCCAGGAGACATCTGTTGGTGGCCCTGTTAGTGAGACTGCTGTGGAGGGTGGTGTTGAAGTAGAGCACAGCTCTGCTGGCCTCTTGGCAAAGCCCCTTTCTGGGACAGCTGTGGAGTTGGAAAGTAACTCACACCCCTCAGCTGCATCCCAGCCCAAACTGTACCCCAGCATCCCCAGCTGGGAAACAGCAGGTGAGCACCTTGTCATCCCAGTTCCCCAGGATCATGGCATGACCTCTGAGGTGGGAATGCCAGGAGCTCATACAGGGAGCCCTTTGAAGTCCCTGGCTGTGCAAGCATCTGTTGCTGTGAAACATCTAATCACAGTGACTGAGGCCTCTCACTCTTTGGAAATGGGGACAAGTATCAGGCAAGGAGATCTGCCTGTCACAACTGACAGTGTCACCATCCACCCTGTGGACACTGTGCCACCTGACTGGGATGACACAAAAATGGGGGACATAAGTCAAGGGGGAAGTATATCTCATGAGGAGGTGACAAAGAACCTGGGGGCAACAGAACCACCCCAGACCTCACAGGGAAACATTGGAGAGGAAGAGGATGCAACAAGGCTGCTGCCATCCCCAGCATCCCCTCCAACTCCTGAGCTTGCCAGGGAGACCAACTGCACAGTACCAGTGCAAGGGGAGAAGTTACCAGCAGCTTTCAGAGGCAACAGTGATGTTCTCCACACTGTGAATGTGACAGGTACAGACACAGCTGATCTCAACTCACTGAAAAACATAAACACAGTCACAGCAGAGGGGAAAAGCATCCTGCCATCACAACCAGAAGCTGCTGTGGTGACAGATACAGACTCTGATCTCTTTCCTACTCCAGAAAGCTCATGGAAAGGTAAAGCTTGCCACTAGAAATTTAAGTGTGGGCTTTAGGAGGGATGTCCCTGGGAATCTGTGCTTATTTTTGGGGAGATAAAGGTGTGATCTTGGTACCTGCAATAGAGACTGGAGACCTTTCCCACCCAGGAAGGGCTGTGGACTGTTGTTGGAGGGGTAACAGCACAGGTCATTCACATCCATAAACTACTGCTGAGCTTTGGCTGTTCCTGGATGTGATCTCCCTGTGGACAAGTATGCATGGTCTGTTGGGTGGTAATGTCCTGTGAACTGGGTTGAACTGCCTCCTTGGCTCCTCAGGCTGAGGAGGTGGTTGTAATAACAAACAGAAAAGGCTGTGGGAACAGTGGAGTTGAAGGACAGCCACCTCTTCTTTGCAATCTATTAAAGCTGTAAATGTGTCCTAAATCAAGGAATATGTGTGCGGTACTTTTAACCTGTGAGTTACAGATACTTTCTTGACTTTACAAGGGTGCTTGGATCAAAAGATCTTGTCTAGAGTTCTGTGCTGTCCTTTAACAAAAATTCCTGCTGTTGCCTTCCCAACCTAGTGTGAAGCTGCAGCCAGGCTGTGATTGCCCAGAGTTTGTGCCAGCTCTGTAATGCCAGCAGGCAGATAGCTTCCTCCTAGACAGCTAATGGTGTCACCCTGGATTGTACTTGCCTGCAGAGATGGCACCTTCAGCCTAAAGACTATTTCTACTCTGTTTAAAATAGAGGGAATGCTGAAAAAGAAGTCTGATCAGGTGTTGGGTGATGACATATTCCTAGGCTGAGTAATGTAAGCTGGGATTTAGGACTTTGTTTTAATTGCTCTTAGGCTACAGAGGCAAAAGGACAACTTTCCCTCACTACATCCATAAGATTGAGCTGTAGCTGTGAAAGAAGGGAAATTATTTTCATGCTGCTGCTGAAACCTGACTGTTTAATTCCTAAATTTATAAGCACTTGACTTGTCAGTGTGTTCCCTCTCTGTTTCCCAGATGTTGGGGAAACAACACTGTCAATAGACTCGTGCAAGAAAAATAAACCCTTCTGCAAGGCTGAAGTCTTACAGTCATGAGAGTTGGTCACTTTGTCAGCCTCATGTGCTTCAAATGGTGTTTTACACCAGAAGCCTGCAGTGCTGTACTCCCATGGTGTTGTTCCCCATGTGTCCCTAAGGGGCAATTAAGAAAATGAGAACTGATTTTGCTGCTTCCATTCTTCTCACACTGGTCTTTACAAAGCCCTACCTGCATGATGGCTGGACATGCTCCTTGTGCTGTGGCTCTGGAAATAGTGGTGCATGAAGTTATATTCCTTCAGACCTCTGTTCTGTTGCAGTCAGCTGATCTGAGTTGGTACTGATGTGTGTGTGCTTACTGTTACTCAGGTGTTACTCAGGAGGGGATAACAGTTGCCCAGGAGGCTGATGCTGCTCTATCAGTTGTGACACTGGATCCTGGTGCTACCCAGGGAACAGGAGCTGCAAGTCTTCTACAGGAAAACAGTGGGGAGGATACACAGATGCCAACTGCTCCTAGTGCCACCCAGATGCTGGTGGCAGCTGGTACTTCATCACTGGCAAACGCTCCGGATGTAGAAGGTAGGGTACGGCTTTGAGGACTGCAGGTTCATTTCCCCTCAAGATGAGATGATACAGCTGAAATCAGTGTCAGTGCTTGAACACTGACGTTTCAACACAGCATCTGTATTTGAAGTGAGTGTTTTCTAGCCTTCTGCTGGCTTGCTGTAGCCCATTTTTGCCTATGCTACCAGACTCACCATGTTGAAATATGTCAGCATATTTTTTGTCCTGTGTAACAGTGGAGTAGAGATCAAAAAAGATCACCCCAAACGTAACTCCCTACACCCATCCTTGCTAGCAACTTTCAGTTTTAAGCATATAAGCTGGTTATTTATGGAGGGGAAGCTCTTACTTCTGCAGCCAAAGGCAGTCACAAATTGCTGTTAACTATTCCAAAGGTGAAGGTGTTTCAGGGTAACAAGGGAGCAGTGGTGAGGAAGTATACACTCTCTTGCAAGAATGTTGAAGCCTGCACTGATTCACTTCCTTTGAGAAAGAGTGAGTTCTTATCAGGTCGATGTAGCTCACACAGAAATGCTTTAGGCAGTTGTGTTCATCTAGCTGCTGTCTTCTGCTTGATGTCACCTTGGTGTGTATGTGTAGGAGCCTGTCTTGATGGGAGTGCAGCAAGGGTTCCCTCAGCACAAAGCTGACTTTGAGCTGGAGTGCATTTCTGTTGTACTTAGTAAGGTACAATTGTAATGAAACTGCTGCTGGGCAGCTTTTCTGGTAATTCGTATCTTGCAGGGCATTGCAATGCAAAGAGCTGTTTTCTTTTATGTCTTAAATTAAGGTCTTTTTGTAGAGGAGAGAAGGCTCTTCCAGCAGTTTCCACTAATTTATATGCTTCTGGGATTTAATTATAAATTCAACTAATTTTGTTCTTTGCACTCTAAAATTGGATCTGTCACTTGGTTTGAATCTCAACCAGTGTCTCAGTGCTCTAATCTTGCTGTGGGGTGGTGACTACCAGTCCTCAAAGCAATGAAAGTAAAACCTAGATGAGTTCTCATTAAGGGGAACCTCCTGTGCTGGTTGTCCTGGAGGAGAAGTTTGTTACAACAGAGTTGCTTGCACATCTTTGAAAGAGGCAAGAGTTTAATAATTTCTTTCACTCTGAGTGAAGTTTTCATTAAGTTTTTTCTTAATTGGTGAGGTTTTTAATATTGTGTCATACTGCTGCTGCTTTCTGTCTTCTGTAGGTCTCACAGATGTGGTCCTGGTCACCAGTGAGAAGGCTGTTCTGGCTCCTGGTGAGTTGTCTGCTACTCAGTTTGGACAGACAGAGGAACCATCCAGCAGAACTCTGGTCCTGGTAACTCCAGCATCAATGGCATCCTCTGTCAGAAGGACAGCTCTGCCATCTGTGAGGAAGATCAGTACAGCTGTTACCTATGGGCTGGACCGCCTGGAGTCAGAAGGTACCACTGATCCCAAGGCTAAGAGGCAGGCACCTTCATGTGGAGTGGCATGCTTGCCTTGACACCAAGTCCCCAATTTTGTCTGTTTGATACACAGTTGTGTGCATATATTGTTCCTAATAAAGTTGCTGATGACCCTGTCCCCTTCCAGGAAGCAAGCAGTGAACAGTGTTGTGGAGGATGACTGAAGTTCAAGTGGCTGTGGTAGAAGGGGTAAGGGTTTCCTTCTTGGAGAGGGAGCAGCAGTAGTAGTGCTGTTGCAGTGGAGTCTGGCACTGGGCACCTGTAGCTGCTGGTGTGTGCATCCATTGCAGTGTCTCTACCAGGTAGCAGTTATGGGAGCATGTTTAGGCAGCTGGAGAGCCCTTGCTACCATACTGCTGAAATCCTCACCACATACAATGCAGGAGGATAGCTACCTCTGGTGTCCAGCTGGCTGAAACCTTGCCAGAACAAGTGAAGCCTTATTTATACTCAGTATGTAACACTGCTGGGAGAGACATCCCTTTTGAGATGGTCTTCCAACTCAAAGCTACCTGTAAAGCTGCTGTCCTATTGCTGGCTCCTTCAGTCTTGTCTCACCCCCTGGGCTCTTCTCTTAATGCTTTTGCTCACTGCCAGTTTTGGAGTCTCTGCTCTCTGACTGTCTTCAGACATTTGCAACTCAGTGATGCAGAAAGCCAACAGGAGATGTTTAACTGACATAGATCCTACTCTGGAGTTTGTGTTCAGCTCAGATTAATCTCTTCAGCTGATCCATGATTTTTCTGCAAAGAACTGTTTCACTATTGCTTCTTGTTCTTTCTCTTACTTAAACTCTCCTATGCTTGCTGATCCATCCAGTTTTGTACCTCCAGTGTCTGGGCTGACACCACCTGGCAGGGATTAATCTTTCTGCCTCTTTTGCTTTCCTTTCTTTATCTTGACCTTCTCTTGCATTTGTGTTTTACTGCAAAGGTTGGCAGCCCTCCAAGGGTAGCATGCCAGATGGTATTTCTCCTCTGCTTAGAGGTAGGGTGCCATAGACAACAGCTAATCAGCATCTTATCTCTGCATGAAGCAGTAACTCTCATTCCTGTTAAGTTTTTAGAGGGTGGCAGAAGCTGGGAGCCTTTCCCACTGTGTGTGTGAGGTGCTGCAGCTCCTGCCTATAGTCAGGCTTGCTGCTTGCTTTGAAGCCTGCCATGAGCTTTGTGGGTCCCCAGCTACAGCCCTCACCCCTTGCTGGGATGAATCTTGCATGTATCTGACAACACAAGGACGTGGTGCTGGTGATGGGAGAGTGGCAGGAGGGGAAGAAGGGCATGGTATGTGTGGGGAAACCTAATCTTTCAAGCTGGGAAATAAGGTCTTTACTTAGCAAGAGCAGTGTTATTCAGGAGGCTAAATATTTCTGAGCCCTCTGGGATCTCCTTTAGAGGTCTGGTTTCCTGCACAGGAAGATAAGAGGGATTTCTGTTTCAGCTGAGCCTTGGCCTCACTATTTAATGACTTTCTGCATAGGCATTTGAAAAAAAAAAAAGAAAACATCCTTTCTGCTCTGATATAGGACTGCTGCAACTTTCTTGGGTTCCTACTGCTCTCTTTCAGAACCACAGGGCTGTTTTCTCTGCTCTGAACTCCTCTAATGGCAAATGTGGGCTTTAGCTAAGCTCAGTTATCCCAAATGCTGATGACTCAACTAGAAGGCTGTGGGTTTCTTGGCTCTCTTGGTGTCTGTTGTCCAAGGGACATAGTATTGTCCAGTGTGCTGTGTGTTTGAGAACTGGCACAGCTTTTGTGGACTGAATTTCTTCTGATCCACCTAGACCTTAGTGCAGTTTGCCAGACTTTTTCCTGGTGTTGGGGATCACCAATCCACGTTTTGTAAAATGGGACAAGTATTACTTGGGGACAGGGTTTCTGTCCGGGGTTGCTACTGCTCCATTTAAACTCAAAAGAAGCTTTTGAGCTGTGATGCTCTCATATCTTCTTTGTACTGGCAGTTAGGAGGTACTACATGGTGAACTGGCATTTGGAAGCTTGGTTTCTGTTCCCCCAAAGCTGTAGCTCCTAGTGCTTAGTCTCAGCATCTGGATGTTGAATATGCTTATATATACTTTCCTTTAAAGCTACACTGAGCTCCTTTCCAGGGTGCTCAAGCTTGTGGGAGATAGAAGGTCATACACCACTGTTGCAGGCATATGCTGGAGTGCCTGATGAAGGATCTTGCCCTTTGCTCACCAGTAAAAGAAGTGTAAGGAGCTGAGTGAGTTTGGCTGGTCTCTGTTGCCTTCAGTGAGGTCTTGCTGACTTGCCTCACTGAGGGCCTGGCTCATCATTAAATATAAACCCCTGCTGTTCAGCTAGCTCTGTTTCTTGGGGGCCATCTGTGCCAAGCTGCCTGCAGTTAATTGCATCAGTATATTCACCTATCTCACTAGGATGCAAAACTCTTAAAAAATCAAATTGCACACACAAACATGTGCTTTGAATGTGTCTCCTAAATGAGCTTATCCTCTGTAGTAGACTCTGGAGAGATTAGCTGGGTAACAAATATCCTCTTACCTTGACTCTGGTGATACTGGTTCTACTTGCCCTTCCCAGCCAGAGAAATCCTATAAAAGGATTATAGGATATGGGGACAGGACCCAGCAGAGGATGAAGCTTACTTGTTGGGGAGACTTACTTCATGTATTTTGTTCCTGTGCCCAGATTTTGTCTCTAACAAGTTAAAACACTGCAGCTTTCTCTTCAGGGCTTCTAGGATCCAAAGAGAGAAAGTTTAGTTCAGCTCAGCTTGCCCACTTGGGACTGCTGTGGAAGCCTCCCAATGCCTTCTGAGACGTCTCTTAAAAGAAACCATGTTCTTTTTGGACTAGATTCTTTTGCTGCCATATTTGCCATGGTAGGTATGGGCTAGAGATGGCAGGTGTCCTTAAGTGTGGCAATATTTGGCAGGTGTAACTTTTTCAAGTGTCAGGCAGTCTGTCACATTCCCTCTTCTGTGAGATCCTTGCAGTATTTAGCTGAAACCTGGTGGATGTAGCAAACAGCACCTGGCTCCTCTTGGCTCTTCTGTAAGCAGCTGCTGTTGCTGTTCCATAGAGGGTGTGATTCAGGGATGCACTGAGGCAAAGCAGGGTGCCAGTTGATGCACCTCCTTATGAGAATCTTGAAGGTCATATCATCCTTACAAGATAACACTAAACCAGCAGTTAGTACAGGACTAGCTTGCTGCCAAGAGTGTTGCCTGACCCATCACAGCCTGGATCACAAGGCAGTTCAGTGTAAACAGCTTACAACACTGTTGCCTGTGGCTGTTGGTTAGAGTGGGTCTGTATCTGTTAATGCAGACTCAAGGTTTTGGGCTTATCTGCCTGGATGGCAAAAATTCACATGAAAAGTCTGGAGCTGGTAACTGTGGAGCAAACAGATGAGATGGAGAATGGGAAGATGTCTCAATGTTCATCACGTCATGCTACAATTTTCCCTGATGTGTAGGGCTGATGTCAGTATTGTCTTCCAAGGCTGCCCAATTGCATCAGTAGTGGCTGCCTCTTGGTGTACCCATTTCAACGTAAGTCCATAGAAGCCCTTCAGATGTTAGACTCCCACATTCTGTCCCTGCTGCATCCAAGCTCATCAAGAAAACAGTTTAAGCTCAATGCTACCCATTCCTGCACCCCAGTAAGCTACAGCTTGACCCATTTCAGCATTAACTTGTGATTTAGAGACTGTTTACCTGTGGTTATTTCTTATATAGAAGGATGAATGAATAGTTTGGCTGTTGCTACTCTCCCATTAGATGTTTTGAAGAGAACTAAAATGTTACACATTAGTGTGTTTGTGCATATTTTTTCATGTGTGTGAACCCTTTATGCCCTCCAAAATCTGAAACTACTCCAGCTGTGTAAGCCCTAAGGCTGGTTCATGTTCATTCATTTGGCTTGCTTCAAGCTGTTGCTGGGGGTGAGCTGTTACATGGGCTGCTGGATGTGGAGGGTTTATGTTACTTTTGTAAAAGCAGGAGATCTACCTGTTATTTGGTGTCAAGAACACTCAATAGCTCTGAAAATGGGCAGCTTAAACTCAGCTGCTCTAGAGGGAGACCTTAGCCATAGAGCAGCTCTTGAATGTGAAGTGTTTCTGATTAATCAGGCTGGCTCTCAACATGCAGCTGGCAGAATGATAGTCATCAGGGTGGAGGAGTCATCCAGGGGTTGGAAAGACAGTGTCAGACATCTGCCTGGGCCAGCACAGTGCTATTTCCAGTGCTTACCCTGGTAAGCTGGTGTCCCCATCTAATGCAGTATTTGGCTGCAGAGAAACCAATCAGTGATGCTGAAACACAGCTGGCACCATCCTTGGGATCATCAAATCCAGTTTTTGCAGACATGAGGCACCTCCCTTCTGAACCTTGACTGTGGGCTTTGCTGCCTTTGCTCTGTCTACTGTGTTAAAGGCTGTTTCAGAACAGTGCCAGTATGAAGCTTTAAGCTCTCTGACCTAAATGTTTTTAATGATGTTTTGAGAGTTACTGGTGTTTGACAGGAACTGTTGAAACCCATTCTTTGCTGACCTGCATACTCAGGTTTACCCTTCCATGGAAACTATCTTAATTTCAGTGGGA
This sequence comes from Indicator maculatus, assembly GCA_013399975.1. Lineage (NCBI taxonomy): Eukaryota > Metazoa > Chordata > Aves > Piciformes > Indicatoridae > Indicator > Indicator maculatus. The sequence continues at coordinate 99,296 of VXBD01012035.1, read as the reverse complement.
AGAGGTCATGCTGGTGGTGTGAATTCATAAGTTGGACTGATGGTCTCAGATCTATTCCAGCCTCAATAATTCTGTGTTCCCCGTTCGCTGTCCATTTGCCTGCTTCTTGCTCTTGTACAGTCATCTAAGCTACATGTCAGACTTCAGAAATGAAGGCAGTGGCTGCCTTTTTTTTTTCCCCTCAAAATATTTCAGGACTTGTAGCCATTTACATAATTTTATAAAAGACCTTTCAACTTATTACATTGTTCTTCTGAGCTGTGTCACAGTACAAGGAGCTGCCTTTTTTTAGATGTGAGGAGTATTTTTGCTGGAAATCAAGGCTCTGACTGGGATTGATGTTTAGACCCTGGCTGTATGGGTTGAATTAAATCTCTAAAACCCCATTAAAAATTTAAATGAGGTTGCAGGGGTGTAAAGACGACAGGCACTTAACCCAATGTGGTTAACTAGTCTGATACTGTAATTTCTCACCAGCTCTTTGGGTATTGGCTAAATTGGCAAGGAACAGAAGATTTAAAGCACATGCAAAATGAATGGATTATTAAATGTTCCTTTTGTCTTGCTTCCAGTTTATTGCTACAACTGAAATGGGAACTGCTTTCCCTCCGGTGCAGGTTGACCTTCATGTTCTTCACAATAGATGGTAGTTCATCTCTGGTTCTCCTCCTTTGTAGTAGAAAATTGTAAAAAGAATGTGTGACAGAATTTTGCATCAAGACCAAGCTTTTTTCCTATTCCTGAAAATGTTTGACCACACAACATCTCTGTTGCTGCTGAATCTGGTGTTTTGTTTTGGTTTATGAAATCCGTGTAAGAGTTGAGGAGAGGGGAAGGTGATCATGAATTAGGAGCTTGTGAGTGAACAGCTAAGAGGGTGCTAGGCTAATTAAAGTCTCACCAATGATGAGGAAACTCTTGCTGTATGCAGCCAGTGTGCTGAGCTCAGCCTTGTCCATGCTTGCTTATGAAGTGGGACAAAAGGTGGTCTGACCACTCTGCTGTGGAAATGGTAGCAGCTCTTAACTCAAATTACTCTCAAGTGCCTGGGTGTGCCTAGTGATGCACTCTTGAGCTTTCCCACTCAAATACCATATCTACTGTGTTTTATGGTCTTCCACCAGCAGCTCCTACAAGAATATCTGGGAGTGGTTTAAAGCATTGTTGCATTGTCTTTCCTAGGTGTCTGAGAAGCATCGCTTGCCTGTCCAGCTGCTCTGGGTGAGCTGTGCAGATGTTCTGTTTTTTGAAATGAGAATAAAGCTTCATTAAATTTTGTTCTTTGTGATATTCTGGCACTGTTCTGCCTTCAGCTGGTTAGATGACATTTCTTAGCCAGAACAGCAACCAGGGTGGGTCAGACTAAGTTATGCATGAATTTTTAACTGTATCCAATTTCTCATTTGTCCCTCAAAATTAGATTTCACTTAAATATCACTTTAATATCATAGCTTTCCCATGCTTATCCTCAAACTTAAAACCAAGAGAAACCTTGGTTTCTCTTGAAATGGAGTTGCTATTGAAAGGAAATGGGAGTGTGCAGGTGAAAGTTTTTAATGAGTTTTTGTTTATTTTGCTCTAGGGATTTAAGCAGTTCACCCTTGAGGTGTTAGGGAAGTGGATTCAGACAAGCAGCTACGTGGCAGTTTCTGCTGAAGGCTCTACAAGGAGCATTGTGTTCCAGAGCTGCTGGTGGCTGGGGTTGCCCAGCATATGGGGGTAGTGTGCCTCACTGGGCTGCTCTGGGAAGCTTGTAGGCATTGGGACTGAGACGAATCACCCTGCAGATGGGTTTAGCCCTTTCATTTTTGCTTTTTGCCCTGTGCAGGTGGGATGCTGTACCTCCTGTCAGCCTGACACAGGATGCAGTGACTAGAGCACTGGCTGCTTTCTTTGTCTTCTGGGAAGTGCCATAGGCTCTTTTAAATTATTTTTAATAATGAGCATCTTTAAGTGGTGAGGAGATCTCATAGTGCTTCCTCCTGGCTGATATCAACACTTCAGGCTAGACAGGTGCAAGGACAAGCAGTGTCATTCTGAATTTCTTAATGAAAGTAACTTGGAGAGGAACACTGTCTTAACAAAAAACAGTGAAGGCTGCAAGAGGATGATCAAGGACTTGTGAAGAAGCATGAGCTGTGACTAGAAGTGAGCTGAGTGGGCTTGCAGTCATCTTCTGTTCTGGCTCCTGACAGGACCTGAACTAAAACCTTGGTACCATGGAGCCTGCTGCCCAGAACCTCCTAATCTGTGCCATCTGTGATGGATCCATGCTGGGTTTGTCTAGAAAATGAAGCTTGAATCAAATGTTTTCTTACTTCCTGGATTGTTGGTCATTTCTTTCTTGGGCAGTGTCGTTGAACTGGATACTTTTAAGAGACACTTCAAACAGCTTTTTGCAAGAGAAAATGAAACTGATATCTCTGGGGCTTATTTTTTGTGAGTGGAAAAAAGTAACAATGCCCCCAGCCCTTTTCCATACAAAATCATTTTGTTGGGAGGAGTAAGTTCTTTATTTACTTTCATCTGCCCTATTCGCTTGCAGGTCATGGTATATAAATCTGAACTGATTTGAATGCCTTTACTTGATCATATTTCTTGTCTTGATTTTTACACTTAGTTCATGTGCCTACCTCAGGTTAGAAGAGCAGTTCTGCAGCACACTAGGAATGAGACTTTAAAGTCAATGCTGTATATTCTGCACCATTGTGTTTTGTGGGTTTTTTGGTTGGCTTTTTGGTGTGGGTTTTTTGTTTGTTTTATTTTCCTTTCTATTTAAAATAGGCTTGTGATGCTCAACCAACTCTCTCTAGCTTGGCTCAGTGTGAAAGCAATTTTGTGGTGAATGCTACTGGAAATGCAGCTCTTAAGAGTGATTATTTCTGATCTTAATTCAGAAGCAGATCCGTGGTCCCTACTGGAATATCTGTTTTTCTCCCCCACACAAAGCTCTTCAGTGCCTCAGATCCTCTGTAACGAGTGATGAGCCAAGACTGAAAAAGCAAGTGTGAATCCCCTCAGATTTGGTGGGGAGAAGTAGGTTAGGATCAGAATCCAAATCTCTCCTTGTATTGTCTTTGCAATATTGAAGAGCCCTTTGCTGGGAAGTGGCTTCTGCAGTGCTTGGGCTTTAGTAAGCAAAGGCTGAAGGGTTTCTGCAGCTCAAACAGCAGCTCAACTCAGCTATCAGGGATATGTTCCCATTCTCCCTCTCTTAGATGTAGCAAGGGTTTTCTTCTGTTATAAAAAAGCTTTAGAGATGTAATTTTCTCTTCTCTTGAAACTTACATGGTTAAGTTACCTTATGTTGTGTGGTAGGATCCCACCCTTCCTAGTAGTCCCTTTTCTTGGCTCTGCAGTACACCAGGTGCTGATACTTCCCAGAAAAGGCCATTCTGGACTTGGCTTCCCTTCCAGAGCAAATCATTTAAGACTAAGTTCATACAGCATGTTCTGCAAATACCCTGGAGAGCTTTGCAGTGAGCATGGTTGGGTTTAGCTGATCTCATCAGTGTGGAGGTCTTACCATGATGATTTTGCATAGCTTCTGGCTTGCTTGGGTATCTCCATTCACCATGGTATAGTATTTGGCCCATAAAGCTGTCCATATGGTAAGAGCCCATCTACGTTCCTACCAGCCATCTCCTTCCAGGTTGTCACAAGTATTGTTCTTGGCAGTGTTTTGGAGATGTTAGATGGTGATGTTATCACTGATCACGTGGAAGCAGCAGATTAATAATAAAAGAGTTGTCCTAGGAAGGCCTTCCTGCCTTGACAGTCAGCTGTGATTGTAAAAACGAAGCAGAAACTGTTCCTTGCTGGAAGAAAGCATTAGACAGGCTTCTCAATGCCTCTTCCTCCAGTTCTGGCAAGAGAAGGTAGTCCTAGAGCTCCCTTCCCAATTGTATTGTTATTTATGCTCCATGGCTCTCTTTGCACTATACATGCATGGGTGACTGAGGCCCAGTGCTGCTGTATGGATGTTGAGATAAGCTAAGGGGTGCATGCTGGATGAGACACTTCACTCTGCCCCTGCTGTCCTGTTCTGCTGTGAATGGCTTCACTACATTCAATGAGGAAGAGAAGTCACCTCCCTAGTTAGATGCATAGCCCATCTGTCAGATGAATGTTGTTATTCTCACCCTGGTGCAGTAGCTCTGGGGGAGGGTGGGACTGACTTCACATCATTCCTGATTTCGTACTGCAGGATGGTTGTAGTTGGGGCATAAGTTAATACCTGACTGCTCCTGTTGCTCACTCTGTCCAGCCTTTTGAAGTCTGTAATTTAACATGCATCCCCTTGCTCTGCTGCAGGGCGAGACCTGTATATGAAAAGAAGAGGGTGGCTTTGACCAAACCATTGCCTTGAGAGGCAGCATAACAATACCTCTTAGAGGGCTAGTTTGGTGTCTGTGGGGCTGGTGCAGAGATCAAAGCAATAAAAAATGCCAGAGGCCCCATTCTAACTTACCATACAATCATTAAGATTGGAAAATACCTCTAAGATCATCAAGTCCACTTGTCAACCCAACACTACCCTGACCCCATGTCTATACAATTTTTTTAACACCTCTGGGGATGGTGACTCCACCACTTCCTGGGGCAGCCTGTTCCAATGCCTGACTGCTCTTTCAGGGATGGATTTTTCTCCTAATACCCACCCTAAACCTCCCATGGTGTAACCTGAGTTATACTTGTTCTATCACTCATTACTTGGAAGAGACCAACATCCACCTCACTACACTCTTATTTCAGGTAATTTTGGAGAGCAATAAAGTCTTCCCCCAGCCTTCTGTTCTCCAGCCTAAACAACCCTAGCTCCTCTAGATTCCAACTTCTTGCCTTCAACCGTTCTGCAATGCAATTCTGTGGGTTCAGGGGTGCAGAGTTCTACAGCTGTGTGAAACATGACTGAAGCCATCTGTGAGGAGCAATTGGTGCTTTGAGTTTTCAGGAGAAAAAGCTGGGCCTGTGTTCCTCTTCTCTGCATCATGGGACAGGCTGAAGGAGCTAGGGTCTCTTGTTGCAGTTGATTTGTGAGGGCCTGGCTGTCATCATAGGCTGAAGCTTTTATCTGCAAGATGCTGGCTGTTGTCCAGCTGCTTCAGACACTGCTGTTTGTGGGTTCTTGCTGGGTCAGGGAAATGCCTCATGAAGGAGAGGTGAGCTGAGCTTATTTCTCTCTTCAAAGCCACTGAAGTCCTTATGCATATATACAGTTTTGTAGTGAAAAATCTTTTTTTTTTTAAGCAAACTTAGGGAGCTTTTGTTACCCCAAAATGGCAAATCTGTGGGTATCACCAATGTTGCTAATGGATCAATACAGAGTCCTATGATAAAACCCAACTATTGCTGTTTCTGGTGACTATTAATAAAGCTGTGAAGCCCCCCAAATTACATTAAAAAATTGTTATTTTGTCTCAGAATTGGTTTTTTGGTGCTCTTCTACAGCTTCTCCAAACCTGCAAATTTTCATGCCTGTTACAAGGCTGTCAAGTCATTCAAAACTAAAATCTTTGATAGGTGAACTAAGAATCTCATTTTCCTGGGGCTTCCTGCTGCTTGCATTTTTTCTTAGGTTATATGGTTGTCACAGCAGGGAGCTGTTAGTTTTCCTGTTTCAGTGAAGGCAAAGCAGAGCTAGCTTTACAGAGGACAGTGCTTATTTTGTCTATCAGTGTGGCAGATTTTGGATTTTTTCACTGCTTAGGAGGCTTTAACTGTGCTTAGAATACTCGTGTTACCCTAACTGCAGTAGAAAAATATGAGCACTTGCTTGGACTGCAGCTGTTTCAGTGCTGAAATCTCCTGGTGTCCCCAGGAGAGGAGACAGGATACCATCCCTCCTTGCTCCATCCATGGTGCATGCAGACATAGTAACAGGATCTGCTTGTGTGTAAAGTATGAAAATCTATAGAAAAAGGATGGGTCACAGCAGAAACTGCTGATGTCTGCTTTAGTGAGCAAGGGGCTCTTCTGACCACTGTCATATCTTCAAAAGTGTTCCTACAGCTGGGTTCTGGGTGAATGCCTGAGTTGGATAGATTCACATCTCTGTATTTGCACAGCCTGGCCAGGAGCTGTTGGGCTCCTGTTGCACGTTTGCTTCTGAACTCCAACATCTGTGAAGTCTGTGAATTTTTTGGAAATGTAGATTCCTCTTTGTGACCACCAAGTGGTGCTCTGCACTGTACCTTGCAGCAAGGCAAGCTGTTGGGATGGGGGGGTTAAAAAAACTCTTTTCAGAAGTAGGAACTTGGTGGAGAGGAGGATGAAACAAGCTAAGAGCCTTTTCATTTCTCTTTGCAGTGGTTGTGCTGCAAGGACCACGTTATTCACATCTTTCTGCTGTGGCTGCATGGTGATTGATGTACCTCGGTGATAATCAGATGTGATAAGTAGCCTTGGCACTTTCAATTTGGGTGTTCAGCTTGGCTGCCTGCTAGACTTGGGAGATGCAGAGATAGCTATCTGCTGTTTCAAAACTAGATCCTGGCAGGTGTCTTGGATTTGGTTTGCTAAAATCATAAGAAGCTTCTAAAGACCTTGTCTCAAACTAGTTTTTTCAGAGATAAAAATCTGATCCCTGTTTAATCTGGGCTGTTTTTTCACCCTCTCTATGTAGGGAAAATATCTGTTCACGTTCCTTTTCTCCTACGTGCTTAGCTCTTTAGTATCTTTGCTATTAAAGTCTGGAAATGTTTATAGCTGTGTTGCTCTCAGTTGAGGCAATATAGGCAAAAGCCTGCACTAACTTGTCTTTGCAGGTTTCCTGCAAGCACTCTCCAGGTGCCATTCTCAACTGACAGAAGCTGTGCATTTTGTATGAAAACATGCAGTTTGATAGAGAAAATTCTTATGTTGATTTGAGATGACGAGCACAATTGTAAGACAGAAACTGCCCATAAAATATAATGGGAATGTAAAGGACTAACTGCATTCCTGTAAGCTCTGTTAGATGCTCTGTGAGGTATCATTTTCTGCAGGAGTGATCACTCCTTTCCAGGTACCTAAAGCCAGGCTATAGCAGGATGATGCAGCTAAATTCAAACAGCAACTTGTTTGGAGGAAATGCAGGACTAGAATTTGAGAGGTGGCAAGTGGGAGTGTCTCGTCTAGTGAGCTGGGAAAAACATGCAATGTTTGAAAGCAAATTCCTGAATTGGAATGGAAGGAGATGCAGTGTAACAGCACAGTGATCACTGTGGCTTTATAATGTGCACTGATGTATCTAGGTGTTCCTATCTGTGATGTAGAGGCCAAAGGAAGGAGGCTAGCTCTTCCCAGTTAATTTAAGGCAGATAACCACCAACTAAATAGTTTCCCTCAAGTTCCCCAGTTTCCCAGGTGTTACAGATTATGCTGGAGTGCCATTGCATCCCACAGCTGAAAGGAGAAGAGTGAAGCATCACTTGCTTTACTTACAGCGGGTGTGATATGAGGTGTCCTGTTTCAGCTGCTCCATCGTATTGCAGCATCTAACCTGTGTGTGGTACAACTCCAACAGACATAAAGGGATATCTAAATGACAAATGTTGGTTTGGCTGGATCATTAATTTTTGATGTGGTCTTAGGCCCCTGGTTAAACTAGTTGGTCAGATGCAGGGTGATGGGTGCTCACAGTCTGTGTACATCAGGGGAGAGATTTTTGTACAGGGCTGAGCAGAGCTTCATGTAAGTTACACAAAGTGCTACATACTGTGTTGTAGTTTTCAACTTTGAAAAACTAACCATCAGAAATTCAGAACATGTCATTATTCCTGATGCTGTCTTTTCATATGGGTAGCTCCATTTGTTGCTTTTAGGTAACTCACATAAATTCTGGATCAGGAAGTCTTTGGGTCTTTAAGAACTAAAAGACGGAAAGAGAGACTGTGGGAAGGCTGGCTCTGTGTGTCCTGTTCTAGCCTTTCTTCAGCATCGGTAGCTAGTTGTGGTCAGAAATAGGATGAGAGCAGAAAGGGTCTTTGATATGATCCAGTGCAGTCATTCTTGTGTTGCCATTTTAGATTCCAGCAATGAAATATGGCTGAAATATTTCTCTCTATATATGTTGACAGTTCTATCAGCTTTGGGATAAGATTAGATTAATGGCCCTGTTGGAGCACGTCCAGCTGAGGCCACAGAAGTGGCCCTGCAAAGAATTTTCCTGTGAGGAAAGGATGAGAGTTAGGCTTGTTCAGCCTGGAGAAGAGAAGGCTCTGGGGAGACCTTTCAGTGCTTAACAGGACCCTAGAAGAAAGATGGGAACAATCCTTTTAGCAGGGCCTGTTGTTACAGGGCAAGGGGTGATGGTTTTAAACTAAAAGAGGGAGAGTCAGGATAGAAGGAAGAGGGGTTTGTTTGTTTGTTTGTTTTTTTTACACTGAGTTGTGAGACACTGGCCTAGGTTGCCCAGAGAGGTGGTGGATGCCCCATCCTGGGAAACATTTAGGGTCATACTCTGAGCAGCCTGGTCATTCCAGGGGGGTTTGGACTAGATGTTCTTTAAAGGTCCCCTCCAACTCAAACTTTTCTATGACTATGATTTCTTCAGTGCCACGTTTATGTGCTCTCATGTGAAGTGCTGGCTGTGCTGCCTTCTTTCCAGTACTGAATTAATCTTTCCTTGGTCATAGCTTTGGTGTAAATCCATTGTGACAGGAGCACTGTTATAAACCTGCTGAGGATCACTACTATCACCACTGTTTTCCCTCACCCATGAGCCATCTGCCAGCGTACATCAAAGCAAGATGCTTTTTCTGGAGGAGGGCTGTATCAGTCTAATTGGGCTGGAAAGCAGCATCCTCTCCAGAGCTGTGAATGGCTTAATAGATGTTAAGAATAGAACCAACTTATTGCTGTCTCCAAGATTGGAAATCAGGGAAATGGGCCTCACTTGAGCTGAAATTAGTTGAGCAGAGTGCTGTAGTTATATATACTCAGGTATTTGTACACCTGCTTGTCTGCATTCTGCTGTGAGGAAGCAAAAGAACAGTATTTCCTGCTAATGCATTTGACAGCCTAAGACAATGTCTCATTGTTACTTAGCAACTTCAAATGGTGGTGAACTCTTCCCTTTGGTTGCCTTACCTCCTAGAAAACAGGCCCAGGTTCATTCAGCTGGGCTGCCTTTGGAGAAGTAGTATCAACTGTCTGTCTTGGTGCTCACCTGGAGAGATGTGTGAACCTACTGTCTTGTGGGATCTTTACTTATGTTGCTTTTGTGTCTCCCTGGCCAGAGGGTGAGGAAGAGGAGGAGGAGGAGGAAGAAGAAGAAGAGGAAGAGGAAGACGAGGAGGACAAAGACATGGATTTGATGGATGAAAGTATGGAGGGTGACACGGAGCTGCCAGGTTTCACGCTTCCAGGCGAGACTTCCCAGGAGCCCATAGCTGGCCTGGAAAACCCTGTGGCCCAGCTGGCTGGAGTGTCCTACCAGGTTCCTGACACCATTGAGTGGGAGCAACAGAACCAGGGTCTGGGTAAGAGAAAAAGTGCCTTTTTCTTTAGCCTTACAGAGACCACGTCTCCTGCTCTCCATTTTGCATGGGATAGTCCCTCCTGCTGTGAAGTCACCCAGGTTGACTCTCAAGCTAGACAGTGCAGGTTCTTTTCTGAGGAAACCCCATTCACAGTGACAACTGGTTGAACTAGGATGGAACTTAGGCAGTGTGACCTTAGTTTTCATTCTGGGGAGAGCTGCTCTGAATACTCCAGACCTCCTCCTGTGTTCCTAGAGCTTAGTATTATCTTGCTCCAAGGGTAGACTAATAAATAACTTCTTGAAATTTCAATTCCCTTTGCCTGAAATAGGTTGGTGCGAGGATATATGCCCCATGAGGACAAAGTGAGTAGGCTATTTGGGTAGTTGCTCTTCAATCCATTTGCTACTTCTGCAGCATTTTTATAAGTGACACTTTTCTGGCATTTTTAAGAGGTGTAAAGCAAGACAAAAAAAGCCTACAAAGTCTCTATAAAGTTTTATACAGTTTATTCCTCCTGTACATATAGGCCCTGTGTTTAATGTCTGAACTAATGTATTCCACCTGCAAATAATTTGTGAGTCTCTTTCTCTAGAGATCTTCAAAACCTGCCTGGATGCATTCCTGTATGACCTGCCCTGCTTTTCTGGGGGGTTGGACTCAGTCTCTGGAGATTCCCTTCCAAACCCTATCATTCTATGATTCCATTAATCATCTGAAGCTGTTTGCCAGGTTCAGTATCTTAAGTACCACAGGGAGTGGCTTGCCAGAGCTGTGTCTCTGAATCATTCATTCCTGGCTCAGGGTGCCAGTGCTTTGTGATGTGTTCAAGAGAAGCAGACTCCCAGGTGTGTCCTCACACACCAGACATCATCTGCAACACAGAGGAAGATGGCACTGATAGCTCTTCAAGGATCTTGGTTCATTTAAGCATCTTGGCTGATGCAATGTCCCTGGAGGGCTCTAATAGGAGTCTTGTTCCTAGAAGAGGGTGCTTGGCAGTGTGTAGTTTCTGTAGAAAGGTGTCTAGAGACTGCTGAAAATTCTGCTGTATATGACATAAGCTGTTGCTGTGAACTTTGGGACTATGGAGGGGATTGTTCTGCATAAGTCATCAGGCACAGCTCTGTTCATAGCTGATGCAGGTTTGAACTGGAGTCATGGCTGCGTTTCCTGCCCTTTGCTACTGGAAGAAGAGGCTCAGGGTGGGAGGTGCCTGTCAGATGTGTTGGTAAATGAGGCATGTGGGAAAGCAGTGATCTGAAGCTGTCTCCAGTGTGCAGTAAACTTCTCTGGCTGGAGAGGCTGTAATAGTCATGCACAAAAAATAAGTAGGCCTGGGCTATGAAAAAATAGGGAGCTTTAACACTCCTTGTGTAATAGCATTTCTTGTGAGGGATCCTTGCTCTAGCACAGACCCATGCTGGAGGATGCACTTTGCAGCATCTCTTCCAGTCATCTGCTTCTAAACATATGGGTGTAGTTCAGTTTCTGATGTTTAATATTGCATCATCCTGCAGCTTTCATCCTCTGTCACCTTCTCTTGTTCCTGTACCTTGGAAAGGCCATCTTTCAAAATATTTCAGACATGGTATAAATTGACTATGTGGAAAAAGGTGGGATTTTTCACTTAACTTATGTTTTATTGACCCTCATGAAATTTGGAGGAGCTCCCTGTGAAGTTGGGTCAGCTGCAGAGCACTGAGTCCAGGCACTTGAAGGACTGGGCAGACATCAATTTCAGTGATCTCTGGAGGTGCCTGGCTGGGTAATTTGTCACCAGATCCAATTGGTTTGGAATGCTCTTTATTTTTACGCTGTTTCAATCAGTGCAAGCAGCAATTAGGGGAAAGATGAGACTCTGGCTAAGCTGAGTCCATCTTTAGGAGTTGGGTGGGAGTTCCATGCAGGAGTGTTGTAGACAAGAAAAGAGGAAATGTAGTGGGATCAGTCTCTCTACTTGTGACTCACTCCTCTTATTCCACCAGGTAAACAGTATGTAAAGAGCTATTTATTCTTTTTTTTTTTTGTCTAGACAACCTTAATGGCTCTCTAATATTGCTTCCTTCCTCATCTGCAATGTGCTGATGCCCACAGTGCTCTAAGAGCATTTAATTTGTAGAAATAGAATCATAACATTACAGAATGGTTTGGAAGGGACCTTTAAAGGTCATCTAGCCCAACCCCCTTGCAATAAGCAGGGACACTTTCAAGTAGATCAGGTTGCTCAGAGCCCTGTCCAACTTGAATTTGAATTTTTCCAGGAATAGGGCATCTACCCCCTGTCTGGTCAACCTGTGCCTATGTCTCACTACCCTCATCATAACATCCTTTCTTCTATGTAGTCTGAATCTCTCCTCTTCTAGTTTAAAATCATAACCCCTGGTCCTGTTGCAAGAGCCACATGGGCAGAACAGGAAGGACTGCAAAAGTGTATAGCTTGTGTCAGCAGAAAGTGGAATCTTAAGAAGAGAAGAAATCCACCAAATCTGGCAGGAGGCCAGAAGAGCTGCCCACATTGTTCTGCTGGAGTGCCTGGAGAGAACAGACTCACTGCAAAGGGCTTGTAAAGCTTTAGATCTGCATCTGCTGGACATGTGCATGGACTGTTTCTCTTTGAAACTCTTTTTCTCTAAGTGCTTTTCATTTAAAGCTGCCTCTTTGAAATCCATTTTCTTTAAGTGCTTTTTCTCTGAAGCTAAAATTAACTTGACTTTAATTTGAAGATGAGTTCATAACTGCTGGATGTCCCCAGACACAACCCCTGGGTTGGGGGAGCTGCAGTTCTGAATGCAGCTGGGTCATGGGTGCTGTGCTCCTGCCTGACTCGGCCCACACGTGTGTCATTTGGCATCCCAGGGTAGAGCTCTGCACTTCCATTCCTTCACCAAATAGTGCTGAGATGTAAAGAATTTCTCCTCTTGTCAGGGAAATGTGATTTAAGAAGGAGGTGTTATTCTGCTTGACCTGGGACATGGCATAGGAAAGGAAGACCAGAAGAAAGGCAATGGTACACCAGCTAAGCACAAAGCTTTTACAGATGGCATTTTCCATTTTTGTAATACTTAGCACATAAGTCCATTGCCTGGGGATGCATCTGTCCTCTGGCCTTCAGAATTTTGACGTTTAATGTATAATCTATGGTACAGAAGAGCCCAGAAGTATTTGAGCTATTCTCAAGTTGGTTATTACTGAGTTTGCTTGGTCTGATGGCTGACACACTGCAGATCCCTAAAGAATGAGTAACTTGATCTGCAAACAGCTCAGCAGAGCAAAAGACAATTTGGATTTTTTGTGGTGGTCAATGAGAAAGTGCTGGAGAAACAGAATCATTAAAAATGTCAATTCTGGGAAGTCAGATGGTCCTACATTAACTCCAGCTGGGCAAAAACAATTTATAAGCACCAGTAACGAGGCTGTCAGTTTTACAGTTCATCAGCTGACTCTGTAACCAGCAATATTTAGGCAGAAATTAAAGCAGAAGATTACATGTCTTTATGAAACAGAATTTGATCCTCTAAAAGCCATTCCGATGGCCTGCAACTTTGAAGAAGGAAGGTCTGAATATGCTTTGGGATCTCTTTTGGTGTCCAGGTATCTTCAGAGATTACAAGTGAAGGACAAAGCAGTACTTTGGGACCTTTCTGCATTGTGTATGAGAAAACTTTGACCTTAATCTGCTTGTTTCTTGATCTGTATATAGGTGGTGTGTGGTAGGTAAACACTAACTGTTTGGAGAGCATCACAGGGGTAGGAAACTTGGGCTTTCTGGGAATTAATATTAAAAAAAACATAATTTCCCCCCAATATCTTCATCTTTTGTGCTTGTTTATGCATCACAAGGAGAACTGCAGTTGTTTTAGATGGGTCCAAACCTAATGACCAGTCTCCTCATGAATATTAAAGGTCTTGTACACTTCTACAGAGATCAAGGCCCTCTCCACTTCTCTTTTGGTGGTGGATGCTGTGACTGTGCTCTGCTCCCATTTCTTAGGTGTATTAATTTTCCCAGTGTCTGTGAGAATCCTTATTTTACAAACCTCGAGCTGATTCACAGCAACTTAGCTTGAACTGGTGTGGGAACTTTGTGTAGAGCACCAAAATGTCCCCAGGTTCCCAAGCTATTTGTTAATGCCATAGTGCCTCAGCTATCTTCTGCATCCCAGGATGAAGAGCTGCTGCTATCCACAGTAGCAGCAGGAGGTCCAGGGCAATTTACCAAGCCTTCAATTTTGCTGCTTTGGAGCATGCAGTACTTTGCTTTGTGCATTTGTAACATACGGAGCTATTTGGAGTGACAATGACATTTTAATCTTGAGTCATGTAGGGTTGTGATGTTTCGAATGTGTGGCTCGAGTTCTCTAAGCAGAGGTTGTTATGGTAGACGTTGGTTCTCTAAGATGTTGACTGAAACCACCAGCTGCTTATTCTAGGCCAACACTAATATGATAACAGCAGTAAATGGAGAGACTGATTTGAACCTTAAACTTTAGCAGAAGGAACTCCATCGTTAGGCTCACAGGCCTGTTTTACAGGCAAAGAGGAGGCACATCTCATATATTGATAAACTCAAGAATTTCTTGCTAATATAATTGAAATCTGAACACTCTAATCATTATTATTCCAGATCTAATTATTAAAAAAAATAATAATACAGCTTGGATTGTTACATAGACAGACACTTCTTAGTTTCTGTGTTTTATCCTGGGGTTATGTTTGTCCTTCCCTTGCTTCTCTGAGTCCTGAGGCTGGTGGTTTCATTCAGGGGTTTGTGAAGAGTTTATCAGGGTAACTCATCAAGATCTGCACTCCTTTGCAAGGGTTACTAAGATGTTCACATTGATGGTTCCTTCTTTCTCACTTTAGAGTTCATTTGAAGTAATTTTTGTATGTTCTCTAGCAGCACACTTTCACACCTTGCTCTTTTTTCATTGATCCACACTTCCGTTTTACATCCAAATTTACTTAAACGTGGTGGCTTTAATGTATGTTTGAAACTGCTTTTTGTTCTCTTGTTTACCTTAAACCCATTTTTATCCATGTCTGCATTTCTTTAACTGTCCATTGGTGTGTTGTTGATAGCCACCTGTTCAGGGCAATAGAGTATCATAATACAGGGCTACATGATTACATTATAGCTTGTAAGAAGTCACCTGAATTACCTTGTTCCACATCATTCACTACAGACTTCCATCTAGCCATGGAGATATTGTACACTGTGGAAAAGCGACCATCCCTGTAGATGGGACTTAAAGATAAAATAAATGTAAAATGGCAGCTTAGAAAGATGTTTTGAAGTGTGACAACGTAATTCTCAACATTTAGTTTCCAAGATATATACCATGTCTGTGTTTCCTGTATTTTTGTGTGTAGGATCTTAGTTCTTGCAGTAATGCAAGGTCATACCACTTTCTCACTGAGGTAATGACTTGCATAATAAACACACTTTTGGAATGTGATTCTTTTTTTAACAGACAGAAAATATTTGCAGCTCTGAGTTGTTACTTACAGGGAAAATAGCTCTAGCTGTATGGCAGCTCTGTGGTCACAAATTACGCTCCATAAACCATAAACAGCTGCCACTGGTTAATAATGGTGAGGCAGAGCAGCAGAGGCAGAGTAGTGGAAGGTGATGAATATTTGAAGTGTCATTTTTACAGGAAGATAGGATTAATGCTTTTGTGGGCAAAAATAACCAGCATTAGGAAGGAAAAAGCTGAGACTCAGAAGTTAGTGGTATGTTCTTTAATTGCTACCCAAAATGGATCCATTTTAAGTACTCTTACAGCACATTATTGGAACATCAGAGTGCCTTTTAATCTTTAATGTATTTATCTTCTTAATTACCTTGGAAAGGGCATCCATGTTTTACAGTGGTAAGCAAAAAGAGAGGTGAAGTGAGCCCCCTGGTTTCATGAGAGAACCTTTGGCAGAGCAGGGATTTGAATGAGGGTAATTAAATGAGCACTTGGGCATTTCCTTTTTTGTGATGGAAGGAAGACATACACAAGTGCAATTCTCCCTGCAAAAGGAGCAAAGAATCACATACAAAGTCACCATCCCAACAGAAGGGACTGAGACCATAGAAAACCCAAGTGAGAGAGGCTAGCAGGAGTCAGGAGCAGAAGAGCCAGCAAATTTTTCTTCTCAGTGCTGCAGCCCTCTGCAGCTTTGCCCTGTATGCGTTCATGGGAGTTTTGGCGCACAATGCGTTGGCCACATGAGGTCTGTGTTCCAGACAGCTGCAGACTGAAATGAGCAGCCTCAGAAATAGAGATGATTATTTTTCCTGTCTTCCTGGGTGCTCCAAATAATTTATACAGTTCCATATGTTCCCTTGCTAGTTTCCCTTTTCTTCCCAAGCAGTAATAAAGCTCCCATCATCAATCTGTGCCTAAGTCAAGTTTCTGTTCCTCATGAGGGATGTGCACTCTGTGTGGAATGACTTCTTTTTAAAAATTGCTCATTGCTATGTCTTAATGTTGGAGAAGGCTCATATTTAGTCAGTTTACCTTGTTGGAAGAAATTTTTCACCTGCATCCCTGTCAGCAACAATCCTCTCTGCCAGCCTGGTGTGACCTGTGCTACTGTAGTGACAGAGCAGCTCCCAGAAGGGAGCAGTTCACATCAGATGGCTTTTTCTTTTCATCAAACTTTATTCCAAGGTGTTTTGGAGACTGTGCCCCTTTTCCCTCTTTAATATAGCTTTATTCTTTGACCTGACTTGTTCCTGCTTCTGCTCTAGAAGCCAGCTGATACAACAAGCCTCACAGAACAGTCCTGCTCTTGTTCTGCAGTGTGTTGTGCTTGGTGGTGTGGTGAGAAGCAGCCATCCTGTCACTAGGACCTTGGACAATGGGATTTTCCAAGAGATACAAAACTTGGATGAGTCTTGAGCCCCATGATGCTGACTTACCACCCTGCCCTTCTCTTTTCCCATCCAGCACAAGACTGCTGTGCTCTTGCAAATGAGACCCATGCATTTATGATAGAATCACAGAGGGGCTTGGCTTGAAAGGGACGTTAAAGATCAACTAATTCCAACTCTCCCTGCTATAGGTGGGGACACCTCCTACTATACCAGATTGCTCAAGGCCCTGACCAGGCTGGTTCCCATTTCAAGTGGGAAAAACTGATAATATTTCTGTTCAGCTGTGAACTGGGATAAGGAGTTTCCAGCCAGAGAGTATGAACCACTAACGTCTTGGGGCCACTTCCTTCCTCTTGGAAGCACCTCAACTTTTGTCCTCAAAGCAGAAATCAAGACCAAGAGAAGGGAACAGAGATGAGTAAAAGAGAAGGTTGGGGAGGATTCTGGTGATTCCCAGCGCTGAAAGCAAGCAGCTGTCAGAAACAGGTGTAATAAAGCTGTTGGTTGAGATAAAAAATATATGTGGGGTGCTTGCAGGTTACCATAGGAAAGGGAAGACAACAGGGATCTTTCTACATGGAAACCGGCATTGGGAAACTTGGACTAATATTTTAGCCTGTCATTTTTGATGGAGTATATTGGGAAGCAGCAGCACTATAACATCCTCAGATACATTACTTTGAAACAGCAGCTCTTACATAAGGTTTATGCATCTGGTTAAACCTGTGTCAGAAGACGACTGTCCAAGCCCATTTGTTACCAGCCCTTAAGTGCTGCCTCCAGGGGCTGGGTGCAGATGGAGAGGTGTTTGCTTGGTTTGGGCTCTGCCTTCCTTCTCCTTGCCTGTTAAGAAGATGGAATCCAATCAGATAAGATCTGGAATTACTGACTCTGGCTGGGGGAAGGAATGAAGAGGTCCTGTCCATCCACAGCATTTCTGCCTCTTTTTCTTCAGTTTGGAGTGAGGCAATGTGAAGTTGTCTGTTGGTTCCATGAGAGGAGAGAGAGGATGTTTGTCACTGTGGCAGATGTGATTGGTATGAGAGGTCCCAGCTGAGGTCTGGCTGACCAGGGAACATTTCTAATGGATGGTGGAAGGCATGGATGAATCCAAGCCTGAGGGCTACTGTTACTCATGTTACTCTGCCGTGCAAAAATCTCCTGAAATGCCTGCGACGGAGCAACACCTTCTGTAGCAGAAAGGGCTGAGTCTCCTCAGCTTGGGGCAGAGGAACCTTGGGTGATTTTGTGTGGAGAGTGTTAGGGAAGCTTTACTGAAGGGAACTGAAGCCTGGGCCGCTGGTTGCCTATAATTTGCCTGGCAGACCATAGCAGAGCAAATTTACCCTTTTCAGCTTGCTGGGGCTCCCTAGCCCAGGAGGATTCTTACCAGACTTTCTACCTGCACCCTGGTTGCCCTTGTTGGATCAAGAAAACAAAGCTGGAAAACTCAAGCACATGACTGAGTGTTTCTGACCTTCTCCATCTGTCTGGTTCTATCCATCCTTTTGCTATAGCCTTTAGAGTTAGGATGTGTCTGCCTTGGAGCACAGCTTGATGTTTGCTGCTCCAAGTAATTTATCTTGTTTTTTTTTTTTCCTGGATTAAAGGATAGGGTCCATTAGCCTGTGCAGAGCTCCATGCTGCAAAGGCTGGTCTGCATCTGTTAACCAAGCACCATCTGGGTTCCTGCACAGCACAATGAGGAAGTCATCCTTCTAGACTGTCAGCTGCCTTGGCACTGTCTGTCCCCTTGTCTGTCATCCCTAGTGTAATATAAATTTGTTGTGTCTTTGCTCTGCTTTTACTCTTGTTTCCCCCCTGATGTCTCCAGTTTCAGTATGCTCTATATGTATCATATCTCTGTGTGCTTTGCCTCTTCTTCAGTGAGGGTTGTGAAACACTGGCTCATGTTTCCCAAAGAATTGGTGGATGCCCCATCCCTGGAACCATTCCAGGTCAGGTTGGACAGGCTCTGAGCAACCTGATCTAGTTGAAAATGTCCCTGCTCACTGGAGGGGCATTGAAATGGGTGACTTGCAAAGGTTCGTTCCAACTGAGACCATTCTCTGATTCTTTCCTTCAACTTGTATGTATCAGAAAATTTGGCTTCATTTAGACAGAGGAGATGGTTTCCAGCCATCTTTCCCTTTTGGGTTTTAGCAGTCACTTAGTTTGATTGAAGAACATAGGCAGGGCAGCAGCTTTCCCAGGGTGAGAGTTATTAATTTTTCCTTTCTGTGCTAGTCTGGGTGGCCTTTGCCTTGTGAAAAAAAGACTTGTCCTTATGTTGGAGAAATCACATTTATTTTCTAACAGTGATCTATACTATGGTGCAAATGATCTGTCTGAAATTTCATGGCATTTCAGACCTCCAAAGAAAAAAAAAAACACAGAAAGGGAGAGAGGGAATGCAAAAGTTCATCGGCCTTGAATTGTCTCTGTCCTTCGGGGGATTTGCGTCAGAGGCTGATCTTTTGGGTTAAAATGTTGGCTCCATTGCAGAGCTGGTAAGAGAAAAATAGAGGAAAGGAGCTCACAGGGAAAGAGGGTAATTTATTGTGAAGATAGTTTTAAAATATTCCTTTCTAATGAGAATGTAGATGTGCTTTTTCTCTGCTTGGGCAGTGCAGACTGCAAATGACTGATGCTACACCTACCTCCCCTCCAGTGCTTCCTCAAATTAAGACCCACTTGAGGATCAAAGGAGATCAAAGTTCCTTCCTGGAAGGATGCTCTCTTGATATATACACACAAGTCCTGTTCTGCCTGGGAGTAAGTTAGGAACATGTATTGGAAATAAGTTAAATTGCTCAGATTTTGACTGGCAATAAAATAATCACCTCAAACCTCCATCAATTGTTGTTTTGCAAAAAAGCTGGGTATCAGCATTAATCACAGAGGGGGGTCGATACGGTGAGAATGACTAAAGGCTTTTGCTTTCTGGTGTTTTGTTTGGCTTTGTTTTTTACTAACTCTAATTACTGCCTCATCCAAGCTTGGGATGTAATAACAGGTTTCAGTAAAGCTGCTCCCCAGCAGACTATCATTTATTTTAATATGTGGGCAACGCCATCTGCGCTTGAGGCTTTATTAATGTGAAGTGAGGCCAAGAATTTCTCTAGCTTTATTCCTTTCCTAGGTTGCTTTTCTCACCTTCTCTGACCACTCAGGATGATTTTCTTGCTCAGGTGTTTGCATTCTGGTTGTGCAGGAGTGGATGCTCAGTTTTCTGCTTGTTTTTAGCAAGTGGTCAGTGAAATCACAGAATCATGAGAGTGTTTTGGGTTGGAAGGGACCTTTAAAGGTCATCTAGTCCAATCCCCCTTCAGTGAACAGGGACATCTTTGACTAGATCAGGTTGCTCAGAGCCTCATACAACCTGATTTGGAATGGCTTCAGGCATGGGGTATCTACCACCTCTCTGGGCAACCTGGGCCAGTGTTTCACCACCCTTAGCATAAAAAAACCTCTCCCTTCTTTCGAGTCTAAATCTCTCTCTTTTAGTTTAAACCATCATCCTTTGTCATGTTGCAACATGCCCAGCTAGCAGACCTCCATCTTGCTCCTAGGTCACTTTAAGTACTAAAAGACCACGAGAAGGTCTCCCCAGGGCTTTCTCTTCCCCACCTTTCAACAAAGCTGTACCAAAAACATATTTGAGCCTATGGTTTGATTTGGGATTGAGGAGAGATCTTGGTGTCTGCCCTTCCAGTCCAGGCAGAGGTAATTTCTCCCAGTGAATAAGGGAAGTTGATTTGCAATGCTCAGTTCTAGCTTTCATTGCAAGTTCTGGAAAACAATATAGGACTTAATATAAATATTGTGTCAGAAAAATTGTCCTCTTAGATTTTGTTATTTTCATAGAATACCAGGTTGGAAGGAATTTTAAGGATCATCTGGTCCAACTTTTCTTGGCAAAAGCATGACCTAGTTTAGATGGTCCACCTCCCTGTCCAGACAAATCTTAAATATGTTGAATGTTGGGGAATCCACCACTTCCCTGTGGAGACTATTCCAGAGGCTAATGGGGATTTCTATATTCTTAAGAACTGGTAAAATGCAGTCTACTTCTATTTTTAGGCTGTAGGGAGTGTTGGGTAGAGGGTCAGGTATAGTAACAGATCAAATGAATGGACATAGTGAAGCAGTGCTTTCTGGTTACATGTGCTTTCCCAGGGCCAGAACATGTTCCTGTGAGTGCTATTCATGATGGCTAGACTTTACCAAGTACAAATAACATACTGATGATTTAGAAGACATTTTGAGATTTGTCAGGAAAGGATATAGACTTCCAATAGACATCATCTGCCTATAACAGTGCAGCTGTGTGATATCTAGGCTGGAGGCTGGACTAGTGATTTCCAGAGGTCCCTTCCAATCCCAACCATTCTGTGATTTGTTCCTACATCTGTACTCTTCGCTGTCTTTATTGTATCCAGCAAATGTGTTCCTGATTGCAACCTTTCTGGGAGACTCATGGTCTTGTGCCACAGGCTTAAGTCAAGTTATGGCTCATCATCTGAATGGTTTTTATGCTTTTCTGTATGCTTCCACCTTCAGAGATGAGATGCAGGGGCTAAGCTGATCTAGTGCAGCCATTCTTACATTCTCTTCCTTCAACAGAATCTTCCCTGTGCAGGCCTTAATCATATGCCAGGAACAGGAACCCCAGAAACTGTCCAGTTTTGTGCACCAAGAGGGAAATGTGACTCAGTAAGTAAAGGAACCTTCCAATGTGCTTATCTGCATGGTATCTTTCAGGTACACTAGGCTCCACATAAGACATTTATATACTGAAATCAGAGGTGTGACCCTGCTGGTAGTTTGACTTGGGAACCAAAGACAGGCAGTGGAGTACAGATACCAGTGTAAGTCTATCAGCCCTTTCCTTTGCTGAGGACTCTGCATGTTTTCCTTTGCAGCCAGTCTGCCTTGCAGTTGTTGTTTGCTGTTGGGCTGAATTAATTTCCCGCTTGCAGCACAGGGAGGATCTTATCTCAAGTTCTCAGTGCAGAAAAGCTGGTGCAGTAGCATAGAAGGTAATGGCATTTTCAGCAAGGTTTACTTTGCCCTGTTTCACAGGGTCTTGCTTGCTATTCACAGATACTGGAATGGAAATTTTCTTAAATGCACATACTGGCTGTGGATGCCTAAAGCTGTGTGGTGGGTTGAAATTCCCCCCTCCCACATTAACTACACCAGACTAGCTCAGTTCAAAAGCAAATGAGGCTGTATTTTACAAGCAACACTACCATCTACAATGGAATGCAATGAATATATACAAAATATACAGTATTTACAGGTGTTCACAATTAACAGAAACAGCACAAAACCCTTCCTGGCCAAAGCCAGGAAAGCTGGCTCTCTGCCATCCCACCGCCCTGTCCAAAGGAAAGAAAGAGAGAGAAGCAGAGATTATTGTTAGAATTTGCCAAGGTCAGCTCACAGGTTTGTTATCTTGCCCAGCAAAGGAAGCAAAAATAGAAGAAAACACCTAGCTAGACTGCTGCAGCAGAAGAGACCAGACTGAACTTTGTTTTGAGGACAAGAACTTAAAGGGTGCTATCGCTCCAATGGAATCGTTTAGAGTAATCATGATTTTCCTTTTTTACACCCAATAGTGATTTATTTACATTCTTACTACTTTCTGCTCAACATCTGTGAAAAATTTTAAAAGCATAGCCCTAAAACCAGTACAAGCTGTGCCTGGATTATGGGTCCAGCAGCTATTACGGAAATGTGTGGTTTGTTGCTCCTTTGGCTTTGGAAGATCTGCCTGTTATCTCTTAGAAATGGGCTTTGAAGATGAAACTTTAGCTCCTGTATCCCTTTGAGTTCAAGTAAATGTGGACAAATAGCATTTTTCAGCCAAGGGACAAATTTATGCATCTGGATGTTGTGAGAAACGGGTTTGAGTTAACAGTTTTTCTGGTCCATTGATCAAACTTCTAACTAGGTTTGATCAGTAGTTGCCTAAATATTTTAACTGTTTCACAACATTATAGGGTAAGATTAGTAATTTTAGGTCTAAATTAGTAATTTAGGTCTAAATTTCAGAAGTGCTTTGCTGTTTCACTGTTTTCTCTACCTATGAAGAACTGCAGATCCTGGGTTGCCTGTAGATGTTTTGTTTGTGCTGGGGCAAAAGCAGAGCCTCTCCTCTGGCAATTCCCTGTGTAGAATATTTGCAGTTAGAAAACAAAACCTTGCAAGCTACTCAGGCACAGGGATCTCCTGACCAACTGACTGTGATACTTCCAAAACAGCCAAAAGAAACTTCTGATTCCCAACCCTTTCTTGGCTTTGTGTATTTCTGAAATGTGCTGTTGGGTAATGTTTTCCTTCGCAGGACAAGCTATTAACGTTGCCCTTGAGATCAGACCTTGCTCACTGACTTTTTTGCAGGGTTTTGCAAGACCTGTTGGAAGACCAGTGACCAGCCCCCTGCTTCAACTCTGATGGGATGTCTGTGTCTTTTTTAGGCTTTTTACTTTTAGCATGTAGTGTGCAGATTTATCTGCACACCAGGAGATATAACCTGGTAAAGGTCTCTAAATATTTCATTGTGCCTTCTGCTGCTTCTTGTCTTTTTTGACTTTTGCATCCTCTCTTACATCATGGGTGATTCTACAGACCTTCTAGACTGAAGGTGAGAGCTGCTTGCAGTGATTTTGGACTAAGATCTGCCATCTCCCCATTTGCTTGGGATACAAGCAAGATGAAGCATGTAGCCTCACATATCCCAAGACTTGACAAGAACATGAAGTCTCAGGAGAGGTGGCTGCCCCGCAACTAGACATGGCCTTGAGGAAGGCTCTGTTTGAACTCTGACCCTCTTGCATGTGGGGTTGGACTAGATGACCTTTATAGGTCCCTTACAACCTAAAACGTTTTAGGATTCTATGAAGTCAAGCTGGGAAGGTAGTTGTCAGGAAGAAAACAGGTTGTGTGCTTTTGGAAAGCCAGTAGATGTGAAATCAGTTCTTCGGTGTATCTGCTGCCCTTTTAAAACCAGGGTGCTATCAGGGCACTACAAAAGTGAGTTTAAACGGTGTCCTGTGCTAATTCCTTCCTTGGGCCTTGTCAGTGCCTTTTTTATATGCCTGTCTCTACAGAGTTTATCTTTGTAGAGGACACAACGTGACAGAAAACTTTCTGGTCCATACTGTGCACTTCAGAAGCTGAGCACTACAGAGTGGTCCTCATTAAGCATTGAGATAATGAACATTTGCTGCTACTTTGTGGCATGGAAGGAAAAAATTTTTTACCATGAGGGTGGTGAAACACTGGAACGCATTGTCCAGAGAGTTGGTGGGTGCCCCATCCCTGGAAACATTCAAGGTCAGGTTGGACAGGACCCTGAGCCACCTGATCCAGTTGCAGATGTCCCTGCTGAGTGCAGGAACTAGACATTCTTTAAAGGTCTTTTCCAATTCAAACTATTCTGTGATTCTATTCTATGAAATAAATGGAAAATGCAGAGGACAGACAATTTGAGGGTAAGTTAACTCTTTCATTTGCAGCACCATGCAGAGCTGTCTGAGAGGCACTGATGATTTTACAAGATTCAGTGGGTGGCAGCAAACTTCAACAAAATTTTGGAGTATTCATTTGTCTGCAAAGTCTCACTCATAAGTGTTAAGAGATGCTACAGAGAAAAGGGAAGTTTTGCTTCTCTTCAGCCCCTGGAATAGCCAATCCACAGCAATTAAACTTAATAGATGAGGACCTAGGTTGAAGATAAAAGGCCAAAGGGACGTGGAGGTAGGGCTGGTGCTTGGTTTGGAGTTTACTTTCTCAAGCCAGGGTACCTGTCTTGGGTGTAGGAAGAGTCTGAGCAGGAATGAGGAGTTGTAGGGGCCAGGTGATAGCCAGGTGCTGTATTGGTTTGCTGCACAATGCTGAGTCCCTTGAGGTTTGCATTTGGCCTCATGCAGAACAAAAAAAGCCAAGTCCTACCAGGGTGAATAGCTTGAAGTTGCCAGTGTTGCCAGCAACCAAAGTTCCTCTTCTTCCTCAAATTGTTTCCCTTCAGACTTTCCAGTGCTGAACTGTTTGAGATCAGCTGTGCCCCCCTTTGTGAGCTACAAAGGGAGCTGCCTTCTCCACTTTTTGCCTACCAAATGTATTTGTGCCTCCTTTCATTTGGATAGCCCAGCATCAAATTGTCATGTTCTGCCTCCTAGGAGAGTTTTTGCCTCTTAAACTCACTTTGCCCTCAGCCAGTGGGTGAAACCATTTTGTTTTGATTGTCATCAGATGTCTGAAGTCATTATTATTGAGAAATACCCACTGGCTTTGAATACTCATTGCCTCATGGCCCAACTTTCAAGAAGCAGCTTTGCTATTAACTGAGTGGGAAGTGTCATTGAGATAATTTTTTGTTATGACAGTAAAATAGGATTTTGGGTGAAGTTGGCAGAACCCAGTGCTGGTCTGAACCTCTTTGTGATGAAATGAAAATTATTCTGCTCAGCTGGAACAGAATTATATCTGTCCTGGAGATATCTGCAGATTTTGTTCTTGCTTTTTTTCACTGGCTTTGTGTCTTCCTGCCTCTATTTGGCTGTAAATACATCCTGTCAGTGCTTTCAGGTTTGATTCCCAGTTGATAGATGACACTGCTTGCTTACATGAGAGAACTTGGTGTGAGTGCAATTAATAAAGCTCCAAAGCTGAAAAGTAGTGGAAGAGCTAACTATCATTACATAATGAGACCTCATTCACAGCAAATG
The DNA here is from genome assembly GCA_013399975.1 of Indicator maculatus. Lineage (NCBI taxonomy): Eukaryota > Metazoa > Chordata > Aves > Piciformes > Indicatoridae > Indicator > Indicator maculatus. The sequence continues at coordinate 74,223 of VXBD01012035.1, read as the reverse complement.
ATGTGAAAAATGATTTCTTGCAAGGAGTAACAAATTGCCTTGGCTTTTTAGCTTAATTGTAGATGCTTGATTCTAATTTGTTATTTGTCATTTCCATGTTAATGAAGAGTTTTAGTTATAATTACTGCATTTATGGCAACCAACACATCATTTTCCCATGCATGCAAAGCACTGGCTTCTTTAGAAAGAGAAGAGCTGAATAATTGCCCTGGTTGTGTTGCTCCAGGGAGGGCTCTATAAATAATAGTGTCCAGCTCCCTCTGCAGAACAGTTCTTTTGCAAGATGTTTCTCAAAGGTGGATGAGCTCATTAACTCTTGTCTGCATTTGGGGACCTGAGACTCAGAGCCATGAAGTAACTTCCCCATGCCACTCAGCAGCGCTCCTGATTCCTGGATCCCTTCAGGATAGCATCTTCATTGTTCTCACAGTGTAGAATGTGGCCAGAACCCCTGTTTTCTGGGCACTAAGTTTCCCAGTTCATACCAGTTAGCACAATCAGGGAGATGATCCTCAAGCTGCATTTACTGGTATATTGCAGAGATTTTGCTTGATTAAGGCTGGGTTTGACTCCCATTGGTGATGATGGGAGAGTTTCATGGGGTTCTGAGAGTATCTCATCTAAGTATTTTAGGAAGCCATAACTGCTTTTCTGGAACAAAGTAGTGTATATTTGTGAGTTCCTGTGCCCACCATGGTTGTGGATTTCCATTGCATTGGTAAGCAAGATAGTTCCTGATGAACCTGTGTTTCAGTTACATTCCTGTTGTTGTTGTGCCCTGTCCAATATCAGGTACAGCACAACCTGGGCTTCTCTTCATGGGGTGGCAAAAGGCAATTTTGAGAAGCTCTGATGCATAGCAGTAGGAGGGAGAGGTCTTGGCACATTGACACCCATTGCTTCTCTGTGATGGGCAGCACCTCCTCTACCTGCTGGCTCTATCAGGGCTATGTAGATGTTTGGCCAGTGTTATGAGAGGAACTTTATTGCTCTGATAATGAGAAGCCTTTGGTTTTCCAAACTCAAGTATTCAGTTTAACTGGATTCAGTTTAACTCCAGTATAATTGGAGAATATGGTTATTTACCTCATCTCCTGAGTTCTTCCTGGTGCTTGCATGCTAGGATGTGCTTACAGGGCATGATGCTGCACCTATTCAGCCTTTGCAGTAGCTGAATGAACCAAGCTTCTTTGGCTTTTCCTTTTAAGATAGGTTCTGGGTTTGCATCCTACCACTGAGATGGTCTGAGCACGTCTTTTATGAACATCTCCTGTATCTGGCTTTTCATAACTCCTTAGGGGAGTTGGATGCAACATAGAGAAAAATGTTGGGACACCAGCAACAGGGAGATGGTTTGCAAAGATCTTAAGGGTCTGGTAAGTAGTATGGGCCAGAGGCATGTGCTAAGCTTCAGGGATAGACAGATGTTCCAGTGCTGAGAATGAAGATATGATCCTCTCTGTTAGGATATTATCATGAGTTAGAGTTTCACCTCCCTCCAACACCTCAAAATAGAACAGACTGTTCCTTTTTCACTCCTCTCCCTACTCTGAGTTCCTCCCTCTTGTAGAGCAGGCTCAGGGCCTAGGAGATGACATGCAATGTGTTTGAAGTAGAATAAACCAGTGGCACTGCTTTCAGTTATCCCAACCTAGGCTTGTTCACTGCACCAGGCAGCCGGTGAGACGTGGCAGGACTGAGCATGTGTGAGAGCTGCCAGAGCAGTAAAGCTGACCTGCAGGCAGGCATCAGCAGAGTGCCTGTCACAAGTCACCATCCCTGCAGGCCTGAACTGCCTGATACAGCTCCAGCTGCCCTCATACAGAGAGGCTGCGTTCAGGGGAGGGAGCTGAAAGAGAGCTCTGAAGTGCACTTCTGCCAGCATGCCATCAGTGAGATCCTTCAGCAGCTTCTGCAGTAGAGCCACTTTAGCCTTTTCAAACATGAGGTACCTGGGCTGCTAGTTTCAAGCCAGCAATTGAAATTGAAAGTGGTGTTGCCACTCATTTCACTGTGGTAAGAAAAACACTGCCCTGTGGAGTAATACCATTGCTAAGGGTCATGAACACATAAAGCTGGTTTAGTTTCCTTTTCCATCCCATCAGTGTCTCTCCCTTATTCCCTTTTCTTCCCCTTTGGGAAAAGAGAGGGGTTAATAGAGAGTGTCTGCCCTTGACATCCATGGTTTCCCTGTCTTGCAGATCTAGATACCCATGGTAGGTATAGGGTGAGCCAGTGAGAAGAGATGCATGCAGTGGTTGGCACTTGCCAAATCTTAGGCAAAGTTGTTTGTTTATACTTGAAAGCTCCTGGAGGAAGCGGGCTGACAACAGAGAACTGTACTATGTAAGGGTCCCTAAGAGCTCAGCATAAACTTCAGAAAGACTCTGGGACAGCAATAGGGAAGAATTTGCGTCTGCAACCCTCCTCTGGCCCAAAGAAACTTTCTAAAGGGAAGCTGATGATATGATATGCATGATTCAAGTGCTTGTTGCACTGTACTCAGCACTGGTGAAGCTGCACCTCAGATACTGTCTTCAGCTTGGGGCCACTCTCTGCAGGAAAGACACTGAAGTGCTGGAGTGTGTCCAAAGAAGGACAGCAAAGCTGGTCAGTCTAGAGAACAAGACTTAATGAGGAGTGGGTGAGGGAACTGGGATTGTTTAGCCTGGAGTAAAGGAGGCTGAGGGGAGACTTTCTTGCTCTCTACAACTACCTGAAAGGAGGTTGGAGTGAGGCAGAGGTTGGTCTTTTTTCACAGGTAACAAGCATAAGATAAGAGGAAATGGTCTCAAGTTGCCTCAGGGGAGGTTTAGGTTGGACATTAGGAACAATTTCTTTCCTGAAAGTGTTGTCAAGCCCGGGAACAGGCTGCCCACAGTAGTGGTGAAGTTACCATCCCTGGATGTATTTGAAAGACAAGTAGATGTGGTGGTGAGGGATATGGTTTAATGGTGGACTTGGCTATGCCAGGCTCACAGTTGGACTTGATGATCTTGTAGGTCTTTTCCAACTTAAACAACTTTATGATTTTTGGTGTGAATGAGGCAACTAAAGTTGGCTTTAAAGTTGGCTTAGCCAGCCTTTCAGCATCCTCCCACGATAATGTTCTGTGCCTTGGCATGTTGGAGCAGTGATGTGATTGTTGTTACAATGTGGTGGCACTTTATAAATGTCTTTTACTGCTGCTAAGCACAGACTCTTCAAGCAATTCAGACCTCTGCTGTCCCAGGAGCTGCCTTTTCCCTTGCACAGTTTCCAGGGTCTGGAGTTGTAAATCAGAAGACAGAGCTTTCTGACTAGGGGAGGCTGCACGGCATCTGATCTGACACCACAGCACTGGCATGGGATGAGCTCACGTTCATGTGAAGGCCATGTTGTGACAAAAGACCAAAGAGCATAGTTTCCCATGGAGACAGCAGTCCCCAGTAACAAAAGAGCTACAAGATGTCACAATGTCCAAAAAAAAAAAAAAAAAAAAAAGGCTTGTAGTGCTGACCTTCATCCTGTCATAGGGATGCTGCTCTGGCATTCAGACTGCTGCAGTGTTGGGCACAGCATACAGTGAGGCACAGACCCTTCATCCAGGAGGTGGCTGTTCAACTCCAAAATTGCTTCAAAACTTTTCTTATCCTAAGTCACTTCACCTGGGCTACGAAACAAGGGATACAAGCCCCCTCACCAGATTCCATGTGGCTTACCAGCAGCAGGGAGTGGAGCATGTTTCTGCTGGAGGGGCTGATTGCTCATACGAATGGACCTACTACCCTGGTTCCTGTGGATGGATGGTTCATGGTCTCTCTGGTTCCTGTAAGCACCAATCAACCTGGTACAATGAGAATAATTTGTATTTCATTTTAATCAGTGCTGTAGTAACACTTTCTGGTGCATCAGGTCCTGTTGCTCGGTTTCTAGGTCAGCTTGGTCTTACGTGACTTCATGAGATGTACACAGAAGATTTCCCTCCCCCACTTCATATGCTGTTTTAGGGTGGTAGTGTTCATTCCAAATGCTTTACAGCAAGTAGAAGGCATCATTCAAACTGACTTGGCGTGATGCTGAGTGTCATTACCTTCCTGTCTGCTTCCCTTCCAGGCATCAAGTGTTTTTGGGCCGTCGCTTTCCTGGAGCTCAGAGTCTAATCAGCAGTCTTCTGGTACCTGGCTCTCCTGTGACCTTCTCAGTGACCTGTCTTCTAAAGAGTGCCACAATTTCTGGAGTTTTTTCTGGTTTTAGGGGATAAAATCTGCCAGTGACAGAGGCCATTTGTAGACAGCAGGAATAAATCACTGGGAAATGTAAGCACCCTGGCAAATCGCTGTGCTGCTAGTAAGCTCTTACCATTTCCATGTTCTCTCCCAGCTCATTTGCCCTTTGCTGATTCCCTTTCCCCTCTTTGTGATTTCCCTAGGGTCCAATCCCACAGGTCTGCTGTGAATATTACAGGTAGTTGGGAGAAGATGGGGAAAATGCATTCACCTTCTTCACTTACTCAGACTAATTAATTTGTCTTCCCTGTTTCACCTGCTTCACTAGCTGGATTAGAACGTTTTGCTCTACAGATTTTCAGCCTTCAGAGTTGTGGATTTTACCATAAGTGGAGATGGGTATTGGTCATTTTGGATTTAATCTATGGTATGTCTTAAGTTTTTGCTCAGGTTCATGCTGACCTTAGTGGGCAGTAGATAAGGAATTATGTGAATTAAATAAAACTGCATCTTTTCACCGTCATTAGTACTGAGGGCTCAGTTCAGGCAGGCACAGGTTTATGGGTAGCAGTTGGGTATCACCTTCCTGGAGCTGGGCTTCTCTTGACAGCACACACAATTTTCCTGATGTTATTGAAGGTATCAGTGGACACTACAGGTGTGTAATGTGGCAGCATACCTGGGCAGGGCACATTTGTTGGTGAAAATTATGCAACGGCTGAAGCTAGTGGAGTTTCATCATGAAGGGAAAGGTGGAGTTTGATCTGTTGTCTAGTGTTTCATCTTCCTTCATGGAGCAGGAGTACGATTAAGTTTGGTTTCTGTCACAAATACATGCTCAGAGCAGCTTTCTAGGCAGCAGAGTTCTTCCCTCTTTGGTCTTATATTTATTGGACAATTTGCTTCACCTTGCAAGCATTCATTAAGATTTTTTTCTTCATGCTCTCTCTTCAAGAAGAGGTAACACAGGCTGAGTGGATGCTAATGAGGGTAAGGAAAAGAGAATATATTTGTTTTCCTTAGCACTCTGGATACTTTGATGCTCAAAATAATGGCCTCCTAAAGAGCATTTGTTTCTGAATAAGACCTTTTTGTGTGATTTAATATTTGTACTCTGTTAGCTCCTAGAACATCAGATCCAGATGGAGGTGTTACAACAGGGGCTATTAAATCATGTATGAAGAGGCTTTGACACAAGCACCTTGCAACAGAAACAGAAAAACCCTACTAAATAGTATATATTATACCCTTAATACTCCCACAGTAGGGATGGGAAATGGAATAACAGAGATGAATTTATTTGCCTGTGGTTGTACAAGAAGTCAATTGCAAAGCTATTGAAGCAGTGTCAGGAACCTTAAGTCCTCATTTTGGCGTTTCATCACGAGCATTCAATCACAGTGGGAATCGATGTTCAGTTCTTGCAAGAGGAATGTGAGATCAGGCTTTTTCTGTTAGCAAATAGAAGCAAGTGCATTTTCCTCCTGCCTCTGACACTGGGCACTGCTCATGTTTATAAATATTTGCATGAAAATGAGCCTCTGAGATAATCAGATTTTATTTCTAGCATCTAATCGATGCTCAGGGCTTTGCGGCTTAATTACTAGAATAATTGTTTGCTGAAAACATAGTTCAATATCTGTTTTTTCCTTTAAAGGTTGGCTCCATAATTTTCATTTCCAACCATTTAGTACTTTATTGATCTTTATGTTATTTCATGAAGAGCGCTGCATCTTGCCAGCTGAAATAAAGGCCGAAACATGAAAGAAGAAAAAATAGGTTATTTTTCCTAAATACAAAAATGGAGAATACTCCATTTCAGTTTTGCTTGCTGCAGGCAAATCCTTCATACAAGTGTCCCCAGGAAAAATGATTCTTAAAATTACATTTGCTCTTTACGGAAGGAAAAAAAAAAGCAAACCAAGAATCTTTTTTGAACCTGATTAATATCAGATATTAACCGAAGTACTGAAATAAATTTTCCACTGTAGCTCTTGATCCTTTAGATAAGGATGTGGGCTCTATCAGGAGGACAGAGAACTCTGTGTGGCTTGCATCTGGAGAGGGATAAATCAGTGGGTTGAGTAGCAGCACGGAGAAATGTACTCTGCTCTCTGTAGAGTGGTAAACCACATAGCTTCAGCTGGAGATTTGGAAGGTACTTAGTCAAATAACAGCAACTGTTTTGCTGCTGTCCTGCAGAGGCACTCTCCATCTGCAATCTCTCTCTGGTGTTTTCGCTCCCCCCATCACAGTGATTTGACATTTAGTTTTGATTTGCAAAAACATATCTGCCTTTCCCAGATTATGAAAAGGGTTCTGGGTTATGGAGCAGAAAATAACCTTGTTGAATAAAGTGCATGAAAAGGTAGCAGGGGACCAGTTTCCATTCTGTGGTGTTTTTTTCTACAAATATGCAGGGTCAAAGCCTACAGTTGTAGCTCAGGCCAAACCACCAGTGATCTCAGAGGGACTTGGTGCCAGAAAGAGCCTAAAGATTTCTCCTTGGTGGTGGTATCAGATGGCACAGCTTCCCAACCACCACAAAGAGCCTTATTTATCACACTTCGTTTTCTCTAAGCCCCAAGGTGATTCAGGCAGGTTGCAGGCACAACACAGACCCTGTTGATGGTAGGAAGAATTTATGTTCTAGGGCCATGCATGTTCTCAGCTGCTGCAAATCAGGAAACAGCCAACTAAGAACCTCAATGTACCTTAAAGCTTTTTAACACATCTGTCATTAAGGTTGAGATGTGCTTACTGTGGAGGGATAGTGCTTCCCCTGTAAGGCATTGCCCTATGAGTCTGCACGTGTGTGGGGCATGCCTGGCAATAATAGCCAGGCCAATCATTAAATTTGTTGCATTTATAGTCCATTGTATTCTAAATCTTGGCAGTTTTATGGAATTTTAGCTCTTTGGACTGAAATTTTTCCATGGTGTTTGCCCCAGACTTTTAATGAAAAGTTTGGCTAAAGTTTAGCTAAAGGAGGTCACCTGCTGCAGTGTATGAAGAGAGAAGAAAAATAAACCATCAATAATTGTTTGACTGGAAACCTCTGAGAATAAAATAATGGGCAATTAGAAGTGGTATCCTGCTGAGCATGCAAAAGGGGGTGTTTCTTTGCTCATGAGTCTTGCCTTTTCAGTTTTGATAATCTTTTTAAGATAGCTTTTGTGTGCCATTTGTTTACATACCTCTATCTAAATATTGCTACATCAAAGCAGCAATTGAAGACCCATGTGTCCTATGAAAAGAAGATTTCATGGGCTCTTTCAGTTTGATTTTTTTTTCAGGGCATTAATATATCTCTTCCAGAGCTTGTGTTAATCTCTGCACTCTGAATTCTTGTAAAATTTTGCCATAAAATGTTCTACTCTGCCACCCAGCAGAAGCCGCTCTGCAGCTCCCACTGTCCCAGCCCAAATCATGCTAGGTTGCAGTAGACTTGTGCAAAAGAGGGTAGATTTAGACTAGATATAAGGAAATTTTTTACAATGAGATTGGTGAAACAGTGACACAGGTTTACAGGGAGGTGGTAGTTTCCTCATCTCTGGAAAGATTCAAGGTGAGGTTGGATGGGGCTTTGAGCAACCTGTTCCAGTTGCAAATGTCCCTGCTCACTGCAGGGGATGTGGACTAGATGACCTTTAAAGGTCCCTTCCAACCCAAAATAATCTAAGATTCTAAGTGTATTCCTTGTTCACTGCAAGGACCAGATGAGTTTTATTAACCTGGAATCCTGTATAACCCAGACAATAGCTTATAAATCCCCAAAGAGCAACAGGAAGAACCCAAAACTGATGTGAAAGTTCTACCCTACTTCATTCATGCTGTTTTTCTCAGAGAGGAGCTGAAGAAGAAATGTAGAATGCAGACCTTTTAGCAGGCTTGGAAGTCCTTGAGACCCAAATCAGGGTTTGCTGTTTGTCATGTTTCAGCAAGGAACCCAGGGTCTGGATTTTTGAATGGAGATTTTTGCCATTGCCTATGAGACCACACTTTATTTGCTTTTAGCCTCAGGATATTAGATCTTGCAGCCATGGCACATTTGTTTTGTAGACTGGCCATTGTATTTCAGGTATTTTTAAGAGTTTTTGGGGTATTTCTCTTTCTATTTTTGGTTCAGTAAGACTAATAGTAAAAAGGCTGTAGTACAGAGAGAGACACAGAAGATAATATCACAATCAGAGAAGGCATAGGGCGGCTTCTGTGTGCAATAAATCACAATACGTGTCAGTAGTAGCATTGTGTGTGCTCTGTTCCAGGTCCTCTGGCTTCACCACCTTTGTGCTTCCTCCTTCACCCTCACCCATCTTCTCTCTCTGCTTTGCACTTCTTCCAAGTGAAACTTTCTGTCTGAAAACATCCAGGTAGTTTGGTGCAGGAGCCTCCTCTCGAAGTGAGGCATTGTATGCCTGTATCCAGCAGAAGAGAAGGGCTTCTTCAGAGGAAAAAAAATCACATCTGGAGTGGAGTGAGTAACATTGTGCAGGTTGTGGTCTCTCTCTTGGTGATTCTGGGAGTTGAAGTTAGATAGACAGTTCATTTGGGTGTCTCAAATAAATGCATGAAGTTTGGGATATATCTTAAGTCTTGCAGTCTATGCCTTTCAGGTGATGACATGCATTTGGCAGTGGAGGAGGGCTAGCTACAAGTAACATAGCCAGTTGGCAGCTAAGGCATCCCTATTCAACTTTTAGGAATGTTTCATATTCCCAACATGGACACTGTGACTACATCATGACTGAAAGCTGGTGAGTGTGAACATTTTCATAAAAACCCATTAGCCAAAGCAGGGTGAACTCTTGCTGCTGTAAGTCCGTGTGTTGCTTCAGGAGTTCTGCCAGAGCGATGGAGAAGCTGGTCCAGTGTGGAGGCATTGGCATTTCCAGATGCAAGGTTTGCATTTCCTCTCCCAGAGCACACACAGCTTTTGGACAAGGTGTGATCCAGTAAATACTTAATCCTACAATAAAATGTGACAGCTGGTTCACAGCAATGTCCTACTGATGCCTTTTACTCTTAGGATACCAAGAGGTTTTCTACTTTGGCTTTGTTTTAACATCTTGATCACTCAGGGAGAAACAAATACTTTGTCTATGCCAACACGTGTTCTGAAGGCACCACAGAATCAAAGTGTAAAACAGCTTAAAATATGCAGGGAAAAGGGAAAAAGAGAAACCTGACCTAATGCTGTAGGGAAGGCAGTGCCAAAAGGATTGGTAAGGTCAAGAAAGGAGTTAGGAAGCCCCTTTCAGCTTCTGTTTTCTGGATGAGTGTGGCGAGTTGTTCTCCTTCTCCCTTTCTCCATGAAGAGGTTTGGGTAGGTCATGGCAGGCAATGGTGTGTGCAGCTGGGCTTGGGTCGTAGCAAAGAAAAGGTTGTAGTTGGTACAGTTAATAAACCAGACAGTTACATGGTAACTATTAAAGTTCGCTTCCTTAATTCAAAGTTCAACCAACCAAAATTTTGTTCTGCAAACTAAATGGTAATTGTCAGTTTGACATTTGTTTGATTATCTGGTCTGCTTCAGCTGAGCATGGTGGGGACATGCATTCATCAAAATTCCCATGAAGTCAGTATAGCTTTTCTTCTGGAATTAAAAAATATGCTGCCTTCCAGCCAAATGCCATTTTCTCTATTGTTTATTTGTGCCAGTGAGTAAACTGTCAATTGTGTTTTTAAGGAAAAGGAGTTTGTGCAGCCTCGTGCCGTTAACTCATCAGGGCTGAGCAGGTGAAGCATGGAGCATTTCTGCAGGGTTGTTGTCTCTAGTCTCCTTGAAATGGAAGTCTCACCTGCAGGAGAAGGGGTGAGATCTGTAATGTAAGAGGGCAGATTGCCTGGTCTGTATAGACTGATTTAAAGTAATTGATCTTTTGGTTAGTTTTTACACCTTAACCAGCTCTCCTTTGCTGTAACAAGGAATGGAGCTTGGAAACTGTGTGTGTAAATGAGGGAAGAGGAAACCTAACTGTAGCAAATGTTTTGCTCTGATGTCTGTAAGGGAGATTGAACAGGTGATGTGGAGGACAATGACATCCCATCTTCTCACTGCAGAGGCTTACACAAGTAGCTGCCCTGGCAGTGCAGTCTCTGCCAAAGCAGAGATATCAAGGACAAAATTTACTCCTCTAGACTACCACCAGTTGTAAGCCCTGAGCAGAAGCAGCACCAAACCCCAGCCATTTCATGTCAGGAAATGGGAAGAGCTGGGCAGCAGACAGGCATGGAAGAGGTGGATGGATCTGCATCAGCTGCAAGATGCAGTTATGTTCATGGTACTATGACCTTCAGAAAAGCTCCTCACTATGCAATTATAGTTTCCACACTTGGAAATATGCCAAGCCAACCTCTTCTTTACTTACAACAGCCACAGCTGTGAGTGGGACAAAGACCTTGTCCTGGCCAGAGGAAGGCAGTGCAAACTCAACGTCCACAGCAGGCATTGTCAGTGTTCAGAGACAGCTGCTCTCTTTGCTCCATCCACCTTTGCCTCCTGTGTCTTATCTGATGCAGAGATTGCTTGTAGTGTCATCATTGCTTGGCTGTCATCTGCTGCAGCAGAGGCCTTACCCTTAAACAGCTTCTCTGGTTCCTGAGATAAAGATGTTTGATTTCAGAGAGATGTGAAAGTGATTAACAGTATCTGTTGGATGAAAATCTTGTCATGCTCTTAGCATATTGGAGTGACTGGTATTTTCTGATTTCTCAGAGCAAAGCTTGGTGCAGCTCTCTCAGCTCTTGCATTTAAGGAATTGCAGATGTAGTGGTTGAGTCAGGTTACCTGAGCTTCAGGTTAGATCTTAACCATAAAACCATTCTTCAGTTATTTTCTCTGCCCTTTGGAGAGTATATAGGAGCTTGGGTGCCACAATTTTACCACTGGTCTGGTAGTTATGGTGGAGAATTATTAAAAGAAAAGATGTTTCATCAGTGCTAAAATTAACTTCTGGAATGAAGATGTAAATGATGGATTTGAAAATACAGTGAGATGAACAGAGCAGAGGACTGGTCTTGTTTTGCCATGGAAAAATAGAATTATTTTAGATGATGATTAAAAAAGGGAATATGATTAAAACAACCTGATAAGATGAAACTAAAGCACAAGATAAAGCAGCAAAGCATTCAAGAGAAGAAGGGGGAGATGGAACTGATTGCATGAGGGCATGAATTATTGATTGAAATCTCCACCAGAAGGTAAAGGCTCCACATTTTCTTATCTGGGAAGAGAGAGAAAGAATGAGAAGAGAACAGAATTATTAAGCAACTTTATCATTGTATTAGAGTGGATAATTAGGCAATTAAGATTACTAAAAGTTGGCAAAGCATGAAGCCCAGATGACTTGTGCTTCTGATTTCAGAGGTGGGTAGTGAGGGAAGAGGGGAAAGGCCTTTGGTGAGAGATTTGATAATGCATTACGGTGAGGCTTAAAGGCAGAGCCTGGATCTGTCATCCAGCACCCTGCAGCTTCCAGAACAAAAGGGAGTCCAAGAGATCTGACTAATAAAAAAGAACTTGTTTGAAGATGGACTGTCCTTGAAACAGCAGTAAGAAGTTAGATTATGAGTGAAGGCCATGGATAAGGGTGTAGGGAAGGCAACCATAGGGTGTTGAATTCAATGATCCTTATGTAGGTCCCTTCCAACCTGAGTTATTCTACATTCTGTGATTCTAATAACAGTGCATGGTGGCCCCACTTTTTTATTGTGCTGGGGATGCACAGTAGCCATGGGAATTACTGCGTAGTAAATGTTCTATATACTGCTTCCAAATCTTTGTCCTCGGTTAACATCCCATCTCCTTTCAGGTGAGTGATTTGTAGCAAGACTTTGCATGGCCATGAGCTGAGGGTGCTGTGAGGTCCCTGAGCAAAGCATCAAGAGGTCAGGTTCTTCCCTAGGAGGAAAATGTCAGACTGTGGTTTAGGCTCATAGTGAATATGCTCTGTCATGCTACATTAATTTAATTTTCTTTGGTCAGAAGTGACAAAGGCTGCTTTTTTCTCTGATTTAAATCATGTAAACATTTGCTTGTCAGATACCTTTCCAGCTGAACTTGGAAGCAGTTTCCAAACCTGTTTCTCTTCAGTCCTCCATAGTAAATTATATTTGATCGCTCCCTTGGTAACGAGAAGCTCCACCAAAAACCAAATGAGCAGCTTGGGTAAGCTGCTGAATCTGCTCTTGTGGGGATGCACAGCTGTAGGACACAGTGGAAAGGAGAGGGATGAAAACACGAGTCATTTTCCACCTGGGTTCGTTTGGATTTATAGCCTTAAAGAGTTCAGTGGTGAAAGGAGATGTTGGGCCTTCCAGTGCTATATTCTGCAGACCCTCAAATGTCACCTATTGCCCCTCTCCTGAGCTTTCAGCCTGCATCTGGCAAAACCTGAACTTTTAGAGAGGTTTTGCTCATGGGGCATTTTGACTGTCTTTTTGGTCTAGGTTTCTTCAAAGAAGGGCCAGGCAGGTCCCTCAGGCTGCTACTTACCTCTGCAAATTAGCTGAACTTCTGTAGTTGATACTATGGCTTCTTAATAGCTGGCTGCACATTGAGAAAGGGAAAGCTGGGTTAAAATGGCTAAAAATAGCACAGTGCATCTGTAACTGTCTGATTTCATCCTGGGCTGCTCTGATTCCAGACAACCATGCTCCTCCTCTGTGCTCTTGACCTGCTTCATCTTAAGCTATGTGTTATTTAAATTAATTTGCAGAGAAGCAGATATTATATAAATCACTGGGGAAATGTCAGATTATGTATGTAATTTTCAGGAGTGCCCCACACTCCCCATGAAACCAAGGGATCAAAATGAAGCTGAGGCAGAGAGTTTGGACTAGGCACCATCATTGAAATGCCTTGGAAGATGAGCCAGCACTGCAGGCACTCGTTAGGAATTTCATGCCCATAGACTACTGTCATTTGTTCAGGACGTTCAGTGATCAGGGAAAGAACTAAAAATGGGATGATGGAAACTAGATGGAATAGAGTATTTGTTACTAATTAGTTGGTAGGCCTGACTGGGAAGTCACCTGGTGTTCTCAGACTGTTGCACCTGGTGTTCTCAGACTGTTGCATTTTTATAAGGAGGTGCCATCCTCGGTGTTTCTCTTCTCAGATCAAGTTCATAATATTAATTATAGATAATGATGCATAATTAGCATCTGAAGTCCAGAATTAATTGATGGTAACCATGTAGTATAGATACAGATTCTATGGTGATGAAGTGCTTTATCTGCTACCCAGCAGCCCACGGTGTCCACATTAGGGTAAACAGTTGGAGCAGTAAGCACTCGGTTTTAATGACACAGGGGTTTGTCCTTCCCTCAAAGGTGTTAAAACTATTCTGCACATTAGTAATGTTAAAATGCAATTCATGGTAATACTTGTAACTGTCTAAATGGTGGGGCTCAAGAGAATGGGGCCAGACTCTTCTCAGAGGTTCCTAGCATCAGGACAAGGGGCAACAGGCACAAACTGGAAGACAGGAAGTTTCACCTAAACATCTTCCCACCATTAGTGCTGACCTGTGTAGACTAAGCCGTAGTAAACTCAGTTTATTAAGGTGGCATCATGAATTATGACAGTGATAGGTGAACATGATGGTACTGGGGAGGGAATTTTTACAAGGGCTTGTTATTATAGGACAAGAGGGAATGGATTGAAGCTTGAGGAAAGTAGATTTAGACTGGATATTAGAAAGAAATTCTTTACGGTAAGGGTAGTGAGATACTGGAACAGGTTGCCCAGGGAAGTTGTGGATGCACCCTTCCTGAAGGTGTTCGAGGCTGGATTGGACAAGGCCTTGAGCAACCTGGTCCCATGGCAGGGAGGTTGCAACCAGATGATCTTTAAGGTCCCTTTCAACCCAAGTTATTCTATTATAATGTAAGGAAAAAAATTCTTTACTTTGAGGATGACAGAGCACTTCTCAGAAGGGTTGTGGAGTCTCCTTCAAAACTCCGGACACAATCCTGTGCATCCTGCTCTAGGTGACCCTGCTTTAACGGGGGGTTGGGACTAGATGATTTCTAGAGGTCCCTTACAACTCCTACCATTATGTGACTCTGAATTTTTGTAAACCAGTGCTGATTCATTTATCATGACCCAGCTTGACCAGCTGCCTAGCTACAGTGTCCAGGATTGCATTTTTGGCTGCTCCACACTCTCCTTTCCAGGAGAGCTGGACCTGCTGCTTCACACACCACTGCAGTCCTTCCAGGACATTGAAGAGCCAGCCAGGTTTTTGACCTCCCAAATTTGGGACCTTTATTTCCCTCTAGCACAGGTCAGAGGCTGTCATGCAGCCAGCCAGCCAGCTTGTGGTTGTTAGAGCATCTCTCAGAGGTGACAGTCTGGGAGAAATCCCACTGTGTTGTTTTTAACGTGGCTTGGGTTGATTCACAAAGACGTCTGACATGTGTTTACATGGCTGTAAACCAGGTTGGGTTTAATAATAAGCAATTTATAAATAGCAGATAAAGATTTGTACTATAGGGTCCCAATAGACATGTTGTTGTTGGCTTGTGGAGCAGAGGGGAGTGAAGCCAGAATTTGTGTGTGTTGAAAATAGGTAGTAGAATATTATTAGATTGGCTTTGCTTGTCAGAAACACTCTGGAGTTAATTGCTGCTGTAGAGGCATCATTGTTCAGCCACAAGAAAGTAGGTCAACTATTGATAAGATTTCTGATCCCATATAATTATTGTGAAAAATGTGGAGAATAGGCTTTGTGCTTAGCCTGAGTTAGGGCCAAGAGAGCATCACACACTGTGTGTACACATGTAGCTGTTTGGATGTGCACAACAGTCCAGCACTTCAAAGTATGTGCTGTAGTTCTGAAGCTGTGGCTGTTGCTGTATCACCACTCCTCTTGGAAGCTTGGGATAAAACACAATAGTGTCTCTAACCATGACAGTCAGAAGTCATCTTTTGGTAAGAATGATAGAATGGCTTAGGTTGGAAGGGACCTTAGAGATCTTCTACTCCAACCTCCCTGCCATGGACAGGGATGCCTCTCAATTAGACTTGGTTCTTCACGATTCCATGTAGCCTGGCCTTGTGAACACCTCCAGGGAGGGGGCCATCCACAACCTCCCTGGGCAACCTCTTCCAGAGTCTCACCACCCTCATACTGAAGAACTTCTTCCTAAGACCTAGTCTAAACCTACTCTTCCTCAGCTTCAAACCATTCCCCCTTGTCTTGTCACTAGACAAGACAAGGTGGAAAAGTCCCTCTCCAACCTTCCTGTAGGTTCCCTTCAAGAATTTGGGATGAATTGGTTTGTTTTGCAATATTTGTGTTTTAAGCAGAATTTTCTCAGTGTCTGGTCTCTCCCATGCCTGTCAGCAAGACAACAGCATAGGAGCTCTCCTTAAAAGCCTAGTTAGTGTAACATCTAGAAACCAAGCAGAGAAATCTAGCCCAGGGAAGCTGTTTATTTCCTTCCTCTCAACTATTCCACTGGGAGGGACACTCAAAACACAAAGGCACCTAGAGCAGGTGGCACAGGATCACATCCAGGTGGGTTTTCAAAGTCTTCAGAGAAGGAAACTCGAGAACTGCTGTGGGCAGCCTGTTCCAGTTCTCTGTCACTCTCAAAGCAAAGAAGTTTTTCCTTATTTTCACCTGTCACCTCATATTCACCTATGACCATCACAATTTATGATGTCACCTTCATAAATTAAGTTTACTATAACTTAGTCCATGCAGGTCAGAAGTAAGGAAGAGTTGATTATGGTAGCCCCCTTGTCCTCCTCTAGTGCTGTGGGTGTCTGTCTCCTGGATAACTCATTTTTGTTCATAGCTACCTGTCAGAGGTAAGTGAATTTGTGTGTGTGCACCTATGCCTGTTTCACACTTTTTCACATCTGGGTAATTTGGGATCCTTCCTAGCTGCTGTGCTTCTCTCTATTGTGTCTGAGAAATGAAATTGCTATTTCTGCTGATGCACCCTCCTTGCTCACAGGCTCTCATTCCAGAAGGATGATTGCCCTGAGTGGTGTATGTGCATGTGCAGACTCTAATATTGTTAACTGTATCCTGTGCTGCATCCAAAGAAGTATGACCAGCAGGATGAGGGAGGTGATCCTCCCCTCTGCTCTGCTCTTATGAGACCCCATCTGGAGTATTGCATACAGTTCTGGTGCCCCCAGCATAAGAAAGACATCAAATTGCTGGAGTGGGTCCAGAGGAGGGCTACAAAGATGATCAGAGGGCTGGAGCCCTCCCCTGTGGGGACAGGCTGTGAAAGCTGGGGCTGTTGAGTCTGGAGAAGAGAAGGCTTATAGCAGCATTCCAGTACCTTACAGGGACCTCCAAGAAAGCCAGGAAGGGACTTTTTACAAGGGCTTGTAGTGATAAGGGTGAGAGGGAATGGAATGAGGCTTGAGGAGGGCAGATTTAGACTGGATGTTAAAAAGAAATTCTTTACAGTGAGGGTAGTGAGATATTGAAGGTCTTGACCAACCTGCTCTAGGGGAAGGTGTCCTTGCTCATGGCAGAGGGGTTGGAACTAGATGATCTTCAAGTTCCCTTCTAACTGAAACCATTCTATGAATCTGTAACTCTATGAACATGAGCTTTGAAGTGAGTTTATCTAAGAAAGCAGGCTTGGAAATAAGGTCTTGCTCCATAAATGGTGTGTTACATTTGGGATTTGATGCATCCTGGCAGAAATCTCTCTCAGAAGAACATTAGTGCATCCAATCGTACCTGTTCCCTTGTGTGTGTAGCGTTGTCCTCCTGGAGAAATGGGAATTGTTCAAGGCTTAAAACACAGTTGTCAAAACCTGAAAAGCCTCCAACAATTATCTGTTTCTTTGCCTCTTACCTGTGAGCAGGATTTGGTTAAGTATTTGGGTGTCTCTGAAGGGCTGTCTCTGGTACAGTGCAGGCAAATCCAGTCACCTGTGCAGTTAATGAGTTGTGAGCCTACTGCTAAGTGCTTGCAGTTTTGAGATGAGCTGAGTGCTTCATCCCAAAGCACATCCTGTAAAAGGATTTTAATTTTCAGCTATCATATTTCATGGGACTTATATTAACTGTTAGGAAATTAAGACCTCTGTGAGAACAATATAAATTTACTTGGTTTAGTAATTTAGCACCTACAATGCTATCCCATTTCTCTGGTGACTTCCCAGAGCAGGCAATGGCTGCTTCCAGAAAAGGAGGGGAATGAAAGACAGGGAATAACACTTTTGTAGGCATTGTTACAGGCTAGGCCAAATAAAGGGAAGAATACTCCTGTGGATGAGGCCAATGGAAGGGGATAGCAATACTGTTTTGTTTTTCTCCTTCTCAGACATCCCAATGTGTGTATGAGAAGTGCTGCTTGAAAGCTCACAACCTGAAATGCTGTTTTTCATCATCTTTTTCAAATCACTGTGAAGATTTGTATTGCACTGATGAAAGCCAGGGCCTTGCCTACCAGCTCACTTGAAACCTCTCTCAAGTTGATTGGCTGCATTTGCTCTTTTTTCATGAATGAGAAGAGAGGAAATCTAATGAAAAGTGTTATCAGCTTGTCAAGTTAATTAGTATCTATTTTAATACTACCATTTTGTTACTAATTAATATAACATAAGTAACATGATTACAGCTTTTTTGTCTTATTTTTCAGTGAGAAGCTGGATGGAGAAGCTGAAAGATAAGGTAGGAAGCTTAGTGTTTCAACTACTTTAAATGCAAAAATGTTTTACTTGCAGGAATAAATACTCTTGAAAGTGTAGTTCTTTATCTCTATAAAGAAAACTGAGAAAGGGCTTAAAATGTTCTCTGGGAGGCAAATGAACCTGATGGCTGCTGTTGTGTGTGGTGGTGTAAATCCACAGTTCATCCCTGGTGGGTGGTAACTTAGAGCAGAAGGAGGGACAGGGATATTTGATAGTCTCTGTGCTAGGGCACCTTCTTTTCAGACTACCCAGGTTACATTTCTATTGCCTTTTAACTTACCTCCACCGTTTTTCTGTAAGTCCAAGGCTTGGTTTTCAAGCCAAATCAAGAGGATCTGGTGATCCTCTCTGGTGAGAGGCTGTATGCCATGCGACCACCTCTGGACAAGACCTTTCCTGCCTGCACATGCAAGGAGAGCTGCAAGTTCCTGGAAGGAAGAAGAGCAAACACAAGAAGACTGAAAAGATAACAGACCCTGATCTTTTCTGCCTGGTGTTACAGGGTGGTGGTGCATGGAATCAAGAGCTGTGCCTAGAGCAAATACTAACATTTTGAGAGGACTGTGAAGCCTTCCAAATGTTTTGTTGATGATGGCATCTCAGAAATGAGATGACAGTGTTTTAAGACAAGAACATTTTTTGACTCAACAGGGCTTGAGAATTCTTGAACAGGATCAGAGTTAACAGATTAAAAAAACCAAACAAAATACACCAAAAGGAATAAAGACCCAGTGGGAAACTCCAGCCCCTGAAAATACCTCTCTAAGCTTAAGCAGATTGTCACCCAGTGAGTCCACCTTTTTCACATGATCCGCATCAAATTTCAGCAGCAGCTTGCTATCAAGTCTGAACAGAGATGAGGTTATCTGTTTTCCAGGACTAGGGAGTGGAGGGGATTGAGATGAGTTTCTGCCCGCCCTTGTTGAGTTGCTTTTCTGCCTGTGATAGGAAGGAGGCATGTCTAGTGCGATCTATGCTCATAGCAGAGCACCTTGGCTGGGCATTCAGCCAGAGCGAATGATGAAGGGACAGAGAATGGTTTTCCCAACTAAGGTAAAAAAAGCAGACACCAAGACTGGTTGAGTGCCTGGAGTGAATGTAGCATGCATGGGTCACCTAAGTTTGCCACACCTACCCCAGCCATCACAACACAAGCTTGGTGGCATCAGCTGTCTTCTCACTGAAGCTGTGGCTTTCACTTCTTTCCTCTGGGCACCTTGTTGACTACCTCTGTCCTTCCCCACTGCAGAGGATGGGTGTGTGTCCCAGGAGGGGTGTGTGTTCCAGTCTCCGTGAAAGTTGCTCTATAGAGTCTGAACCTCTTGTAGGTAGATGTTGGACTTCGTGGCAGTGCCCAGCACAAGCAGTGGTATAGCTGAGGACCTGCAAGTGTCTGCTTAGAAGAGAGACTTGGCCCTGAGCCATCTCCTCCTCTGGGGAATGGCAGATGTGTAGAGGCAGATCTTTCATCTCATACACATTTTCCCTTAGAAAAGCCCAACAAAAACTATTCCCCTACTCCCAACCAGTTGCTGATGTAGCAAATCGCTTGCAAATAAACCTGCTCAGCCCATTTCCTCCTCTTCCTTGTTGAGTTTATCCACACCAATCGTGTGCTCCTCTCGTTTCCTGCTGGCAGAGCCCTGTGCTCTCAATTCTAAAATCCCTCTAGAAGAGGATCCTGGCAGATGATGGCTCCATCTCTGAGAGGTGTGTCCTCCTGTGTCAGGGACTGCCCTGCTGGGAGACAGAAGGCGTGGGGAGTGTGGGACAGGGAGCACAGGTTCGTGACAGGTTTATGTCTGATCTCCTGCAAACACTGAGCAAATGTTGCATTTTGTGTGCTGAATAATGGAGATGAGGTTCCTCTGAAGTCCCGTGTTGCTGTTACCTAAAAGTCCAGTGGAGCCAGGAAGGTCATGATCATGGATTTGGTATCTTAAAAGCATTGCTCGGATCTGTGAAGAAGCTGCATCTTCCCCTTGGGCAAGGGGTAAAAACATGGCTCCGGAGCTGCCTGTGAATTTTTTTTTTTTTTTATCAAGCAAATGAAGAAGCCCTCATGAGTTGGGCTGTGTGACAGAAGGGCTAGGAGAACAATTCTGAGTCTGCTTCACATTGTAGACTTTTGGGGTAAAAATCGTTGGTCTGGCTGCTGGGGGAAGCCTGTAAAGGGCATGGGCTGGCTGAGTGTGATAAAAGCTTACAGACAGGCCAGGGAGTTCATCATGTTAAAATTAGCGATTTCTGATATGGAAACGCAGCTGGGCAGCAGCTAAAAAGCCATTTCCAGTCCCACATTACCGCCTGTGCCAGCGGCAAAGTTCCAGAAATAGTAAAACCCACGCTGCAGTAATTAGGTCACCCAATTAAGACACCTTAATTGCCTCACAAAGATACAATCTCTTAGCTGTGTTCTCACTAGTCTCCTTTTTTGGGAACTGGGGTGCAGACACACAGCCCCCTTCCAAGTGCCTGTGCTGAGCAAGGCTGGGCTTTCTGAGATAGTGTTCAGGGAACCTGCACAATACAGCTGCAGATCTCTCAGGCTTTGGGATCCAAGCACAAAGATGTTGCTATTTAAAGAACTGAGCAGGATCTGGAGGGGTTTGGGAGAGCAAACCAGCCCTTGCTAGCATTGTATCTGCCTTAGATGAAAGCAGTTGCTTTAATTCTCCAGCTGAGTGCATGAAGCCAGGGCAGCACATGCTGAATAGGTTCCCCCCACCACCTGCACACTCTGTGGGATTATGGAAGAAAAGCAGTTATGGTGTAAGCATGTCTTTTTAAGCTGTGTTGCAGGTCATGAATGCAGATGAAGATGTGTGGTTGTAAACAATGGACTGAGGCTTGCTAAGAGCTGTCTGATAGTCCTTGGAATTGTGCATAAGTCCCTTGGCAAGTATAAAAAATCTGTTTTAGGGAATATAGATGTCAAAGGGTAAAGCTATAGAACCCTGTAGGAAGGAAAAAGCAAAGGCATCACTGATGGTGGGGGAACCAGGCCATACCTGCCTCTCTTACTCCACTGAGCCCCCCAGCCTGATTTAGGTGAAGATGCTGAAGAGGATGCTGAAGCAATCTGGCACTTCAAATAGCAAGCACTTAGGAATATTTTTGAAAGGACTTTAAATGTTTAGATATGTAATTTTAAATTAGTCATGCTATCTATATCTTCTTTTAATGGGCAGTGCAAGCATACAGAGATCACAGCAGTTGAATTTAAAGCTGATTTACTTTTGCTGTGCTTCCCTTAAAGCCAGCTGAAGGTCTGTATGACCTCTCTCTACATCATTGTCCGGCTCATCCAAATGACCCTTTCCATGCTAAGTGAAAGTGGTTCAAATATTTTGAGTACAAAGTCAAAGAGGCTCAAGCTGGGCTGGCCAGGGAGAGGGCAGACTGCTTCTTCCTGCCGTTGAACGTGACCTGACTTTGCACTTAGCTCCTTCAGAGACCCAGCTGTGGGTGTTGGGAGCAACTTCTGCTGTCCCTGTGCTGAGATATGAGTGTCCCTGAACACTTGTTTCCCCAAGCCAGTGTGTCTCTAGAAAGTATGGGAGCTGTGTAGTGCTGTTTCTACAGGAGGTGTATTTAGCAGTTTGGCCACGGTAAGACAATCAGAGCTGGCCAGGAGGATGTTGGTCCTAGTCTGCTGCTAGTCCAAATTCATGATGAAAGGGCTAGCACCAGCTCTGGGCTGTCTGCATTGAGCTCCCTTGAACATGGCCAGACATACACTTGTGCCTTGATTTGTGCAAGTGATACCTGGGGAGGTCAGAGAAGCACTCAGCCTGCTCTACACAGCATGCAGCTGTGAAGCATGAAGCTTTGGATGGTCACAGGTCTTTGTTGTGGCTCGGGATTGCTTGCCTTGGTGGTTGAGGTTTTCCTTCACACATGCACCCGTATTAACAGACACTTCACCCAGCACTGGCAGCTCTGCACCAGAATTGTTCCCTCTCCTAAAGATGAACAAATACTGCAGTGCCTCAGCTGTCATAAGGAGGTCTTGTTAGCAAAAGCTGATGGTGAGTGAGCTGCAGTAGTTACCAGCTTGGTCCTGGCATGGGGCTGGCTGGGGGCTTGTGGAGCAGTCCTGGAATAGAGCTCATCCTATGCAGACAGGTGATAAGGACCCAAATACAGTGAATTCTGATGAAAGCAGTGTAAGGATATGTCACAGTCCTAGAGTGGTGAAAAATTACTCTGAAAGGATGGTCTTGTGAGTGCTGCTCTGCTTCTCTCTTTTCCACCTAGGCAGGATACATGTCTGGGATGCTGGTTCCTGTAGGAGTCGGAATAGCTGGAGCCCTCTTTATCCTAGGAGCACTCTACAGCATTAAGATCATGAATCGCAGAAGGAGAAATGGCTCGAAGAGACACAAAAGAAAGGTATGGCAACAGCAAAGGAAAAACCCAATTCCACCCACTCTCCTGTTAACCAATTCAAGAGAGACAGGGACCTACTGGAGAGTCCAACGGAGAGCTATGAGCATGATTAAGGGACTTAAACATCTCTCCTATGAAGAAAGACTGAGAGAACTGGGGTTGCTTAGTCTGGAGAAGAGAAAGCTCAAGAGGGAATCTTGCTGATGTCTATAAATATCAGAGGCATAGGTGTCAAGATGAAGGTGACAGTCTCTTTTCAGTGGTGCCCAGTAATAGGAGAAGGAACAAGGGGTATAAGCTGGAACATAGGAAGTTCCACCTCAACGTAAGGAGAGTCTTCTGTACTATGAGGGCAACAGAACACTGGAACAGGCTACCCAGAGAGGTTGTGGTGTTTCCTTCTCTGGAGACTTTCAAAGTCCACCTGGATATGTTCCTGTGTGGCCTGCCCTAGGTGATGCTGCTTTGGGGGGGTGGACTCAATGATCTCTAGAGGTCCCTTCCAACTGCTGACATTCTATTGATTTTATGATTTTGGCTGTAGAGTGAATGCAACCTGGTTCTGATTGTGGTTTATCTGGATTGAAGTGCCTGGGACCTCCTCTCAGTTAGAGTATGAGAAGGAATCTAAATGTTCTTAGAGTCTTTTTTGCATGTGGAGCTCTTTCATGTTTCTTTTCTTCCCCTAGCAGAGGGAATTTAACAGCATGCAAGACCGAGTCATGCTCTTAGCCGACAGCTCTGAAGATGAATTTTGAGTCAAACTGCAGTGCCCTTGTGACAGCCTGTGACTTTTAAAAGAACGGAGGGGGAGAGAAAAGAACAAGAAACTTTCTGCTGCATTGCTGCTCTCCACCACCCCAAGCCACCGAGCAGCGGTCGGTACCAGCCCGGCCAAACGGCATGCTCTGCTCTATGTGTCCTGCGCAGTGATGTTTGTTTTGATGCCCTAGTGAGATTTCACATTCCCACCCAGCACCTCATTGAGATCCACAGCTGGAGCTTATCCATACAGACAATTCTTTTCCTGGTACCCCGGAGTACTGTTTTGGTCCTGGCTGGCAGTAATTTAATCATAACAATAGCTCTCACCTAACCTGGGAATGGAAATCTTTACTGTGAATGACTTCTGTCCAATTAATTTTAAATGTTACATTACCTGAGCTAGAGTTCATTAGTGCTGAGATTAGCTGCTCTGCTTAATTAATGAGTTAGACACTTGGACTGTATCCCTTGCCACCTGAGAAGTGCCCATGTACAGTGTTGTTGATAACAATTTGAAGCACATTTCTGTACTTGGTTCCCCGACTCTCACCCCTTCTTTCTTCCATCAGCTCTGCTCCATGCTTCTTGGAGACACACAGGAATGGCCTCAACACTGAAAATCCTGCTCCATTTTCAACCAGCACTGTCTGTTACAGCACAATAAATGTCAGCACTCACCTGCTGATGGGTAGTCTTGCATGGATCTCTAAGCTTTTGTTTGGTGTGTAAGTAGGCAAGAGAAAGAGGCAGGTCAAGTGTTTCTTTCTGCTTCTGCTGCCCATTTGAATGACAATAGTTATTGGCTCATGTCTCATGAGAATGCATTCAGTTTTGAGCTCCTCACTGTAAAGAAGACACTGAGGTGCTGGAGTGTGTCCAAAGAAGGGCAATGAAGCTGGTGAAGGGTCTAGAGAACAAATCTTATGAGGAGCAACTAAGGGAGCCAGAGCTGTTTAGTCTGGAGAAGAGAAGGCTCAGGCAAGAGCTTCTCTATAACCACCTGAAATGAGGTTGTAGCAAGGTGGGGGTTGGTCTCTTCTTCCAAGGAACAAGTGATAGGACAAGAGGATATGGCCTCAAGTTGTGCTGGGGGAGGTTTAGGTTGGACATTAGGAAAAACTGCCTCATGGAAAGGATTGTCAAGCCTTGGAACAGGCTGCCCAGGGAAATAATGGACTCAGCATCCCTGGAGGTATTTAAAAGAAGCATAGATGTGATGCTGAGGAACATGGTTTAGTGTGAAGTTGGCAGTGCTAGGTTAATGGTTGGATTTGGTGATCTTGTGGGTCTTTTCCAACCTAAACAATTCTGTGATTCCCACAAAGATGAAAGGAGAGCTTTTGTCTCCCTTACTCACTGGACATTGCATTTTCACTGAAAGCTGCATGAATAGCAGCACCTTTGGGGAATTTGGATGTGTCTTGTCTCCAGACTACCAAATGCAGAAAGGCACTAAGGGTTATGGAATGGGTTGCTGTCAGTGTAGAGGGATTCGTGGCTTGTAGTTGGAAAGCAGCAACAGTCATAGCTGGGAAGATGTCTGCTGTGGGGAAGTGAAATGGTCACATAGGGGACTTGTGATTATGTGGGAAAATGTGAAGCACTAGGACCAAAAGATGCAGAGAGTTGTGGAGATGAAGACCAAGGGTGTCACGAGGTGAAGACAAGGTGCAGTGCTGCTTGAGCTGCTAGCACCAGGTTGTTTAGGACAGCCAGTGTCTGAAATGTTATGGGAACTGACATGGGGAAAGTAATGTTGCTTGGCATGAAAATGCTGTCAAAATAGCTAGAAAAAGAGCTGTGTTCCTTCATCTCTGCTTCTGGTTATGACATTATGTTGATCTGACATGTATGCAAAACATCTGTGTTTCTGAGATGGGAATCATCCTTCATATAGGGAACAGCGACTGTTGCCAGAGAAGACCTAATTAGACAAACATGGCCAGACTGCACATCTGCTGAGGTTAAATCCCACTGAGGCTTCAAAGAAGTGGAAGTTTGAGGAGGGGCAGATGAAGGATTTAATTCTTTGTGAAGGTGAAAGGTAGATGTCAGTGATGGTAAGCACATACCTCATGGGTATGTGAGTGTGTTTGCAAGGTAGAGAGAACATTCAGAAGACCCTCCTGAAGCTGAGTTCTTTCTTGAAATGGTCAGGGCCTCCTCTGAACACTAAGTTGTCAGATGTGACATTCAACTCTAAGCAGTGCTCTTCAGAGCCCAGACACTTTATTGTAGGTTTTACCCACACATCTACTGAATCACCTGGAAAAGGACAGGTGGAACAACCTATTTTCAAAATGCTGCTGCTGTTGCTAGTCTTCCAGTTGAACAGCTGGCAGGTCCCTCATACCTTCATCATGCTGAGCAGGTTTGGGGGGACACAGTAAAACATCATCCACCAATGTGTTGGGGAGTCTTCATACTCCTATTCCTCTCAGAGAGGCTTTACCAGTCTGGCTTTCAAGTGCTTCTCCTTTCGTCCTGAAACTTTGACCAGGAGAAGTTTGCCTTGCTAAAAACTGCCCAGCATCCATCTGGCAGTCCACTGTTGGGCGCCCCTACCCAAAATGAAAGTCTCTTTCTTCTGTTACACATCATTAGTTAAAGATGAGTTTTCCTTCCATAGTGATCTCTCACTATTTCCTTCTCATTTCTAAGTCTCTTGTAGCTGCTTGGGAGGTGTTAATGGTCCAGCTGAGCTTTGCTGGCTGGCTTGCAGTTTTGAGAATCAGAAACTGTTGTCCCTCAGGCTCTTTGATTATTTGTTCCTGGCAAGGCGTGATGGGGATTGCAGGGTGGAATGACTTCTCCTCCATTCCAGTTTGCTGAAGATCACCCCCAGAAAGGGTCATCTTTTGGCTACAGCACCAGGCAGGCTGGAACTAGGACTGTACAGGCAGCTGCAAGGTGTTCCTGAAATGCTTTACCCTGGCCTACCCAGGGAGACATGGAGAATAAGCAGTGACAAAGGTTGTTGGCCTCCCTGCAAGAGGGAGTCTATCTTGGAGCAGAAAGGTTGGTAGCTGGGCTGGCTGAGTCCTTTGCCTGCAGCCTGGAAGAGAGACCTGAAATTGCACTGGAGAAGAGGAGCTGTGGTGGTACTGCAGAACAGAGCAGAGATGCCAGCAGGACCCACGCAGCTGGGGATGAGCAGGGTTTTGTACACTAACAGTCTGAGGGACAGGCTCCTCTTGCTTCCCGGTTATGGTCCTAAGCCTGGGCAGTCTGTGGTAACAGCGTAAGTTAAGTAACAGAAAACACAGCTCCTGGGCCGGTCAGGAGGATGAGGAAGGGGATGACTGAGCAAGGCTGCTGGTCTGAGTGTGAGTACCCCAGTTCTGGCAGCACAGGAGGAGCTTTGTGGTTGGGTCATCTATTTGGTGGATTGGGAAGGCTTGTGGGGAGGTGCCGTGGCCCTTCGTTGTGCTGACAGAGCCACAGTTTGGGAGACACTGAGTTTCTACTGTTGCGCTCTCTCTTCCACCTCCCCAGCACAATGAACTGACAAAAAACCATGCTGCCAGTCAGAATGGTGATGTGCATCATCTGGGTGCCCTGGTGTCCTCAAGAGCCAGGTTTCACTTGGCAAGGACATGGCATGGGTGGCTGGGATGCTGGAAATCGCTGGCGCTGCAAGCAAGGTTGACAAAGGATCGCAAATACTGGAGTGGTTATATGGCAGGTATGGTGGGACAAACTAGGCAAGCAGGAGAGTTGTGGCCAAAAGGGAGGTCCAGCTGCATGTGTAGTTCTGTGTTGGCTCTCTGGTCTGTGCTGGAAACAGACTTGCAGGCTAGAAGGGTTGCCCAGAAATTTTTGCTTGTGGTCCATCTTCGCTACTAAGCCTGCCTCTGGCTCTGAGCACCATCAACCAAGGTGCCTTTGTTGTGAGCTGCTCGTTGGCAGGAGACTACTGTTGGACAACTTTCTGAGCTGCTCAGCAGTGCAGAGAGATCCCAGCCAGTATTGATTTGAAGTGGTATTTATTTGAATAGTTGGCACCTGCCTCAGAACCTGGAGGCTCCCCATGTCTCCAGGTTATCTGTTCATAGTGTGGAGGTAAGATGGAGAGTCAAAACAGCCTTTGGGCACAGGGAAGCTTGTAGGAGCCTTTGGAGCCACAGGCAGTTTGCTGCAGTGCCCCTGATATCAGTGTGATTTCCTGAGGCCCTTCAAGCACAAGCATCATTGAGGTTCTTCCCTTCTCATCCAAGACCAGTAGACTTTGGATTGGGTTCTTAAAAATGTTTTCTCTACAACTTCTGGAGTTTGATTAATTTGGTTGAAGTGGTAAGATTGCAGGCCCCTGGAGGAGGAGATTTTCAGGCAGAAGCTGAAGCCTTCAGTCTCTTAATGCTCTGCTCGTATAATCTATACCTCTGCAGTGCTAAACAAGCAGGTTCCTATGACACACACAGGATGAGAAAAGCAGTTGAGAAATGCCCTCTGCATCCTCCATGCTAGGTGAACCACAAGTCCCTGGATGCAGAGGTGGGCCAGCTAATGGAGCTGTGGCCCCATGCACAGGCATGGCTGTGATGGCCACTTTGCTGCAGCGATAATAATTTCTCAACTTGGCACAAGACAAGTTGCTTGCCTCTAGTTTGGATTTTCCTGATAGCACAAGCTGGAAATTATTGTAGGCATCACACAAGATCTTTGGCATCTACAGCCCCATTTCCAGTGGGAGGACCCAGCCTGCCTGATGTGCAGCTCTTGCCCAGATGAAACCTTCTGCACTATACAGCTGCTGATTTCTTTAAGGTGTCTCCTTTGCCAGATGTCCATCCTAGGTGAGGCTTCTCTGGACTGCACTGCTTCCATAGAGTGCTATTAGCAGTCCTTGTGCTTTCCTTGTGGTTTTCAATTTCAGACAAGAACAACTTCTCATACTGTAACTATGGAATGTAGCACTTTGTTAAATGAAAACATTGGGAAATAAAAAGCTGTCCATCATATCTCACTTGAAGTGCCTCATCTTCTTGATCTGTGGTTCATGGCATTCACTGTCTCTGAGGTAAAGTCATGAAGTGATGACTTGGCAGTCTTGAGTGTTGCATTTCTGTCTCCATGCTGTGCGATTGGTGCAATAACTCAGCCTGGGTTTGCCAGGGTGATACAAGCAGCAAGGAACCTGGGACTTCTGGGGTGGGATTTACCTGGAGGTAGGTGTCAGCTGTAGGCTGTGGTGAGTAACACCCCAAATTACCTTGGCTGGGTTTCAAGTAGCTGGAATGAACCCACACCACTGACCTTTACATATAGCCAGTTGTTTCTTTGTGCATACCATGATGTATGAGGGACTTTTGACAACGGCATGTAGTGACAGGACAAGCAGTGATGGGTTTAAACTAAAAGAGGGAAGATTCAGACTAGACAGAAGGGAGATGTTTTTTACACTGAGGGTGGTGAGACACTTGCCCAGGATGCCATGAGAGGTGGTAGAAGCCCCATCTCTGGAAACATTCAAGCTCAGTTTGGATTGGGCTCTGAGCAACCCAATTGTTGCTCAGAATAGTTGAAGATGTCCCTGCTGAATGCAGGGGGCCTTGACTGGATATCCTTTAAAGCTCCCTTCCAACCCTAACCAGTCTGTGATTCTGTGATACACTGGCTGGGGCCATGCCCCTTTGCTGTATTGTCTGTAGGTGGAGGTCCTGGTGCAGGGCTGTGAGCTGGTGGGGCACGCAGCTGGGCCATGGCAGTGATTTCCTGCCCCTCTTCAGGCTTCCTTAAGTTGTAAGTTCCAGCAAGAACTATTTGTCTGTGGTTTCCAAGTGTGTGTTTACTCTGATAAGAAATGTCTTGTTCAAAACAAGAAATTCTTAGGAAAAAGGCCATTTGGGAATTGCATGAACACATTCTTTGCTAATTGGTAGTTGCCAAAACCAATCTGTATATTCCTGAAGCTGTCTGCTGCATTGCTGAATTTTTCCAATGACAAAACAAAACCTGCTGAAAGAAGATAAACAATGACAGTGGGTTTTTTTCCATTGGTTCAAGGAAATGACTCTCTGGGATCACGCTGCCTTGCTGAGAGTCTCTGTCCATCAACCATTCTCCTCCTAATGTCCCTGACTCTGCCAGCCAAGCCCTGGGTTAGTGAGAACGAGGGAGAGGGGAGAGCTCATTTTAAACCCCTACAAGAAAATCATGTGTGGAGATGTTCTGACACCACAGAAACCCCATGTAAACAAAGATCATAAATTCCCTGATGGAGGGACAAGCTGGATGCCCCAGATACCCATCAAGGTTGCTGATTGGGTTCCCTGGGGCTGAGCAAAGCATGAGATGGCTCTGTCACAAGGCTTGGCCTGATTCAATTACAAGCAGGCCATCAGCCGTGAGGCATCGATCCGTGCAGAGCCACGCAGACAGCCCAGCTTGGGCTTCTTTTCATCAACATGTTTTGGAAGGACAAACCAAAAGGCATTCTCTACTTGCTCTGATGATGAAACTACCCAAAGGTGGTGTTGCTGCTGTGCCACCAGGGTCTGTGTTTGGGTGGCTTTACCAGGAGGCATGAAAAGCTCCTTTACTTTAGGGCACATCTTATCCTCCACCTGTGCAACCTCCAGTGGATGTGGGGGTTATAAATGCTGTGATGTTGGACCTCAGTGGGCAAAAATATAGTGCAAAGAGTGTTATGCCCTCAGGGCTTGCAATGTTGCACACACTGTTTTCTCATTTTTTCCCCAACAGCAGTGCTCTCCCAGGAGCAGGACAGCCCTTTCTTGCAAAGGAAAGGGTCTGGGCCCGAGGCAGCAGTGGGGAGTTGGCAGAGATGATGGTGGCATTTCCCACTAGAAAAACAATTCCAACCCTGAGTCCCTCCTTAATGGTAACTGCTGGGCACCCTGTGGTCCACTGTACTGATGACCAAATGTGAGCACAGGACATTATTAGCATGCATATATGTGAAGGTGTATGCAGAGAGAGAAGTTTAACATACACCTACAGTGAGTTATACACAGAACCATGTGATATTTGCAATACAAGACTCTCCCCCTGCTAGCTACAGTGGGGTCATTTTGATTAAGTCTCTTTGGCTTCTGTCTTTTCTCAGTCTGATTTCCTGCAGATTTTACCCCAGAGACCTAAACAACAGTTGGCATTGTTCAGCTACTGATGCAGCTTCAATATAGGGTTCTGTGGAGGGACACAGATGGAGTTAAGAGCAGCTTTTGAATGCCCCTTTCCAAAAATGTCCACAGAAGCATTCTGGATCCTGCATGTTGGGCAAGAAGAGAAATGTTAACCTCTATGTTGGGACCAGCATTCAGGAATGGAAGCTTACCCACCCTTCCTGGAAGTTTCCAGGGACTCCTGGCAAAGTACTGATTCCAGTATGATGGATAATGAAGGCACTGGAGGGAAAGTAATAAAGGTTTTGCTCCAAATTCAGTGCTTGGGACATACATGACACTTTGGAGAAGGATACCAGTTTGGTGTGACACACCGACACACAAGCTCATTTGATCCTTTGCAAAAGTGTTCCCAGCTCTTGGTCACAGCATCCTTGTTGTGAAGCCTGTGGGTTTGACAGGAATTAAATCTCCGGTAGTGGGTGAGAAAGGCACTGGTGTGGGTTTTGGCAGCGCTGCTTGGGCACTACTGCATCACCCAAACCAAGCAGGAGTTCACTCAAGCAAGATGAATTTTTTCAAACCTTACATACAAAATGACTTGAAGGCTAAACTGCAGTCACTGGGGCTCTCGGCTAATTAATTAATTTCATCTGAAGCAGAGGAAAAGGAACTGGGTGACAAGAAAAAGGCTGATATTAACAGAGGTTCACTGCATTTCAGTTTCAATCTTCTTTCTTTTCCTGTAACAGAGAACAAATTGGTAATGTGGTAAAAAAAAAAAAAGAAAAGAAAATCCCTGCAAAAATGTGAGCTTAGTCATAGAAAAGGATATTCAGCAATAAATGAAGAATTTCTGCAGTAAAATTAATGCATTTGCTATTCCACAAGCAAAGTCTAGATAGTGAAATAATTTGCCAGCATCAGGCTGTAATTTCACCTAGGATTTTGCAGTCAAAATAAGTTAAATTACTAGATTTGATACTTCATATCAGGAAGCTGAAGATCCTTATTTTAAATTGTTGGTCAAATAACTATTTTTTAAAAATTATTTTTAGCCATTTTCCCAAGATTAGTCCTTACTGGTCAATATGTCTTTTAAAACTTATTGATTTGCCTTTGGAGATTGTTTGCCCATGATGGTGTGCTTTTATTTCTTGCCATAACTTACTCTGCACTTACTTAAGCAATTTCAGGACTTCTGATCTATTGTTTTCTTTATTAGTTACATGTTGCGTTTTTACTATTAAAAAATAGCAAACAGTATCCTTCCAATCCACTGGATCTTTGGTTTTGCATCACATTCCAATCCAGTTAAACCTCACTTAGATACAGGATGAAATTTAACTGAAACACCCAGAAATTTGATTTTTGTTGTAAAAGCAGAAGAAGGGCTGCTGCAGGTGGGAGCTGCGCAAACGTTCAGGAACGGTTTGCAGTGACAAAACCTTGCCTACGGACACAAGGGGCTGTGGGATTGTCGTTTGTGAGGTCTGAGATCTTAGTGGTGGCCTTTCAGTACTTTAAAGAGCCTATAAGAAAGATGGAGACAATCTTTTTATCAGGGCCTGTGTGAAGGGGTAATGGTTTTAAACTAAGAGAGGAGATGTTTAGACTAGAGAGAAGGAAGACTTTTTTTATGCTGAGGATGGTGAGACGCTGGCAGGGTGCTGGTAGATGCCCCATCCCTGGAAACATTCAAGCTCAGGTTGGACTGGGGCTCTGAGCAACCTGGTCTAGTCGATGTCCCTGCTGAGTGCAGTGGAGTTGAACTAGATGACCTTTAAAGGTCCTTTCCAGCTCACACCATTCTGTGACTCTGTGATTCTATCACACTAAATAACATGCCAGCGACCTTGGTTCCTGGGTCCCAGGGGACATTGGAGCTGCCACCACTTTAGCACAGTTGAGCATGAAGAGCTAACTAGAGAGAAGATCAATATTATATTCAAGGCACAACCATGGGCAAGGAGACCAGTGTAAAAATTACTCTGGTCTTGGGTGTAAAATGAAAAGGAGAGAGGCAGTAAAACGCATCACTGAATCAGAGGTGGAAGGAGAGAACACTGCGCTCTGTGTTACTGCTGGCTACGTGACAAGCATTCATGGGCAGGAGGGTGTCAGGTCTCCAGCTCCTCTGGACCATACCTGTAGATTAATTGTAATAAAAACAGTGATGGAGAGTTGTCAGGATGTTTTGTTCTTCCTGTAAGTGACAGTTTCCAAAACTGCTCTGTGTCATGGTGATGATCCCTGAAGTTTTGACAGCTTTGATGGGAAGGCACAGGTAAGGCCCACCTAGGGAGGGGAAACTACCTCGGGAAAAGTGGATTCGTCTACAGTGATGCCATAGGAGGTGTCATCACATGAGTGTCACCTTCATCATCCTGTAACCTTCATAAAATGAGCAGTGAGGCATCAGTGAGGTCTTTCAGTGAGGGACCTGGTGATGACCCTGATGCTGCATGGGTGGAGGCTGGCTCATGTTTTCTTAGAGGCACAGAGGATGCTGTGCTTTTAACTTCTCCAGATGGTTTGACAAAATAATAACTCTGGGATATGTAGGGGTGACTTTGCATGTCTAGCTCCAAGTCAAAGGTGACTTTCATAATTTCTAATTGAATTTGTCTCCTATAAAATGAAAATCCAACAGGAATAGCTCGAGTCCATCCTTATTTACAGCAAAGCAGGAAACAGGGCAGTGGATTGTTAAAGTCTCAGCAGTAGTGGATGAGTGAATGCTAGAGGAGACATTCCTCCAAACTGAAGCTGAACATTGTGGTTTAATAGCATTAAAAATAAAAGGCCAATAAAGGGCCTTGGCTGCATGCAAGCTGTACAGCATCTATTAAAAATGAGTATTTAATCGGATGTTTGTTTTGCAGTCTGCCTGCTGGGCTTAAAAATTCATGCTACTGCCCTGAAACATTTAAATGATCATACCTAGGTGCAGACAGGAGATAAGGCTGGGGAAATACTAAGTCAGAAGATACAAGTGTTTTTTGGATGGCAGAGTACAGACTTTGAGGAGAGAAGAAACAAGCAAAACAGCTTATTATTTAACATTGACCTTATAGCAAAGCCAAGTGCCCCAAGGCACGCTGGGGCTTGCAGTGCTGGGTAACATCCATGGGCACTGGTGGCTCAGATCACTGAAAGTGTAGGGTCAAATCTGCAAATGTCCAAAGAGGATTTTAAGAGTGTGTGGTTTGGGAAATTCGGGGTTGGGAAATGGAGTACATAAAGAAGAGTTTGACCAACAGGTTGAGGAAGGCTCTCTTTCCCCTCTACTCTGCCCTAGTGAGGTCAGATCTGGAGTGTTGGGTCCAGTTCTGGTCTCCCCCGTTCAAGAGAGTCGTGGAATTACTGAAGAGAGTCCAATGGAGGGCTACAAAGATGTTGAGTGGGCTGGGGCGTCTCTCTTCTGAGGAAAGGCTGAGAGACCTGGGAGCCTTTAGCCGGCCAGGCTGAGAGAGGATCTTCTCAAATCTTATTGATGTCTAAAGGGCAGGTGTCAAGAGGATGGGGCCAGATTCTTCTCAGTGGTGCCCAGCAACAGAACAAGAGGCAATGGGCACAAGCCGGAACACAGGAACTTCCATCTAAACATGAGGAAAAACTTCTTTCCTGTGAAGGTGACAGATAACTGGAACAGGCCCAGAGAGGTTGTGGAGTCTCCTCTGGAGACTTTCTAAACCTGCCTGGACATTGAGATCCTGGGCAACCTGCTGTGGTGACCCTGCTTTAGCAGGCGGCTGGACTAGACGATCTGCAGAGGTCCCTTCCAGCCCCCACCATTTTGTGATTTTGTGAAATTCATATGGGCCAAGCACTGCTAGACCCTGAGAGTCTGCTCAGAGACTTTCTTCTACATACCTCATTCTGAAGAAATCTGGAGCTAAGTCTTAGAGTGGATCGTGTGTGATCTCCACTGCCATAGCAAACCCTGAGTCCTTATGCTCGTGCTCACAGAGCTGCACATGAGAAAACCACAGTTTAGAAATTTTCTGCAGAAGAAGGACCTCAGCTGAAACTATGGAAATGAAAATGTTGCTATTTTATAGACTGAACATCTGATCTGAAGAATGGTGAAGTTGAAGGAAGGACCCTTGCTTGCCTGACTGTCCTTGAGGTGAAACAGTGGTGGCCATGGCTTGTAAGAGAAATCTGAAGCAATATATGTGATTTTGGATCCAGTCAACAGTAAATAATTACAGATGTCATCAAGAACTGGCACGATGGAGAAGGGAAATTGTGTAGATTTTGCAAGTGAACTCAAGCCTGAAAATACTGCCCAATCCTGCTGATTAATTGAAGCCTGCAACCAGCAAAACCCAGGATATTATAATGGAGCTGGCTGGACCTGCAGCATTTTAGGCAGCGATGGAAGCACTTGCACAACCATGTAACTACATGGGGCACTACAAGTACCAAGTGCTTGAAGCACAGCATGATGTAGCAGACTGCTATTTGCCTGGCCATGTAAGTGTGTGGTGGAGCTAAAACCTGGCTTGGGCCAAGCCAGCTTGTGCCCAAAGTTATTGTATGTGGATTTAACAGAGGGGGAGGATGTGGCTTTGATAGTACAAGTGCTTGGCAGTGACTTGCTTCATGGCCCAGGATTCTGGCAGGTCTTGTGCTGCGTGGGAGGAGGAGAACCCATTTCAGGATGCACGCAAATGGGTGCCTCTGCTTCTGCAGGCTGTGATGGCCTGAGCCCTGGCTGGGACAACACAGACTGAAGTTCACATGAAGCAAGGTTGCTGTGTGATCCACTATCAAATTTCATCAGCTTTGGTTTCCCCTTGTAAAGAGGCCAAGTGTCTCTGTGGAAATGTGCAAGGCCGTCTGCTGATGGCAGACACTGTTGCAGGGGCAGATGATTCTCCTAAGTGAAACTGCAGTGTCAGGCGACAAATAGGTTTTTCTCTGCAGTTTGGGTCCTCCTCTCTGATGTACTGAAGTGTCAATGAACAAATTGAGCACAGATTTTTGTTTTTCCCCTGAAGCCAATAACCAACTGATCACAGAAAGCACAAGGTGCAGAAAGCAGCGCCTCAGTCCCACACCTTCCACACAACCTTTCCACCTCTGGAAGCAGCTAAAAGAAATAAATGAGACCTGGGCACAGCAGAGCCAGTGATAATTTCTCCAAGTCCCTTTGCCCATCTGGCTCCAGTTTGTGGTTCATTTAGCATGAAGGAAGTAATTTTTTGTTTGTTTGTTTTTGTTTTTTTGCCTTGACTTTGATACTGAAAGCAGTGAGGAAGGTAATTGGAGCCTGGAAGGCATGGTAGCTATCGAGCAATCTCAGCCTTTCCATATCTGTGATGCATGGTAAAGCTCAAAGAGGAGTTTCAATTACTACGTCAGTTACTCCGTTACAGTTACAATTACATCGTCCATTGTCCTGGACGATGATTTATCTTGTAGCCACCTGGAAGCAAAATCTCTTTGATTTCCTTTCCCTGCTGCCAGGTTGTGTCATATCTCAGGGACTATCTTTTCAAATGCTTCAAGGAAAAACTTGTGTCTGATGTTTGATTGTCCTGCCTTTTAAAGTAATATCCCTGAAGAGAAGGGAATTGTTGCAGTGCTGGTGTCCTGTGAAATAGGACACTGAACTGGAAGCTTGGAGTGTCTAATAAAGGACCACAAAGCAAATGGTTTAATGGATCTTTTTTAAGCTCCTTTTGAGGGGGAATGATGATTCAGTAGCTGAGGACTGATTTAGGATGCAGGAGATAAAGCTTCAGTTCTTCACGTTACTGCAGCTGCAACAGCAAAATGAGAGGTTCAACAAGGAGAACAAATTCAGTAGATTAGGTGATGGCTTGAGTTGAGGTAGAGCCCTAGGATGATCACCTAGGGCAGGTGTTGCATGCAAAAGAGCTCCATGATTAAATGCACCTGCCCAAGGAACAGCACTGTGCAGGCAGCATGAGCCAGAGAGAAGATGCTGTATCTGAAAGGGCTCTGTGGGGATTCAGCTCAGGTCACAGGGAAGGAGGCTGCCCTGTGGTGTGTTGAATTTGTGATGCCAGAGTCTGGGAACTATCACACAAGATCCAAGCCCTTCACCATTCCTTCCTGGTCCAGGGAGAATAAAGCATGCCCTGATAAATGACTGACACTTCAAGGTGAGATCTGGAGAGCCTTGATGGACAAAATGAGCCAAAAGAGGATCTCCTGCCTTAGTCTAGAATCAGTTTTACTTTGGCTCAAATTGACTCCTCAAAGAGCTGGACCCTGAATTGCTGCTTGGGAGCAGAGAGCAGTCTCCACTGCATGTCATCTCAGAGCCATAATATCATTAATCCTCTGGAAATAGCTGACACATTCTAAAGTTGACATTTTTCCTTCTTTTCATGAGCTATAATAGCACATCACAGGTGTAGGCTGCATGAGAAACTCTCCTGGCAAGTGGCAGTTCAACTGACGGGGAGGATTGTACTTGTGATGTCTCTTTGTCTGATGCTCCCCTCCAACTCCTCTCTATTAGCAGATGCTTTTCTAGGGAAAAAGAGGGGCTGTATATAACCCAAACTCCCACTGCTTCAAGGCAAGCAAGACCCTTTTCTTTGCTCAGCGTTGGAAGTGCAAGTCACAGATTTGCTGAGTCTCACCTAAGGAGTGGGTAGAGCAGATCTGCCTCTTGTTTCTCAACCTGGCACATTGAGCATCTTCCACTCCACTGCAGATGGGGCAGATACAGGATCCATTTTGGCATGGAGGCAGTGAGAAGGTGGTTGCCACATGTGCTTGATGGGTTTCTTTCATGAAACAGCTTTGGGTGGTAACATGTTATCCTCCAGAAGGTGCCCTGGGGGAGGTGAAAATGGAGAGGTCTTGGCTGAATGCAAGTGAAAACCATCTAGATCTGAGCTGGTAAATTGGTGGATAAATTCAGTGAATAAATTGAGTCTCAGCTGACTTTTTTGCTGCCAACCATCACCCAGCAGGGAGACATCCCTGAAACTGAGTGCTTTGCACAGGACATGGGAACTGGTCAGTCAATGGTTTTCCATCTTCCTTCAAGAAGCCTTTCTCAGCTGAAAACTACTGGAGGGCAAACTGCTCAAGCCACCATCTGCTGCAGTTACTGGCCTTCCCCCAAAGGGGGATGGAAGCCTAGTCATACTGACATGTTCAAATGATGATCATAACTAGAAAGTGGTGATCTCTGCTTGAGAGGATCTGTGGGATGCAAGGAACAGGAAAAGGTGCCAGGAGAAAATAAGGGGGTTGGCCTGTGATAATTTCTCTGAGTCCCTTTGCCCATCTGGCTCCAGTTTGTGGTTCATTTAGCATGAAGGAAGTAATTGTTTTCTGGGGGTTTTTTTGCCTTTACTTTGATACTGAAAGCAGTGAGGAAGGTAATTGGAGCCTAGAAGTCACGGTAGCTATTGAGGAATCTCAGCCTTTCCAGTCTAGGATTTATGTTCTACCCCAACAATTTAACCACAACTACAGCTCTACAACACAACTACAGCTCTACAACACAACTACTAGCTCTCTACAACTACCTGAAATGAGGCTGTAACATGGTGGGTTTCAGTCTCTTTTCCCTAGTAACAAGTGATAGGATGAGAGGAAATGGCCACAAATTGCACCAGGGGAGGTTTAGGTTGAATATTAGAAGAAATGCCTGCCCTGAAAGTGTGCTCAAGCAATGGAACAGGCTCCACAGAGAAGTGGTTGAATCCCCATCCCTGGAGGTGTTTAAAAATTGCAGAAATGTGGTGCTGAGGAACATGGTTTAGCACCAGACTTGGTAGAGTTAGAAAGTGTTTGGACTTGATGGTCTTAGAGGTCTTTTCCAACCAAACCACTTTTATGATTCCCTGATTCTATGAACTAAGAGTTCTCAATCTCTTCACACCTTATTAATTGCCACAGCTTCATCAGCTGGGATGGATCTGGCCCAATTCACACCAGCAAAGATTCAGGTGGGTATTATTGTCCCAAATGCACTATGAGCAGAATGTTCTGCCTTCATGCCAGCAAGCCCATTACCCTCTGAGTCATCTGTTCACTTCCAGCTGGGCTATTTATGCAGGAAGGGGATAGCTGGGGTGGGGTAAGGAAATGTAGGTTGATTGTATACCATCATGTCTCTTCTGCCACAGAGAAGTTCAGAGATGGTGCAAAGCTTCTTATGGAAAAGGGTTTCATCAGTTTTTGCTTAAAGCAAAGCAAGCAAGGGGATGCTTATGGGAGTGTGTGACCTTGTGGGTAATGGTCTAGTGCCTGTTCCTTCATGAAGAAGATTTTAGAGCTGAACACCTGGTTTCCAAGCAAAATAGAGGGGGATTTTTCTTAAGTCCCATTTGTAAGCCTGTGGTAAGTTCTGCACAAATCAACATCTGTATCTCCACTCTGGCAAAGAATAAATATAGTTCTGTTTGATCTGGTTGCAGAGCAGGGCTGGAATTAAAGGGAGAAAAAAAAAGAGATATGGTGGCAGCTGTGCCCTGAGAGGGGAACTGGTCTAGAGGTGATTCTAGTGCACCCTGGGTGAAGGATGGGTTTTAACACAGGAACTTGCCATTGTATTTAAAATACAAATATTACCTCACAAAAGTCTGGAGATACTTCATGACATGTGGTGAGTGTATGCTCCTCTGGATCTGTGCTGTGGCAGAGCATCACAGCACCCTCCTGGCTACCAGGGCAAAGAAGGCTGTGATGCTCAGCTTGGGCAACAACCACACATGATGGTCATGCCTTGAGCTATACTGTAGCTCTGTTGATAAACTCAGAAGAGGAACATCTCTTAATTTTACTCTGAGCTACTGTTTGCTTCTGTCATGAGTTCCAGCTCTTCCAAGAAGCACAAGTGACATCTCTGAGAAGGCACTGAAATCAGATGGTGTTTTCAAGACTGCTGGAGCCACTGGTCTCAGAAGCCTGCCAAGTATCAGGAAAGACACCACAATACTCTGATCAGCCATGAAGCTTGTAAGTAGCAATGTTTCATGACTTTATTTATCTATGAAACACTATCTATCTATCTTGTGCCAAAGAGGATCCACACAGCTTTCCAGAACTTTTTGGGGCATGATTTTCTATAATTTTGGGGCAGCCTATAGAGAATATGTTGGAGAAACACTGAAAAGGCAGCAATTGTTGGGCTGTGGAAGGACTTTCTGGCTATACAAGTAACCACATTTTTAATGAGAAGTTTGCTTCTTGCTTTTAAATGTCTTGTTAGTGTAGGACTGAGAATTTTGCACTAGGCACATACAAACTTGCCAGCAATAAACAGTGAAGAGAGCCATAACATGTGACAGGACAAGTAGCTCTTGGTCTCAGCTCCTGCCATATTGACCATGGTTGTCACTCCCCAGGCTGCTGGCACTGCTCTGCAGGTAGATGAATAATTCACCAAACATGCAAGTTCCTAATTAGAAAGGTTATTTGTGATAGCTGGTGAGACATTACTGGGGTAGCTGTGGCATGGCAACACTGCTAAGTGTTACAGGTGGCACTCCCTCAGTGAAGCTGCAGCTCCACATCAAAAGTTAATGTCTCCTAAGATGTCACAATCCATGCATGCCTGTGCTGGCAAAGGGACCCAATAGAACAGCCAGCTTAACTAGGTGTAGTGGGGGGATGATCCACTGCTTGAATCAGTGTCACCTCCTCTCTCATGTGCACAAGAATCATCTCTGAGGGCACCTCCAAGTGGCCACTGGCTCAAGTGTTTATGACTGGCAGTAAGAGGAAGGTCTCCTATAAACCTCAGTAGCAGGGTGCAGCACTCAGTTGCTGCAGTTCAAATCAGAATGTCTCGTGTGCAAGGCCCAGGGGCTCCTTGGTGATTAAGATACTACTTCTATTAAACATTGAAGGCTGCTCTGCTCAAAGATTTTACCTGAGCTGAACTCTGAAGAACAGTCCCAGGTGACAAATTGCTGTTTCACTCAGGCTCTGCATCATTATCCATCCTCCTGCTATTACTGTTCATGGCACGTGCCACCCTCTCTGCCCCTTGGCATAAGCATTGCTTAGAGCGGCACAGAAAAATGGAGTTGCTTCCATTTCCTGAAGTAAATATTGTGTTTCAGTAAAGATCTTCCTTGCTTGTGATCAAACTGCTTGTGAATATCTCCATGCCCATCATGGCAGTGGCCATCTTGGGATCAAGGAAGGTCTGTGGTGCCTGGGAATGCTTCAATCCGCTTTACTCCAGGTTTTGTATCATCTGCACGGCTTCCAGGGTCTGTTTTTTCCTGTAAAGGGTGGATCACCTTCAACACCACCAGCCAACAAGTCTCTGTTGGAGTGCCTCAAACAGAGGTAATGGCCCCTCCACTGCTGTGTTTGGATTAGGGAATTAAATGGGTAGGAAGTAAGCCATCAGACAACCTGAGAAAATTGTTCTTGCAGGTTTCTCCCCTTACCTTGGATCTATTGCTAATCCTTGGACTGAGTGTTGAGGGTGAAAAGGGAAGGGAGGAAGGGTAGTACTTGATTCCACTAAGGATCGGGTTTGAATCCACAGGACAATTCAGGTGAATAAGGACTGCTCTGGGCTGTCCTGGAGGACATTCTGCAATACCTGAGTTGGACCCTCATCCTGTGGATTGTAAACATACTTCTTGTTCAAGGTCCATGCTTTCCCCTATTGCTCTCACCACTGATCTGTACCATGCTCCTAGTGCTAGAGAGTCTTGTTGGAGGTTTACCCATAGCAGCCCTGTTCACTCTGGTCCCTGGTTTGAGAGACAAGCAGCCCCTGGTC
Source organism: Indicator maculatus (assembly GCA_013399975.1). Taxonomy (NCBI): domain Eukaryota; kingdom Metazoa; phylum Chordata; class Aves; order Piciformes; family Indicatoridae; genus Indicator; species Indicator maculatus. The sequence continues at coordinate 33,345 of VXBD01012035.1, read as the reverse complement.
TTTGCACAGAGCTTAGTCAACACATCCATTTTCCAAATGCACAGGGCATGAAGACTAGAAATATTTGGTTCATCTCTCTAGAGAAGAAACTGGTGCAGACTTTCTCTCTGAATAAGGTTTCATAATAGTAATGGTTAGTGGGATATGGAGATTATTCTTTTTCTCTGGATAGTTGCTGAATAGACTTAGAGAGAAGACTATGGGGAGGTGGATCTTTGATATTTCCAAAGGAAATGTAGTGCTGAAATCAAAATGTTTCAAGCAAACACTTTCACTCCAGCTCCTCAAATTCTCATCACACAGTTCTCAAAGGTTAGCCTGTCTGCTGGTGAAAACAGCTACTCTCTGTAATTGCTTTGGGTGGAGATTGAGTTTAAAATGCTCTGACTGGGGGAATTTTTGCTTTAGTATCTTCCCTGATTTATGAATGGAGATGGATAAGAAAAGAAGTCCAAACTGGCTCTCAGACCATGGCTGCTCCACAGGGCTCTGGGCATAGTGAGAGGCTGCTGTGTCCTTGTCCTCAGAGTCTCCTCTCACTCTGTGTCAGACCCATTTGCTGCTCCCTGGAACAGACACAGCTTGTGGTGAGAAGCTGGGAAGCTGCCAGGGACATGGCAGTGTTGGCATCAGCATACATAGAACCATAGAATTGTTTGGAAAAGACCTCTAAGATTGTTGAGTCCAATCATTGACCTGACACCACCATGGCCATTAAACCATATTTGCCCATAACAAGAGCTGTCCCCTGTCTACTTTTCATGGGGAACAATGAAGCTGTTTAGCCTGAAGAAAAGAAAGATCAAGGCAGACCCTGTTGCTCTCTGTGTGAAAGGAGGTTGTCATGAGGTAGGACTCCATCTCTTCTACCAAGTAACAAAAGATAGGACAAAAGGAAATGGACCCAAGTTGCACCAGGGGAGGTGTCAGTTGGATATTGGGAAAAATTTCTTCACTGAAAAGGTTGTCAGGCTGCTCAGGGAAGTGGTAGGGTCCTCATCCCTGGAGATGGGTAAAAGACATGTAGATGTGTTGCTTAGTGACATGGTTTAGTGGTGGACGTGGTAGTGCTCAGTTAATGTTTGGATTCAATGATTTAGAGGTCTGTTCCAACCTAAATGGATTCTATAATTCTGTTTCAAAGAGCTACATATGACAGACAGTCCTTGCCTGCCCTTACTGCATCTACCAGCACTAACTTCACTCCAGCTGGAAGCAGCATTTTTGTTTGGGAGGCAGGCTTTGAGAACTTTTCAGACAGGGTTCACACCAAGTGTTTCACTGGCTGATATCTTAAACCAGTGTTCCTCTGCTGTCAAGTGCACACTCTTGCTTTCTGCAGCTTTGCAGGTCCTGGGTTGGTGGATGACACCAAATTGGATGAGAGTGTTGATCTGCTGGAAGATAGGAAGGCACTTCAGAGAGCCCTGGACAGGCTGGGTCCCTGGGCTGAGGCCAACAGTATGATGTTTAACAAGGCCAAGTGCAGGGTCTTGTGCTTTGGCCACAATAACCCCATGCAGAGCTACAGACTGGGGCATGAGTGGCTGGGGAGTGGCCTGGCAGAGAGGGACCTGGGAGTGCTGGTTGAGAACAGCTGAACATGAGCCAGCAGTGCCCAGGTGGCATGGAAGGCTACTGGCATCTTGACTTGTATCAGGAATAATGTGGCCAGCAGGACTAGGGCTGGAATTCTGCCCTGTACTCTGCACTGGTGAGGAGTCACTTCAAGTACTGTGTGCAGTTCTGAGCCCCTTCAAGAAACAGCTTGAGGAGCTGGAGCAGGTCCAGAGGAGAGCAATGAGACTGGTGAAGGGACTGGAGGGAAAGTCTTGTGAGGAGAGGCTGAGGGAGCTGGGGCTGTTCAGCCTGGGGAAGTGGAGACTCAGGGGGGACCTCATCTCACTCTACACCTACCTGAGGGAAAGTTGTAGTAAGGTGGGGGTCAGGCTCTTCTCCTAGGCAACTTGTGACAAGACGAGAGGGCATGACCTGAAGCTGTGCCAGGGGAGGTTTAGGTTGGATGTTAGGAAGCACTACCTCACAGAAAGGGCAATTAGACACTGGAATGGACTGCCCAGGGAGATGGTGGAGTTGCCATCCCTGAGGTTTTCAAGGGAAGATTGGATGTGGCACTTAGTGGCATGGTATAGTCGACGTGGTGACGTTAGGTCATAGGCTGGACTTGATCTCAGAGGTCTCTGCAAGCCTCAATAAATTCTGTGATTCCATGATTCTTTGGGGCAAGGGAGACAGCACACACCACAGCTACATGCTCCAGGAGGGTCTTTGGACATGCAAAATGATCTTATGAATGAACAGTTACTGGTGTTTCAGTGTCCTTTGGAAGGGTAGCACGAGATTTCCACTTAAAGACACCTCTGACTACCTGGGATACTACAGTCTCGAACAGAAAGAAGGGAAGATTATATTTTCCAGGGGAACTTTATGGAACAATGCATTTTATGCAGGGTGGTGAAAGGTTGGACTGGCAGGAGTACCAGAGCACTCATGCAGTGCTCTCAGTGTTGAGCTTCATCCAGAGTGAGAGAAGCAAGTGGATCCATGGCTGTGAGAGCAGTTAAATTGAATTTATTTCGAGGTTGCCTTGAAATCACTATCGAGGTCGGAGATGTGCTGGGAGCAGTTTCCTCCTCCTTGTGGGGCCTAGGCAGGGAGTTGTTTTCTGTCCCTGTAATGGAGAAGGGAGGCTGTGAAGAATGACAAATTGTTGAGTGGACATGTTGTAATTTCAAATCACCACTGCAAAGCCCAAACTTGATTATCATAGTAAGAGCAGCAGCAATATTTTTTTACAGTAATATTCTTGATGCTATTTTCTTTGGAATGATTGGAGATAAAGTATTCTTTTGTGCTGGGATTTTACCATAATAACTTCATCAAGTTTGTAGCAATCCTCATGATTAAGTTAGATAAAAGGAAAGCTGGCTGCAGCACTAGTAACACATTTCCATTAAGCAGCCTTAGGTCTTCAGTCAATTCATAAAGGAAAGCCATGTCATTACTAATGTCAAGGGAGTTGTATTTTGGTGAAAATCTTGTCAGAGATCATTTGGCAGAGGTGGAAATAGTCCAGTGGTCTAGATACAACCCTCCAACAGTTAAGAGGAGTATAAATATCAAGAATATAAAAATGACAGATTAGTGTGAAGTAGTCTGGCTACAACCTTGCAACAGTTAATATGTGTATAAATATCAAGAATATTAAAATGATAGACAAGAGTGAACTAGTATTTCTGTACTGGAATTCAAGGCTCTGTAGCAGTTAAAAGCAGTCAAGGATTAGCTCTATTCATATAGTAACTGGCAGAGACATAAAATTACAAACAAGTTTTTGGAAACATTGCACAGGGGTGGTTACATGCTGTGATGATTGATGGACTGAATTCGTAATACTCCCTTTGGGTTTACTATAAGCTGCTCACACTTATTATAGATCTACTATATTTAATTTTGTTACCAAGTTAATTGTATTTTCCCTAAGAGCTTCAGCAACCTGCTGTGTATTACTGTGTCTTTGCCAATGAACTGCTCCACTTATTGGCTAATAACTGACTGTAAGAATTTTCTTTATAAATGCAGTCTCCTAAAATGCTTCTGATAACGTGGTCTGCATAAGGTTTCTTCTGGCTTCTCTTTCAGTTTGCCTTACTCTGGGCACCTCAATATTTTGAGTTACTCACAGTTTTAGTGCCTTTGTCATATTTGCTATCAGTACCTGAACTGTAAAAATAAAAATTGTGAGTTTGGGAAAGACTCTGTAATTGTTCCCAAATCTCCCTCAGCACAAAACAAAGGCTTAGAAAGATGGACTTTGTCAAACTGTGCTGTGGAGTGATGGAGTAGGGGTGAGATTTCTTCAATTTGTTAAAACATTTAGTTTTCAGACCTCTATTAGACTTTCAGTGAAGTTTTTTTTTTTTGTACATTTCAAAACGTCTGAGCATATTATTCACAGCTTCTACCAAGCCCTCCTGATATATGAACAACAAACAGGACATATGCTGTGGCTGGTTTGATATGATGAAGATGTACCAATAATAATCCCCAGAAAAGAGTGGATGATTGCTGGGTGAGAAGAGAGTGCTGGGGTTCCTCTTGAGGTGTCCAGCCTGTTGCCTCCAGTAAGGCAACATTCAGCTATGACTAATGATTTCAGAGTAGGTTCATTTTCTCATGCTAGTAGAAATGTTGATGCCCCTAAAAAGAGGGGCAAGAGGAGCCTCCACTCTTTATTGGACGTGGAGGGTAACACTGTAACTAAGGATGAGGAGAAGGCTGAGATGCTAAATAGAATCATAGAATCATAGAATCATAGAATCAAGAAGGTTGGAAGACACCTCAAAGATCGAGTCCAACCTGTCATCCTAAACCTCATGCCTATCTAAACCATGGCACCAAGTGCCACGTCCAGTCCCCTCTTGAACACCTCCAGGGATGGTGACT